>JAEIFS010000598.1:0-89769 GCA_018904165.1 Zaprionus camerounensis
ATTTTTCAAAATTTTTCAAAATTTAGAATTTTGATATTTTGATTTAAATTGATAAAGCTAGTAATAAGTAGTATAAAATGTCCTTCGAAAAAAGTCTTTGCGATGAAAATTGTGGAAAATATCGAAGAAAAACCCTTAATTTAGGTGTAAATTTGTGATAAGGGTCCCCCTTACAACATTTTCAAAATTTTTCAAAAATTTAGAATTTTGATATTTTGATTTAAATTGATAAAGCTAGTCATAAGTAGTATAAAATGTCCTTCGAAAAGTCTTTGCGATGAAAATTGTGGAAAATATCGAAGAAAAACCCTTAATTTAGGTGTAAATTTGTGATAAGGGTCCCCCTTACAACATTTTCAAATTTTATTTTTAAATTTAGAATTTTGATATTTTGACTTAAATTGATAAAGCTAGTCATAAGTAGTATAAAATGTCCTTCGAAAAGTCTTTGCGATGAAAATTGTGGAAAATATCGAAGAAAAACCCTTAATTTAGGTGTAAATTTGTGATAAGGGTCCCCCCTTACAACATTTTCAAAATTTTTCAAAATTTAGAATTTTGATATTTTGACTTAAATTGATAAAGCTAGTCATAAGTAGTATAAAAAGTCCTTCGAAAAGTCTTTGCGTGAATATTTGGAAAATATCGAAGAAAAACCCTTAATTTAGGTGTAAATTTGTGATAAGGGTCCCCCCCTTACAACATTTTCAAAATTTTTCAAAATTTAGAATTTTGATATTTTGACTTAAATTGATAAAGCTAGTCATAAGTAGTATAAAATGTCCTTCGAAAAGTCTTTGCGATGAAAATTGTGGAAAATATCGAAGAAAAACCCTTAATTTAGGTGTAAATTTGTGATAAGGGTCCCCCCTTACAACATTTTCAAAATTTTTCAAAATTTAGAATTTTGATATTTTGACTTAAATTGATAAAGCTAGTCATAAGTAGTATAAAATCCTTCCTTCGAAAAGTCTTTGCGATTGAAAGTAAAATATCGAAGAAAAACCCTTAATTTAGGTGTAAATTTGTGATAAGGGTCCCCCTTACAACATTTTCAAAATTTTTCAAAATTTAGAATTTTGATATTTTGACTTAAATTGATAAAGCTAGTCATAAGTAGTATAAAATGTCCTTCGAAAAGTCTTTGCGATGAAAATTGTGGAAAATATCGAAGAAAAACCCTTAATTTAGGTGTAAATTTGTGATAAGGGTCCCCCTTACAACATTTTCAAAATTTTTCAAAATTTAGAATTTTGATATTTTGATTTAAATTGATAAAGCTAGTCATAAGTAGTATAAAATGTCCTTCGAAAAGTCTTTGCGATGAAAATTGAAAAATATCGAAGAAAAACCCTTAATTTAGGTGTAAATTTGTGATAAGGGTCCCCCTTACAACATTTTCAAAATTTTTAGAATTTTGATATTTTGACTTAAATTGATAAAGCTAGTCATAAGTAGTATAAAATGTCCTTCGAAAAGTCTTTGCGATGAAAATTGTGGAAAATATCGAAGAAAAACCCTTAATTTAGGTGTAAATTTGTGATAAGGGTCCCCCCTTACAACATTTTCAAAATTTTTCAAAATTTAGAATTTTGATATTTTGACTTTAAATTGATAAAGCTAGTCATAAGTAGTATAAAATGTCCTTCGAAAAGTCTTTGCGATGAAATTATTGTGGAAAATATCGAAGAAAAACCCTTAATTTAGGTGTAAATTTGTGATAAGGGTCCCCCCTTACAACATTTTCAAAATTTTTAGAATTTTGATATTTTGACTTAAATTGATAAAGCTAGTCATAAGTAGTATAAAATGTCCTTCGAAAAGTCTTTGCGATGAAAATTGTGGAAAATATCGAAGAAAAACCCTTAATTTAGGTGTAAATTTGTGATAAGGGTCCCCCCTTACAACATTTTCAAAATTTTTCAAAATTTAGAATTTTGATATTTTGACTTAAATTGATAAAGCTAGTAATAAGTAGTATAAAATGTCCTTCGAAAAGTCTTTGCGATGAAAATTGTGGAAAATATCGAAGAAAAACCCTTAATTTAGGTGTAAATTTGTGATAAGGGTCCCCCCTTACAACATTTTCAAAATTTTTCAAAATTTAGAATTTTGATATTTTGACTTAAATTGATAAAGCTAGTCATAAGTAGTATAAAAAGTCCTTCGAAAAGTCTTTGCGATGAAAATTGTAGAAAATATCGAAGAAAAACCCTTAATTTAGGTGTAAATTTGTGATAAGGGTCCCCCTTACAACATTTTCAAAATTTTTCATTTCAAAATTTAGAATTTTGATATTTTGACTTAAATTGATAAAGCTAGTAATAAGTAGTATAAAATGTCCTTCGAAAAGTCTTTTGCGATGAAAATTGTGGAAAATATCGAAGAAAAACCCTTAATTTAGGTGTAAATTTGTGATAAGGGTCCCCCTTACAACATTTTCAAAAATTTTTCAAAATTTAGAATTTTGATATTTTGACTTAAATTGATAAAGCTAGTCATAAGTAGTATAAAATGTCCTTCGAAAAGTCTTTGCGATGAAAATTGTGGAAAATATCGAAGAAAAACCCTTAATTTAGGTGTAAATTTGTGATAAGGGTCCCCCTTACAACATTTTCAAAATTTAGAATTTTGATATTTTGATTTAAATTGATAAAGCTAGTCATAAGTAGTATAAAATGTCCTTCGAAAAGTCTTTGCGATGAAAATTGTGGAAAATATCGAAGAAAAACCCTTAATTTAGGTGTAAATTTGTGATAAGGGTCCCCCTTACAACATTTTCAAAATTTTTCAAAATTTAGAATTTTGATATTTTGACTTAAATTGATAAAGCTAGTCATAAGTAGTATAAAATGTCCTTCGAAAAGTCTTTGCGATGAAAATTGTGGAAAATATCGAAGAAAAACCCTTAATTTAGGTGTAAATTTGTGATAAGGGTCCCCCCTTACAACATTTTCAAAATTTTTCAAAACTTAGAATTTTGATATTTTGACTTAAATTGATAAAGCTAGTCATAAGTAGTATAAAATGTCCTTCGAAAAGTGTTTGCGATGAAAATTATGGAAAATATCGAAGAAAAACCCTTAATTTAGGTGTAAATTTGTGATAAGGGTCCCCCCTTACAACATTTTCAAAATTTTTCAAAATTTAGAATTTTGATATTTTGACTTAAATTGATAAAGCTAGTCATAAGTAGTATAAAATGTCCTTCGAAAAGTCTTTGCGATGAAAATTGTGGAAAATATCGAAGAAAAACCCTTAATTTAGGTGTAAATTTGTGATAAGGGTCCCCCTTACAACATTTTCAAAATTTTTCAAAATTTAGAATTTTGATATTTTGACTTAAATTGATAAAGCTAGTCATAAGTAATAAAAAATTCGAAAAGTCTTTGCGATGAAATGTAAAATATCGAAGAAAAACCCTTAATTTAGGTGTAAATTTGTGATAAGGGTCCCCCTTACAACATTTTCAAAATTTTTCAAAATTTAGAATTTTGATATTTTGACTTAAATTGATAAAGCTAGTCATAAGTAGTATAAAATGTCCTTCGAAAAGTCTTTGCGATGAAAATTGTGGAAAATATCGAAGAAAAACCCTTAATTTAGGTGTAAATTTGTGATAAGGGTCCCCCCTTACAACATTTTCAAAATTTTTCAAAATTTAGAATTTTGATATTTTGACTTAAATTGATAAAGCTAGTCATAAGTAGTATAAAATGTCCTTCGAAAAGTCTTTGCGATGAAAATTGTGGAAAATATCGAAGAAAAACCCTTAATTTAGGTGTAAATTTGTGATAAGGGTCCCCCCTTACAACATTTTCAAAATTTTAGAATTTTGATATTTTGACTTAAATTGATAAAGCTAGTCATAAGTAGTATAAAATGTCCTTCGAAAAGTCTTTGCGATGAAAATTGTGGAAAATATCGAAGAAAAACCCTTAATTTAGGTGTAAATTTGTGATAAGGGTCCCCCTTACAACATTTTCAAAATTTTTCAAAATTTAGAATTTTGATATTTTGACTTAAATTGATAAAGCTAGTAATAAGTAGTATAAAAAGTCCTTCGAAAAGTGTTTGCAGATAAATTTGGAAAATATCGAAGAAAAACCCTTAATTTAGGTGTAAATTTGTGATAAGGGTCCCCTACATTTACAAAATTTTTCAAAATTTAGAATTTTGATATTTTGACTTAAATTGATAAAGCTAGTAATAAGTAGTATAAAATGTCCTTCGAAAAGTCTTTGCGATGAAAAATTGTGGAAAATATCGAAGAAAAACCCTTAATTTAGGTGTAAATTTGTGATAAGGGTCCCCCTTACAACATTTTCAAAATTTTTCAAAATTTAGAATTTTGATATTTTGACTTAAATTGATAAAGCTAGTCATAAGTAGTATAAAATGTCCTTCGAAAAGTCTTTGCGATGAAAATTGTGGAAAATATCGAAGAAAAACCCTTAATTTAGGTGTAAATTTGTGATAAGGGTCCCCCTTACAACATTTTCAAAATTTTTCAAAATTTAGAATTTTGATATTTTGACTTAAATTGATAAAGCTAGTCATAAGTAGTATAAAAAGTCCTTCGAAAAGTCTTTGCGATGAAAATTGTGGAAAATATCGAAGAAAAAACCCTTAATTTAGGTGTAAATTTGTGATAAGGGTCCCCCTTACAACATTTTCAAAATTTTTCAAAATTTAGAATTTTGATATTTTGACTTAAATTGATAAAGCTAGTCATAAGTAGTATAAAAAGTCCTTCGAAAAGTCTTTGCGATGAAAATTGTGGAAAATATCGAAGAAAAACCCTTAATTTAGGTGTAAATTTGTGATAAGGGTCCCCCTTTACAACATTTTCAAAATTTTTCAAAATTTAGAATTTTGATATTTTGACTTAAATTGATAAAGCTAGTCATAAGTAGTATAAAAGGTCCTTCGAAAAGTCTTTGCGATGAAAATTGTGGAAAATATCGAAGAAAAACCCTTAATTTAGGTGTAAATTTGTGATAAGGGTCCCCCTTACAACATTTTCAAAATTTTTCAAAATTTAGAATTTTGATATTTTGACTTAAATTGATAAAGCTAGTACATAAGTAGTATAAAAAGTCCTTAAACTTTGCGATGAAAATTGTTAGAAAATATCGAAGAAAAACCCTTAATTTAGGTGTAAATTTGTGATAAGGGTCCCCCTTACAACATTTTCAAAATTTTTCAAAATTTAGAATTTTGATATTTTGACTTTAAATTGATAAAGCTAGTCATAAGTAGTATAAAAAGTCCTTCGAAAAGTCTTTGCGATGAAAATTGTGGAAAATATCGAAGAAAAACCCTTAATTTAGGTGTAAATTTGTGATAAGGGTCCCCCCTTACAACATTTTCAAAATTTTTCAAAATTTAGAATTTTGATATTTTGACTTAAATTGATAAAGCTAGTCATAAGTAGTATAAAATGTCCTTCGAAAAGTCTTTGCGATGAAAATTGTGGAAAATATCGAAGAAAAACCCTTAATTTAGGTGTAAATTTGTGATAAGGGTCCCCCTTACAACATTTTCAAAATTTTTCAAAATTTAGAATTTTGATATTTTGACTTAAATTGATAAAGCTAGTAATAAGTAGTATAAAAAGTCCTTCGAAAAGTCTTTGCGATGAAAATTGTGGAAAATATCGAAGAAAAACCCTTAATTTAGGTGTAAATTTGTGATAAGGGTCCCCCTTACAACATTTTCAAAATTTTTCAAAATTTAGAATTTTGATATTTTGACTTAAATTGATAAAGCTAGTAATAAGTAGTATAAAATGTCCTTCGAAAAGTCTTTGCGATGAAAATTGTGGAAAATATCGAAGAAAAACCCTTAATTTAGGTGTAAATTTGTGATAAGGGTCCCCCTTACAACATTTTCAAAATTTTTCAAAATTTAGAATTTTGATATTTTGACTTAAATTGATAAAGCTAGTCATAAGTAGTATAAAATGTCCTTCGAAAAGTCTTTGCGATGAAAAAAATATCGAAGAAAAACCCTTAATTTAGGTGTAAATTTGTGATAAGGGTCCCCCTTACAACATTTTAAAATTTTTCAAAATTTAGAATTTTGATATTTTGATCTTAAATTGATAAAGCTAGTCATAAGTAGTATAAAATGTCCTTCGAAAAGTCTTTGCGATGAAAATTGTGGAAAATATCGAAGAAAAACCCTTAATTTTGGTTTAAGATTTGTGATAAGGGTCCCCCCTTACAACATTTTCAAAATTTTTCAAAATTTAGAATTTTGATATTTTGACTTAAATTGATAAAGCTAGTAATAAGTAGTATAAAATGTCCTTCGAAAAGTCTTTGCGATGAAAATTGTGGAAAATATCGAAGAAAAACCCTTAATTTAGGTGTAAATTTGTGATAAGGGTCCCCCCTTACAACATTTTCAAAATTTTTCAAAATTTAGAATTTTGATATTTTGATTTAAATTGATAAAGCTAGTCATAAGTAGTATAAAAAGTCCTTCGAAAAGTCTTTGCGATGAAAATTGTGGAAAATATCGAAGAAAAACCCTTAATTTAGGTGTAAATTTGTGATAAGGGGTCCCCCATTTTCAAAATTTTTCAAAATTTAAGAATTTTGATATTTTGATTTAAATAAAAAAAAAAAAATAAAAAGTGTATAAAATGTCCTTCGAAAAGTCTTTGCGATGAAAATTGTGGAAATATCGAAGAAAAACCCTTAATTTAGGTGTAAATTTGTATAAGGCCACAACATTTTCAAAATTTTTCAAAATTTAGAATTTTGATATTTTGAATTGAATAAATTATAAAAGCTAGTCATAAGGTAGTATAAAATGTCCTTCGAAAAGTCTTTCGTTGAAAAGTGTTTGATAAAAATATCGAAGAAAAACCCTTAATTTAGGTGTAAATTTGTGATAAGGGTCCCCCTTACAACATTTTCAAAATTTTTCAAAATTTAGAATTTTGATATTTTGACTTAAATTGATAAAGCTAGTCATAAGTAGTATAAAATGTCCTTCGAAAAGTCTTTGCGATGAAAATTGTGGAAAATATCGAAGAAAAACCCTTAATTTAGGTGTAAATTTGTGATAAGGGTCCCCCTTACAACATTTTCAAAATTTTTCAAAATTTAGAATTTTGATATTTTGACTTAAATTGATAAAGCTAGTCATAAGTAGTATATAAAAGTCCTTCGAAAAGTCTTTGCGATGAAAATGTGGAAAATATCGAAGAAAAACCCTTAATTTAGGTGTAAATTTGTGATAAGGGTCCCCCCTTACAACATTTTCAAAATTTTTCAAAATTTAGAATTTTGATATTTTGACTTAAATTGATAAAGCTAGTCATAAGTAGTATAAAATGTCCTTCGAAAAGTCTTTGCGATGAAAATTGTGGAAAATATCGAAGAAAAACCCTTAATTTAGGTGTAAATTTGTGATAAGGGTCCCCCTTACAACATTTTCAAAATTTTTCAAAATTTAGAATTTTGATATTTTGACTTAAATTGATAAAGCTAGTCATAAGTAGTATAAAATGTCCTTCGAAAAGTCTTTGCGATGAAAATTGTGGAAAATATCGAAGAAAAACCCTTAATTTAGGTGTAAATTTGTGATAAGGGTCCCCCTTACAACATTTTCAAAATTTTTCAAAATTTAGAATTTTGATATTTTGACTTAAATTGATAAAGCTAGTAATAAGTAGTATAAAATGTCCTTCGAAAAGTCTTTGCGATGAAAATTGTGGAAAATATCGAAGAAAAACCCTTAATTTAGGTGTAAATTTGTGATAAGGGTCCCCCCTTACAACATTTTCAAAATTTTTCAAAATTTAGAATTTTGATATTTTGACTTAAATTGATAAAGCTAGTAATAAGTAGTATAAAATGTCCTTCGAAAAGTCTTTGCGATGAAAATTGTGGAAAATATCGAAGAAAAACCCTTAATTTAGGTGTAAATTTGTGATAAGGGTCCCCCCTTACAACATTTTCAAAATTTTTCAAAATTTAGAATTTTGATATTTTGACTTAAATTGATAAAGCTAGTCATAAGTAGTATAAAATGTCCTTCGAAAAGTCTTTGCGATGAAAATTGTGGAAAATATCGAAGAAAAACCCTTAATTTAGGTGTAAATTTGTGATAAGGGTCCCCCTTTACAACATTTTCAAAATTTTTCAAAATTTAGAATTTTGATATTTTGACTTAAATTGATAAAGCTAGTAATAAGTAGTATAAAATGTCCTTCGAAAAGTCTTTGCGATGAAAATTGTGAAAAATATCGAAGAAAAACCCTTAATTTAGGTGTAAATTTGTGATAAGGGTCCCCCCTTACAACATTTTCAAAATTTTTCAAAATTTAGAATTTTGATATTTTGACTTAAATTGATAAAGCTAGTCATAAGTAGTATAAAATGTCCTTCGAAAAGTCTTTGCGATGAAAATTGTGGAAAATATCGAAGAAAAACCCTTAATTTAGGTGTAAATTTGTGATAAGGGTCCCCCCTTACAACATTTTCAAAATTTTTCAAAATTTAGAATTTTGATATTTTGACTTAAATTGATAAAGCTAGTCATAAGTAGTATAAAATGTCCTTCGAAAAGTCTTTGCGATGAAAATTTAATAAAATATCGAAGAAAAACCCTTAATTTAGGTGTAAATTTGTGATAAGGGTCCCCCTTACAACATTTTCAAAATTTTTCAAAATTTAGAATTTTGATATTTTGACTTAAATTGATAAAGCTAGTCATAAGTAGTATAAAATGTCCTTCGAAAAGTCTTTGCGATGAAAATTGTGGAAAATATCGAAGAAAAACCCTTAATTTAGGTGTAAATTTGTGATAAGGGTCCCCCTTACAACATTTTCAAAATTTTTCAAAATTTAGAATTTTGATATTTTGACTTAAATTGATAAAGCTAGTCATAAGTAGTATAAAATGTCCTTCGAAAAGTCTTTGCGATGAAAATTGTGGAAAATATCGAAGAAAAACCCTTAATTTAGGTGTAAATTTGTGATAAGGGTCCCCCCTTACAACATTTTCAAAATTTTTCAAAATTTAGAATTTTGATATTTTGACTTAAATTGATAAAGCTAGTAATAAGTAGTATAAAATGTCCTTCGAAAAGTCTTTGCGATGAAAATTGTGGAAAATATCGAAGAAAAACCCTTAATTTAGGTGTAAATTTGTGATAAGGGTCCCCCCTTACAACATTTTCAAAATTTTTCAAAATTTAGAATTTTGATATTTTGACTTAAATTGATAAAGCTAGTCATAAGTAGTATAAAAAGTCCTTCGAAAAGTCTTTGCGATGAAAATTGTGGAAAATATCGAAGAAAAACCCTTAATTTAGGTGTAAATTTGTGATAAGGGTCCCCCTTACAACATTTTCAAAATTTTTCAAAATTTAGAATTTTGATATTTTGACTTAAATTGATAAAGCTAGTAATAAGTAGTATAAAATGTCCTTCGAAAAGTCTTTGCGATGAAAATTGTGGAAAATATCGAAGAAAAACCCTTAATTTAGGTGTAAATTTGTGATAAGGGTCCCCCCTTACAACATTTTCAAAATTTTTCAAAATTTAGAATTTTGATATTTTGACTTAAATTGATAAAGCTAGTCATAAGTAGTATAAAAATGTCCTTCGAAAAGTCTTTGCGATGAAATTATTGTGGAAAATATCGAAGAAAAACCCTTAATTTAGGTGTAAATTTGTGATAAGGGTCCCCCCTTACAACATTTTCAAAATTTTTCAAAATTTAGAATTTTGATATTTTGACTTAAATTGATAAAGCTAGTCATAAGTAGTATAAAATGTCCTTCGAAAAGTCTTTGCGATGAAAATTGTGGAAAATATCGAAGAAAAACCCTTAATTTAGGTGTAAATTTGTGATAAGGGTCCCCCTTACAACATTTTCAAAATTTTTCAAAATTTAGAATTTTGATATTTTGACTTAAATTGATAAAGCTAGTAATAAGTAGTATAAAATGTCCTTCGAAAAGTCTTTGCGATGAAAATTGTGGAAAATATCGAAGAAAAACCCTTAATTTAGGTGTAAATTTGTGATAAGGGTCCCCCTTACAACATTTTCAAAATTTTTCAAAATTTAGAATTTTGATATTTTGACTTAAATTGATAAAGCTAGTAATAAGTAGTATAAAAATGTCCTTCGAAAAGTCTTTGCGATGAAAATTGTGGAAAATATCGAAGAAAAACCCTTAATTTAGGTGTAAATTTGTGATAAGGGTCCCCCTTACAACATTTTCAAAATTTTTCAAAATTTAGAATTTTGATATTTTGATTTAAATTGATAAAGCTAGTCATAAGTAGTATAAAATGTCCTTCGAAAAGTCTTTGCGATGAAAATTGTGGAAAATATCGAAGAAAAACCCTTAATTTAGGTGTAAATTTGTGATAAGGGTCCCCCTTACAACATTTTCAAAATTTTTCAAAATTTAGAATTTTGATATTTTGACTTAAATTGATAAAGCTAGTCATAAGTAGTATAAAAAGTCCTTCGAAAAGTCTTTGCGATGAAAATTGTGGAAAATATCGAAGAAAAACCCTTAATTTAGGTGTAAATTTGTGATAAGGGTCCCCCTTACAACATTTTCAAAATTTTTCAAAATTTAGAATTTTGATATTTTGACTTAAATTGATAAAGCTAGTCATAAGTAGTATAAAAAGTCCTTCGAAAAGTGTTTGCGATGAAAATTGTGGAAAATATCGAAGAAAAACCCTTAATTTAGGTGTAAATTTGTGATAAGGGTCCCCCTTACAACATTTTCAAAATTTTTCAAAATTTAGAATTTTGATATTTTGACTTAAATTGATAAAGCTAGTAATAAGTAGTATAAAATGTCCTTCGAAAAGTCTTTGCGATGAAAATTGTGGAAAATATCGAAGAAAAACCCTTAATTTAGGTGTAAATTTGTGATAAGGGTCCCCCTTACAACATTTTCAAAATTTTTCAAAATTTAGAATTTTGATATTTTGACTTAAATTGATAAAGCTAGTCATAAGTAGTATAAAAAGTCCTTCGAAAAGTCTTTGCGATGAAAATTGTGGAAAATATCGAAGAAAAACCCTTAATTTAGGTGTAAATTTGTGATAAGGGTCCCCCTTACAACATTTTCAAAATTTTTTTTCAAAATTTAGAATTTTGATATTTTGACTTAAATTGATAAAGCTAGTCATAAGTAGTATAAAATGTCCTTCGAAAAGTCTTTGCGATGAAAATTGTGGAAAATATCGAAGAAAAACCCTTAATTTAGGTGTAAATTTGTGATAAGGGTCCCCCCTTACAACATTTTCAAAATTTTTCAAAATTTAGAATTTTGATATTTTGACTTAAATTGATAAAGCTAGTAATAAGTAGTATAAAAAGTCCTTCGAAAAGTCTTTGCGATGAATTTAATTGTGGAAAATATCGAAGAAAAACCCTTAATTTAGGTGTAAATTTGTGATAAGGGTCCCCCTTACAACATTTTCAAAATTTTTCAAAATTTAGAATTTTGATATTTTGACTTAAAT
Organism: Zaprionus camerounensis; assembly: GCA_018904165.1. Taxonomy (NCBI): domain Eukaryota; kingdom Metazoa; phylum Arthropoda; class Insecta; order Diptera; family Drosophilidae; genus Zaprionus; species Zaprionus camerounensis. The sequence goes on from JAEIFS010000598.1 coordinate 11,517, forward strand.
TGATAAAGCTAGTAATAAGTAGTATAAAATGTCCTTCGAAAAGTCTTTGCGATGAAAATTGTGGAAAATATCGAAGAAAAACCCTTAATTTAGGTGTAAATTTGTGATAAGGGTCCCCCCTTACAACATTTTCAAAATTTTTCAAAATTTAGAATTTTGATATTTTGACTTAAATTGATAAAGCTAGTAATAAGTAGTATAAAATGTCCTTCGAAAAGTCTTTGCGATGAAAATTGTGGAAAATATCGAAGAAAAACCCTTAATTTAGGTGTAAATTTGTGATAAGGGTCCCCCTTACAACATTTTCAAAATTTTTCAAAATTTAGAATTTTGATATTTTGACTTAAATTGATAAAGCTAGTCATAAGTAGTATAAAAAGTCCTTCGAAAAGTCTTTGCGATGAAAATTGTGGAAAATATCGAAGAAAAACCCTTAATTTAGGTGTAAATTTGTGATAAGGGTCCCCCCTTACAACATTTTCAAAATTTATTTCAAAATTTAGAATTTTGATATTTTGATTTAAATTGATAAAGCTAGTCATAAGTAGTATAAAATGTCCTTCGAAAAGTCTTTGCGATGAAAATTGTGGAAAATATCGAAGAAAAACCCTTAATTTAGGTGTAAATTTGTGATAAGGGTCCCCCTTACAACATTTTCAAAATTTTTCAAAATTTAGAATTTTGATATTTTGACTTAAATTGATAAAGCTAGTCATAAGTAGTATAAAATGTCCTTCGAAAAGTCTTTGCGATGAAAATTGTGGAAAATATCGAAGAAAAACCCTTAATTTAGGTGTAAATTTGTGATAAAGGGTCCCCCTTACAACATTTTCAAAATTTTTCAAAATTTAGAATTTTGATATTTTGACTTAAATTGATAAAGCTAGTCATAAGTAGTATAAAATGTCCTTCGAAAAGTCTTTTGCGATGAAAATTGTGGAAAATATCGAAGAAAAACCCTTAATTTAGGTGTAAATTTGTGATAAGGGTCCCCCCTTACAACATTTTCAAAATTTTTCAAAATTTAGAATTTTGATATTTTGACTTAAATTGATAAAGCTAGTAATAAGTAGTATAAAATGTCCTTCGAAAAGTCTTTGCGATGAAAATTGTGGAAAATATCGAAGAAAAACCCTTAATTTAGGTGTAAATTTGTGATAAGGGTCCCCCTTACAACATTTTCAAAATTTTTCAAAATTTAGAATTTTGATATTTTGACTTAAATTGATAAAGCTAGTCATAAGTAGTATAAAAAGTCCTTCGAAAAGTCTTTGCGATGAAAATTTAATTGTGGAAAATATCGAAGAAAAACCCTTAATTTAGGTGTAAATTTGTGATAAGGGTCCCCCTTACAACATTTTCAAAATTTTTCAAAATTTAGAATTTTGATATTTTGACTTAAATTGATAAAGCTAGTCATAAGTAGTATAAAATGTCCTTCGAAAAGTCTTTGCGATGAAAATTGTGGAAAATATCGAAGAAAAACCCTTAATTTAGGTGTAAATTTGTGATAAGGGTCCCCCCTTACAACATTTTCAAAATTTTTCAAAATTTAGAATTTTGATATTTTGATTTAAATTGATAAAGCTAGTCATAAGTAGTATAAAATGTCCTTCGAAAAGTCTTTGCGATGAAAATTGTGGAAAATATCGAAGAAAAACCCTTAATTTAGGTGTAAATTTGTGATAAGGGTCCCCCCTTACAACATTTTCAAAATTTTTCAAAATTTAGAATTTTGATATTTTGATTTAAATTGATAAAGCTAGTCATAAGTAGTATAAAAGGCCCTTAAAAGGTTTTGCGATAAAAATATCGAAGAAAAACCCTTAATTTAGGTGTAAATTTGTGATAAGGGTCCCCCTTACAACATTTTCAAAATTTTTCAAAATTTAGAATTTTGATATTTTGACTTAAATTGATAAAGCTAGTAATAAGTAGTATAAAATGTCCTTCGAAAAGTCTTTGCGATGAAAATTGTGGAAAATATCGAAGAAAAACCCTTAATTTAGGTGTAAATTTGTGATAAGGGTCCCCCTTACAACATTTTCAAAATTTTTCAAAATTTAGAATTTTGATATTTTGATTTAAATTGATAAAGCTAGTCATAAGTAGTATAAAATGTCCTTCGAAAAGTCTTTGCGATGAAAATTGTGGAAAATATCGAAAGAAAACCCTTAATTTAGGTGTAAATTTGTGATAAGGGTCCCCCTTACAAATTTTTCAAATTTTTCAAAATTTAGAATTTTGATATTTTGACTTAAATTGATAAAGCTAGTCATAAGTAGTATAAAATGTCCTTCGAAAAGTCTTTGCGATGAAATTGAAAAATATCGAAGAAAAACCCTTAATTTAGGTGTAAATTTGTGATAAGGGTCCCCCTTACAACATTTTCAAAATTTTTCAAAATTTAGAATTTTGATATTTTGACTTAAATTGATAAAGCTAGTAATAAGTAGTATAAAAAGTCCTTCGAAAAGTCTTTGCGATGAAAATTGTGGAAAATATCGAAGAAAAACCCTTAATTTAGGTGTAAATTTGTGATAAGGGTCCCCCTTTACAACATTTTCAAAATTTTTCAAAATTTAGAATTTTGATATTTTGATTTAAATTGATAAAGCTAGTAATAAGTAGTATAAAATGTCCTTCGAAAAGTCTTTGCGATGAAAATTGTGGAAAATATCGAAGAAAAACCCTTAATTTAGGTGTAAATTTGTGATAAGGGTCCCCCTTACAACATTTTCAAAATTTTTCAAAATTTAGAATTTTGATATTTTGACTTAAATTGATAAAGCTAGTCATAAGTAGTATAAAAAGTCCTTCGAAAAGTCTTTGCGATGAAAATTGTGAAAAATATAGAAAAACCCTTAATTTAGGTGTAAATTTGTGATAAGGGTCCCCCTTACAACATTTTCAAAATTTTTCAAAATTTAGAATTTTGATATTTTGACTTAAATTGATAAAGCTAGTCATAAGTAGTATAAAATGTCCTTCGAAAAGTCTTTGCGATGAAAATTGTGGAAAATATCGAAGAAAAACCCTTAATTTAGGTGTAAATTTGTGATAAGGGTCCCCCTTACAACATTTTCAAAATTTTTCAAAATTTAGAATTTTGATATTTTGACTTAAATTGATAAAGCTAGTCATAAGTTGTATAAAATGTCCTTCGAAAAGTCTTTGCGATGAAAATTGTGGAAAATATCGAAGAAAAACCCTTAATTTAGGTGTAAATTTGTGATAAGGGTCCCCCTTACAACATTTTCAAAATTTTTCAAAAATTTAGAATTTTGATATTTTGACTTAAATTGATAAAGCTAGTAATAAGTAGTATAAAATGTCCTTCGAAAAGTCTTTGCGATGAAAATTGTGGAAAATATCGAAGAAAAACCCTTAATTTAGGTGTAAATTTGTGATAAGGGTCCCCCTTACAACATTTTCAAAATTTTTCAAAATTTAGAATTTTGATATTTTGATTTAAATTGATAAAGCTAGTCATAAGTAGTATAAAAAGTCCTTCGAAAAGTCTTTGCGATGAACATTGTGGAAAATATCGAAGAAAAACCCTTAATTTAGGTGTAAATTTGTGATAAGGGTCCCCCCTTACAACATTTTCAAAATTTTTCAAAATTTAGAATTTTGATATTTTGACTTAAATTGATAAAGCTAGTAATAAGTAGTATAAAATGTCCTTCGAAAAGTCTTTGCGATGAAAATTGTGGAAAATATCGAAGAAAAACCCTTAATTTAGGTGTAAATTTGTGATAAGGGTCCCCCTTACAACATTTTCAAAATTTTCAAAATTTTTCAAAATTTAGAATTTTGATATTTTGACTTAAATTGATAAAGCTAGTCACTAAGTTGAGTATAAAATGTCCTTCGAAAAGTCTTTGCGATGAAAATTGTGGAAAATATCGAAGAAAAACCCTTAATTTAGGTGTAAATTTGTGATAAGGGTCCCCCCTTACAACATTTTCAAAATTTTTCAAAATTTAGAATTTTGATATTTTGATTTAAATTGATAAAGCTAGTACTAAGTAGTATAAAATGTCCTTCGAAAAGTCTTTGCGATGAAAATTGTGGAAAATATCGAAGAAAAACCCTTAATTTAGGTGTAAATTTGTGATAAGGGTCCCCCCTTACAACATTTTCAAAATTTTTCAAAATTTAGAATTTTGATATTTTGATTTAAATTGATAAAGCTAGTCATAAGTAGTATAAAAAGTCCTTCGAAAAGTCTTTGCGATGAATTGAAAATATCGAAGAAAAACCCTTAATTTAGGTGTAAATTTGTGATAAGGGTCCCCCCTTACAACATTTTCAAAATTTTTCAAAATTTAGAATTTTGATATTTTGACTTAAATTGATAAAGCTAGTACTAAGTAGTATAAAAAGTCCTTCGAAAAGTCTTTGCGATGAACATTGTGGAAAATATCGAAGAAAAACCCTTAATTTAGGTGTAAATTTGTGATAAGGGTCCCCCCTTACAACATTTTCAAAATTTTTCAAAATTTAGAATTTTGATATTTTGATTTAAATTGATAAAGCTAGTAATAAGTAGTATAAAAAGTCCTTCGAAAAGTCTTTGCGATGAAAATTGTGGAAAATATCGAAGAAAAACCCTTAATTTAGGTGTAAATTTGTGTTAAGGGTCCCCCCTTACAACATTTTCAAAATTTTTCAAAATTTAGAATTTTGATATTTTGATTTAAATTGATAAAGCTAGTCATAAGTAGTATAAAAAGTCCTTCGAAAAGTCTTTGCGATGAAAATTGTGGAAAATATCGAAGAAAAACCCTTAATTTAGGTGTAAATTTGTGATAAGGGTCCCCCTTACAACATTTTCAAAATTTTTCAAAATTTAGAAATTTGATATTTTATTTAAATTGATAAAGCTAGTAATAAGTAGTATAAAATGTCCTTCGAAAAGACTTTGCGATGAAAATTGTGGAAAATATCGAAGAAAAACCCTTAATTTAGGTGTAAATTTTTGATAAGGGTCCCCCCTTACAACATTTTCAAAATTTTTGAAAACTTAGAATTTTGATATTTTGACTTAAATTGATAAAGCTAGTCATAAGTAGTATAAAATGTCCTTCGAAAAGTCTTTGCCATGAAAATTGTGGAAAATATCGAAGAAAAACCCTTAATTTAGGTGTAAATTTATGATAAGGGTCCCCTTACAACATTTTCAAAATTTTTCAAAATTTAGAATTTTGATATTTTGATTTAAATTGATAAAGCTAGTCATAAGTAGTATAAAAAGTCCTTCGAAAAAGTCCTGCGATGAAAATTGTAGAAAATAATTTAGGTGTAAATTTGTGATAATGGTCCCCCCTTACAACATTTTCAAAATTTTTGTAAATTTAGAATTTTGATATTTTGACTTAAATTGATAAAGCTAGTACTAAGTTGTATAAAAAGTCCTTCGAAAAGTCTTTGCGATGAACATTGTGGAAAATATCGAAGAAAAACCCTTAATTTAGGTGTAAATTTGTGATAAGGGTCCCCCCTTACAACATTTTCAAAATTTTTAATAATGTCGAATTTTGATATTTTGATTTAAATTGATAAAGCTAGTCATAAGTAGTATAAAAAGTCCTTCGAAAAGTGTTTGCGATAAAAATATCGAAGAAAAACCCTTAATTTTGGTGTAAATTTGTGGTAAGGGTCCCCCCTTACAACATTTTCAAAATTTTTCAAAATTTAGAATTTTGATATTTTGACTTAAATTGATAAAGCTAGTACTAAGTTGTATAAAAAGTCCTTCGAAAAGTCTTTGCGATGAACATTGTGGAAAATATCGAAGAAAAACCCTTAATTTAGGTGTAAATTTGTGATAAGGGTCCCCCCTTACAACATTTTCAAAATTTTTCAAAAATTTGGAAATTTGATATTTTGACTTAAATTGATAAAGCTAGTACTAAGTTGTATAAAATGTCCTTCGAAAAGTCTTTGCGATGAAAATTGTGGAAAATATTGAAGAAAAACCCTTAATTTAGGTGTAAATTTGTGTTAAGGGTCCCCCCTTACAACATTTTCAAAATTTTTCAAAATTTAGAATTTTGATATTTTGATTTAAATTGATAAAGCTAGTACTAAGTTGTATAAAAAGTCCTTCGAAAAGTCTTTGCGATGAACATTGTGGAAAATATCGAAGAAAAACCCTTAATTTAGGTGTAAATTTGTGATAAGGTTCCCCCCTAACAACATTTTCAAAATTTTTAAAAATTTCGAATTTTGATATTTTGATTTAAATTGATAAAGCTAGTCATAAGTAGTATAAAAAGTCCTTCGAAAAGTGTTTGCGATAGAAATATCGAAGAAAAACTCTTAATTTAGGTATAAATTTGTGATAAGGGTCCCCCCTTACAACATTTTCAAAAATTTTCAAAATTTTTTTAAAATTTAGAATTTTGATATTTTGACTTAAATTGATAAAGCTAGTACTAAGTTGTATAAAAAGTCCTTCGAAAAGTCTTTGCGATGAACATTGTGGAAAATATCGAAGAAAAACCCTTAATTTAGGTGTAAATTTGTGATAATGGTCCCCCCTTACAACATTTTCAAAATTTTCCAAAATTTAGAATTTTGATATTTTGACTTAAATTGATAAAGCTAGTACTAAGTTGTATAAAAAGTCCTTCGAAAAGTCTTTGCGATGAACATTGTGGAAAATATCGAAGAAAAACCCTTAATTTAGGTCTAAATTTGTGATAAGGTTCCCCCCTAACAACATTTTCAAATTTTTCAAAAATTTGGAAATTTGATATTTTGACTTAAATTGATAAAGCTAGTACTAAGTTGTATAAAATGTCCTTCGAAAAGTCTTTGCGATGAAAATTGTGGAAAATATTGAAGAAAAACCCTTAATTTAGGTGTAAATTTGTGTTAAGGGTCCCCCCTTACAACATTTTCAAAATTTTTCAAAATTTAGAATTTTGATATTTTGATTTAAATTGATAAAGCTAGTACTAAGTTGTATAAAAAGTCCTTCGAAAAGTCTTTGCGATGAACATTGTGGAAAATATCGAAGAAAAACCCTTAATTTAGGTGTAAATTTGTGATAAGGTTCCCCCCTAACAACATTTTCAAAATTTTTAAAAATTTCGAGTTTTGATATTTTGATTTAAATTGATAAAGCTAGTCATAAGTAGTATAAAAAATCCTTCGAAAAGTGTTTGCGATAGAAATATCGAAGAAAAACCCTTAATTTAGGTGTAAATTTGTGATAAGGGTGCCCCCTTACAACATTTTCAAAAATTTTCAAAATTTTTCAAAATTTAGAATTTTGATATTTTGACTTAAATTGATAAAGCTAGTACTAAGTTGTATAAAAAGTCCTTCGAAAAGTCTTTGCGATGAACATTGTGGAAAATATCGAAGAAAAACCCTTAATTTAGGTGTAAATTTGTGATAATGGTCCCCCCTTACAACATTTTCAAAATTTTCCAAAATTTAGAATTTTGATATTTTGATTTAAATTGATAAAGCTAGTACTAAGTGGTATAAAAAGTCCTTCGAAAAGTCTTTGCGATGAACATTGTGGAAAATATCGAAGAAAAACCCTTAATTTAGGTGTAAATTTGTGTTAAGGGTCCCCCCTTACAACATTTTCAAAATTTTTCAAAATTTAGAATTTTGATATTTTGACTTAAATTGATAAAGCTAGTACTAAGTTGTATAAAAAGTCCTTCGAAAAGTCTTTGCGATGAACATTGTGGAAAATATCGAAGAAAAACCCTTAATTTAGGTGTAAATTTGTGATAAGGGTCCCCCCTTACAACATTTTCAAAATTTTTCAAAAATTTGGAAATTTGATATTTTGACTTAAATTGATAAAGCTAGTACTAAGTTGTATAAAATGTCCTTCGAAAAGTCTTTGCGATGAAAATTGTGGAAAATATTGAAGAAAAACCCTTAATTTAGGTGTAAATTTGTGTTAAGGGTCCCCCTTACAACATTTTCAAAATTTTTCAAAATTTAGAATTTTGATATTTTGATTTAAATTGATAAAGCTAGTACTAAGTTGTATAAAAAGTCCTTCGAAAAGTCTTTGCGATGAACATTGTGGAAAATATCGAAGAAAAACCCTTAATTTAGGTGTAAATTTGTGATAAGGTTCCCCCCTAACAACATTTTCAAAATTTTTAAAAATTTCGAATTTTGATATTTTGATTTAAATTGATAAAGCTAGTCATAAGTAGTATAAAAAGTCCTTCGAAAAGTGTTTGCGATAGAAATATCGAAGAAAAACCCTTAATTTAGGTGTAAATTTGTGATAAGGGTCCCCCCTTACAACATTTTCAAAAATTTTCAAAATTTTTCAAAATTTAGAATTTTGATATTTTGACTTAAATTGATAAAGCTAGTACTAAGTTGTATAAAAAGTCCTTCAAAAAGTCTTTGCGATGAACATTGTGGAAAATATCGAAGAAAAACCCTTAATTTAGGTGTAAATTTGTGATAATGGTCCCCCCGTTACAACATTTTCAAAATTTTCCAAAATTTAGAATTTTGATATTTTGATTTAAATTGATAAAGCTAGTACTAAGTTGTATAAAAAGTCCTTCGAAAAGTCTTTGCGATGAATATTGTGGAAAATATCGAAGAAAAACCCTTAATTTAGGTGTAAATTTGTGTTAAGGGTCCCCCCTTACAACATTTTCAAAATTTTTCAAAATCTTTCAAAATTTAGAATTTTGATATTTTGATTTAAATTGATAAAGCTAGTCATAAGTAGTATAAAAAGTCCTTCGAAAAAGTCCTGCGATGAAAATTGTAGAAAATATCGAAGAAGAAAAACCCTTAATATAGGTGTAAATTTGTGATAATGGTCCCCCCTTACAATATTTTCAAAATTTTTCAAAATTTAGAAATTTGATTTTTTATTTAAATTGATAAAGCTAGTAATAAGTAGTATAAAATGTCCTTCGAAAAGACTTTGCGATGAAAATTGTGGAAAATATCGAAGAAAAACCCTTAATTTAGGTGTAAATTTTTGATAAGGGTCCCCCCTTACAACATTTTCAAAATTTTTGAAAACTTAGAATTTTGATATTTTGACTTAAATTGATAAAGCTAGTCATAAGTAGTATAAAATGTCCTTCGAAAAGTCTTTGCAATGAAAATTGTGGAAAATATCGAAGAAAAACCCTTAATTTAGGTGTAAATTTATGATAAGGGTCCCCTTACAACATTTTCAAAATTTTTCAAAATTTAGAATTTTGATATTTTGATTTAAATTGATAAAGCTAGTCATAAGTAGTATAAAAAGTCCTTCGAAAAAGTCCTGCGATGAAAATTGTAGAAAATAATTTAGGTGTAAATTTGTGATAATGGTTCCCCCTTACAACATTTTCAAAATTTTTGAAAATTTAGAATTTTGATATTTTGACTTAAATTGATAAAGCTAGTACTAAGTTGTATAAAAAGTCCTTCGAAAAGTCTTTGCGATGAACATTGTGGAAAATATCGAAGAAAAACCCTTAATTTAGGTGTAAATTTGTGATAAGGGTCCCCCCTTACAACATTTTCAAAATTTTTAAAAATGTCGAATTTTGATATTTTGATTTAAATTGATAAAGCTAGTCATAAGTAGTATAAAAAGTCCTTCGAAAAGTGTTTGCGATAAAAATATCGAAGAAAAACCCTTAATTTTGGTGTAAATTTGTGGTAAGGGTCCCCCCTAACAACATTTTCAAAATTTTTAAAAATTTCGAATTTTGATATTTTGATTTAAATTGATAAAGCTAGTCATAAGTAGTATAAAAAGTCCTTCGAAAAGTGTTTGCGATAGAAATATCGAAGAAAAACTCTTAATTTAGGTGTAAATTTGTGATAAGGGTCCCCCCTTACAACATTTTCAAAAATTTTCAAAATTTTTCAAAATTTAGAATTTTGATATTTTGACTTAAATTGATAAAGCTAGTACTAAGTTGTATAAAAAGTCCTTCGAAAAGTCTTTGCGATGAACATTGTGGAAAATATCGAAGAAAAACCCTTAATTTATGTGTAAATTTGTGATAAGGGTCCCCCCTTACAACATTTTCAAAATTTTTCAAAAATTTGGAAATTTGATATTTTGACTTAAATTGATAAAGCTAGTACTAAGTTGTATAAAATGTCCTTCGAAAAGTCTTTGCGATGAAAATTGTGGAAAATATCGAAGAAAAACGCTTAATTTAGGTGTAAATTTGTGATAAGGGTCCCCCGTTACAACATTTTCAAAATTTATTAAAATTTAGAATTTTGATATTTTGACTTAAATTGATAAAGCAAGTCATAAGTAGTATAAAAAGTCCTTCGAAAAAGTCCTGCGATGAAAATTGTAGAAAATATCGAAGAAAAACCCTTAATTTAGGTGTAAATTTGTGATAAGGGTCCCCCCTTACAACATTTTCAAAATTTTTTAAAATTTAGAATTTTGATATTTTGACTTAAATTGATAAAGCAAGTCATAAGTAGTATAAAAAGTCCTTCGAAAAAGTCCTGCGATGAAAATTGTAGAAAATATCGAAGAAAAACCCTTAATTTAGATGTAAATTTGTGATAAGGGTCCCCCGTTACAACATTTTCAAAATTTTTTAAAATTTAGAATTTTGATATTTTGACTTAAATTGATAAAGCTAGTCATAAGTAGTATAAAAAGTCCTTCGAAAAAGTCCTGCGATGAAAATTGTAGAAAATATCGAAGAAAAACCCTTAATTTAGGTGTAAATTTGTGATAAGGGTCCCCCCTTACAACATTTTCAAAATTTTTCAAAATTTAGAAATTTGATATTTTGACTTAAATTTATAAAGCTAGTAATAAGTAGTATAAAATGTCCTTCGAAAAGAGTTTGCGATAAAAATATCGAAGAAAAACCCTTAATTTTGGTGTAAATTTGTGATAAGGGTCCCCCTTACAAAATTTTAAAAATTTTTCAAAACTTAGAATTTTGATATTTTGACTTAAATTGATAAAGCTAGTAATAAGTAGTATAAAATGTACTTCGAAAAGTCTTTGCGATGAAAATTGTGGAAAATATCGAAGAAAAACCCTTAATTTAGGTGTAAATTTGTGATAAGGGTCCCCCCTTACAACATTTTCAAAATTTTTCAAAATTTAGAATTTTGATATTTTGACTTAAATTGATAAAGCTAGTAATAATTAGTATAAAATGTCCTTCGAAAAGTCTTTGCGATGAAAATTGTGGAAAATATCGAAGAAAAACCCTTAATTTAGGTGTAAATTTGTGATAAGGGTCCCCCTTACAACATTTTCAAAATTTTTCAAAATTTAGAATTTTGATATTTTGACTTAAATTGATAAAGCTAGTAATAAGTAGTATAAAATGTCCTTCGAAAAGTGTTTGCGATAAAAATATCGAAGAAAAACCCTTAATTTATGTGTACATTTGTGATAAGGGTCCCCCCTTACAACATTTTCAAAATTTTTCAAAATTTAGAATTTTGATATTTTGACTTAAATTGATAAAGCTAGTAATAAGTAGTATAAAATGTCCTTCGAAAAGTCATTGCGATGAAAATTGTGGAAAATATCGAAGAAAAACCCTTAATTTAGGTGTAAATTTGTGATAAGGGTCCCCCGTTACAACATTTTCAAAATTTTTTAAAATTTAGAATTTTGATATTTTGACATAAATTGATAAAGCTAGTAATAAGTAGTATAAAATGTCCTTCGAAAAGTCCTGCGATGAAAATTGTAGAAAATATCGAAGAAAAACCCTTAATTTAGGTGTAAATTTGTGATAAGGGTCCCCCCTTACAACATTTCCAAAATTTTTCAAAATTTAGAATTTTGATATTTTGACTTAAATTGATAAAGCTAGTAATAAGTAGTATAAAATGTCCTTCGAAAAGTCTTTGCGATGAAAATTGTGGAAAATATCGAAGAAAAACCCTTAATTTAGGTATAAATTTGTGATAAGGGTCCCCCCTTACAACATTTTCAAAATTTTTCAAAACTTAGAATATTGATATTTTGACTTGAATTGATAAAGCTAGTCATAAGTAGTATAAAATGTCCTTCAAAAAGTCTTTGCGATGAAAATTGTGGAAAATATCGAAGAAAAACCCTTAATTTAGGTGTAAATTTGTGATAAGGGTCCCCCCTTACAACATTTTCAAAATTTTTCAAAATTTAGAATTTTGATATTTTGACTTAAATTGATAAAGCTAGTACTAAGTTGTATAAAAAGTCCTTCGAAAAGTCTTTGCGATGAACATTGTGGAAAATATTGAAGAAAAACCCTTAATTTGGGTGTAAATTTGTGATAAGGGTCCCCCCTTACAACATTTTCAAAATTTTTCAAAATTTAGAATTTTGATATTTTGACTTAAATTGATAAAGCTAGTACTAAGTTGTATAAAAAGTCCTTCGAAAAGTCTTTGCGATGAAAATTGTGGAAAATATCGAAGAAAAACCCTTAATTTAGGTGTAAATTTGTGATAAGGGTCCCCCGTTACAACATTTTCAAAATTTTTTAAAATTTAGAATTTTGATATTTTGACTTAAGTTGATAAAGCTAGTCATAAGTAGTATAAAAAGTCCTTCGAAAAAGTCCTGCGATGAAAATTGTAGAAAATATCGAAGAAAACCCCTTAATTTAGGTGTAAATTTGTGATAAGGGTCCCCCCTTACAACATTTCCAAAATTTTTCAAAATTTAGAATTTTGATATTTTGACTTAAATTGATAAAGCTAGTAATAAGTAGTATAAAATGTCCTTCGAAAAGTCTTTGCGATGAAAATTGTGGAAAATATCGAAGAAAAACCCTTAATTTGTAAATTTGTGATAAGGGTCCCCCGTTAAAACATTTTCAAAATTTTTTAAAATTTAGAATTTTGATATTTTGACTTAAATTGATAAAGCAAGTCATAAGTAGTATAAAAAGTCCTTCGAAAAAGTCCTGCGATGAAAATTGTAAAAAATATCGAAGAAAAACCCTTAATTTAGGTGTAAATTTGTGATAAGGGTCCCCCCTTACAACATTTCTAAAATTTTTCAAAATTTAGAATTTTGATATTTTGACTTAAATTGATAAAGCTAGTAATAAGTAGTATAAAATGTCCTTCGAAAAGTGTTTGCGATAAAAATATCGAAGAAAAACCCTTAATTTAGGTGTAAATTTGTGATAAGGGTCCCCCCTTACAACATTTTCAAAATTTTTCAAAACTTAGAATATTGATATTTTGACTTGAATTGATAAAGCTAGTCATAAGTAGTATAAAATGTACTTCGAAAAGTCTTTGCGATGAAAATTGTGGAAAATATCGAAGAAAAACGCTTAATTTAGGTGTAAATTTGTGATAAGGGTCCCCCGTTACAACATTTTCAAAATTTTTTAAAATTTAGAATTTTGATATTTTGACTTAAATTTATAAAGCAAGTCATAAGTAGTATAAAATGTCCTTCGAAAAAGTCCTGCGATGAAAATTGTAGAAAATATCGAAGAAAAACCCTTAATTTAGGTGTAAATTTGTGATAAGGGTCCCCCCCTACAACATTTCCAAAATTTTTCCAAATTTAGAATTTTGATATTTTGACTTAAATTGATAAAGCTAGTAATAAGTATTATAAAATGTCCTTCGAAAAGTCTTTGCGATGAAAATTGTGGAAAATATCGAAGAAAAACCCTTAATTTAGGTGTAAATTTGTGATAAGGGTCCCCCCTTACAACATTTTCAAAATTTTTCAAAATTTAGAATTTTGATATTTTGACTTAAATTGATAAAGCTAGTACTAAGTTGTATAAAAAGTCCTTCGAAAAGTCTTTGCGATGAACATTGTGGAAAATATTGAAGAAAAACCCTTAATTTGGGTGTAAATTTGTGATAAGGGTCCCCCCTTACAACATTTTCAAAATTTTTCAAAATTTAGAATTTTGATATTTTGACTTAAATTGATAAAGCTAGTACTAAGTTGTATAAAAAGTCCTTCGAAAAGTCTTTGCGATGAAAATTGTGGAAAATATCGAAGAAAAACCCTTAATTTAGGTGTAAATTTGTGATAAGGGTCCCCCGTTACAACATTTTCAAAATTTTTTAAAATTTAGAATTTTGATATTTTGACTTAAGTTGATAAAGCTAGTCATAAGTAGTATAAAAAGTCCTTCGAAAAAGTCCTGCGATGAAAATTGTAGAAAATATCGAAGAAAACCCCTTAATTTAGGTGTAAATTTGTGATAAGGGTCCCCCTTACAACATTTCTAAAATTTTTCAAAATTTAGAATTTTGATATTTTGACTTAAATTGATAAAGCTAGTAATAAGTAGTATAAAATGTCCTTCGAAAAGTGTTTGCGATAAAAATATCGAAGAAAAACCCTTAATTTAGGTGTAAATTTGTGATAAGGGTCCCCCCTTACAACATTTTCAAAATTTTTCAAAACTTAGAATATTGATATTTTGACTTGAATTGATAAAGCTAGTCATAAGTAGTATAAAATGTACTTCGAAAAGTCTTTGCGATGAAAATTGTGGAAAATATCGAAGAAAAACGCTTAATTTAGGTGTAAATTTGTGATAAGGGTCCCCCGTTACAACATTTTCAAAATTTTTTAAAATTTAGAATTTTGATATTTTGACTTAAATTGATAAAGCAAGTCATAAGTAGTATAAAATGTCCTTCGAAAAAGTCCTGCGATGAAAATTGTAGAAAATATCGAAGAAAAACCCTTAATTTAGGTGTAAATTTGTGATAAGGGTCCCCCCCTACAACATTTCCAAAATTTTTCCAAATTTAGAATTTTGATATTTTGACTTAAATTGATAAAGCTAGTAATAAGTATTATAAAATGTCCTTCGAAAAGTCTTTGCGATGAAAATTGTGGAAAATATCGAAGAAAAACCCTTAATTTGGGTGTAAATTTGTGATAAGGGTCCCCCTTACAACATTTTCAAAATTTTTCAAAATTTAGAATTTTGATATTTTGACTTAAATTGATAAAGCTAGTCATAAGTAGTATAAAAACTCCTTCGAAAAGTCTTTGCGATGAACATTGTGGAAAATATTGAAGAAAAGCCCTTAATTTGGGTGTAAATTTGTGATAAGGGTCCCCCTTACAACATTTCCAAAATTTTTCAAAATTTAGAATTTTGATATTTTGACTTAAATTGATAAAGCTAGTAATAAGTAGTATAAAATGTCCTTCGAAAAGTCTTTGCGATGAAAATTGTGGAAAATATCGAAGAAAAACCCTTAATTTAGGTGTAAATTTGTGATAAGGGTCCCCCTTACAAAATTTTAAAAATTTTTCAAAACTTAGAATTTTGATATTTTGACTTAAATTGATAAAGCTAGTAATAAGTAGTATAAAATGTACTTCGAAAAGTCTTTGCGATGAAAATTGTGGAAAATATCGAAGAAAAACCCTTAATTTAGGTGTAAATTTGTGATAAGGGTCCCCCCTTACAACATTTCCAAAATTTTTCAAAATTTAGAATTTTGATATTTTGACTTAAATTGATAAAGCTAGTAATAAGTAGTATAAAATGTCCTTCGAAAAGTCTTTGCGATGAAAATTGTGGAAAATATCGAAGAAAAACCCTTAATTTAGGTATAAATTTGTGATAAGGGTCCCCCCTTACAACATTTTCAAAATTTTTCAAAACTTAGAATATTGATATTTTGACTTGAATTGATAAAGCTAGTCATAAGTAGTATAAAATGTCCTTCAAAAAGTCTTTGCGATGAAAATTGTGGAAAATATCGAAGAAAAACCCTTAATTTAGGTGTAAATTTGTGATAAGGGTCCCCCCTTACAACATTTTCAAAATTTTTCAAAATTTAGAATTTTGATATTTTGACTTAAATTGATAAAGCTAGTACTAAGTTGTATAAAAAGTCCTTCGAAAAGTCTTTGCGATGAACATTGTGGAAAATATTGAAGAAAAACCCTTAATTTGGGTGTAAATTTGTGATAAGGGTCCCCCTTACAACATTTTCAAAATTTTTCAAAATTTAGAATTTTGATATTTTGACTTAAATTGATAAAGCTAGTACTAAGTTGTATAAAAAGTCCTTCGAAAAGTCTTTGCGATGAAAATTGTGGAAAATATCGAAAAAAAACCCTTAATTTAGGTGTAAATTTGTGATAAGGGTCCCCCGTTACAACATTTTCAAAATTTTTTAAAATTTAGAATTTTGATATTTTGACTTAAGTTGATAAAGCTAGTCATAAGTAGTATAAAAAGTCCTTCGAAAAAGTCCTGCGATGAAAATTGTAGAAAATATCGAAGAAAACCCCTTAATTTAGGTGTAAATTTGTGATAAGGGTCCCCCCTTACAACATTTCCAAAATTTTTCAAAATTTAGAATTTTGATATTTTGACTTAAATTGATAAAGCTAGTAATAAGTAGTATAAAATGTCCTTCGAAAAGTCTTTGCGATGAAAATTGTGGAAAATATCGAAGAAAAACCCTTAATTTAGGTGTAAATTTGTGATAAGGGTCCCCCGTTACAACATTTTCAAAATTTTTTAAAATTTAGAATTTTGATATTTTGACTTAAATTGATAAAGCAAGTCATAAGTAGTATAAAAAGTCCTTCGAAAAAGTCCTGCGATGAAAATTGTAAAAAATATCGAAGAAAAACCCTTAATTTAGGTGTAAATTTGTGATAAGGGTCCCCCCTTACAACATTTCTAAAATTTTTCAAAATTTAGAATTTTGATATTTTGACTTAAATTGATAAAGCTAGTAATAAGTAGTATAAAATGTCCTTCGAAAAGTGTTTGCGATAAAAATATCGAAGAAAAACCCTTAATATAGGTGTAAATTTGTGATAAGGGTCCCCCCTTACAACATTTTCAAAATTTTTCAAAACTTAGAATATTGATATTTTGACTTGAATTGATAAAGCTAGTCATAAGTAGTATAAAATGTCCTTCGAAAAGTCTTTGCGATGAAAATTGTGGAAAATATCGAAGAAAAACGCTTAATTTAGGTGTAAATTTGTGATAAGGGTCCCCCGTTACAACATTTTCAAAATTTTTTAAAATTTAGAATTTTGATATTTTGACTTAAATTGATAAAGCAAGTCATAAGTAGTATAAAATGTCCTTCGAAAAAGTCCTGCGATGAAAATTGTAGAAAATATCGAAGAAAAACCCTTAATTTAGGTGTAAATTTGTGATAAGGGTCCCCCCCTACAACATTTCCAAAATTTTTCCAAATTTAGAATTTTGATATTTTGACTTAAATTGATAAAGCTAGTAATAAGAATTATAAAATGTCCTTCGAAAAGTCTTTGCGATGAAAATTGTGGAAAATATCGAAGAAAAACCCTTAATTTGGGTGTAAATTTGTGATAAGGGTCCCCCCTTACAACATTTTCAAAATTTTTCAAAATTTAGAATTTTGATATTTTGACTTAAATTGATAAAGCTAGTCATAAGTAGTATAAAAACACCTTCGAAAAGTCTTTGCGATGAACATTGTGGAAAATATTGAGGAAAAGCCCTTAATTTGGGTGTAAATTTGTGATAAGGGTCCCCCCTTACAACATTTCCAAAATTTTTCAAAATTTAGAATTTTGATATTTTGACTTAAATTGATAAAGCTAGTAATAAGTAGTATAAAATGTCCTTCGAAAAGTCTTTGCGATGAAAATTGTGGAAAATATCGAAGAAAAACCCTTAATTTAGGTGTAAATTTGTGATAAGGGTCCCCCTTACAAAATTTTAAAAATTTTTCAAAACTTAGAATTTTGATATTTTGACTTAAATTGATAAAGCTAGTAATAAGTAGTATAAAATGTACTTCGAAAAGTCTTTGCGATGAAAATTGTGGAAAATATCGAAGAAAAACCCTTAATTTAGGTGTAAATTTGTGATAAGGGTCCCCCCTTACAACATTTCTAAAATTTTTCAAAATTTAGAATTTTGATATTTTGACTTAAATTGATAAAGCTAGTAATAAGTAGTATAAAATGTCCTTCGAAAAGTCTTTGCGATGAAAATTGTGGAAAATATCGAAGAAAAACCCTTAATTTAGGTGTACATTTGTGATAAGGGTCCCCCCTTACAACATTTTCAAAATTTTTCAAAATTTAGAATTTTGATATTTTGACTTAAATTGATAAAGCTAGTAATAAGTAGTATAAAATGTCCTTCGAAAAGTGTTTGCGATAAAAATATCGAAAAAAACCCTTAATTTAGGTGTAAATTTGTGATAAGGGTCCCCCCTTACAACATTTTCAAAATTTTTCAAAATTTAGAATTTTGATATTTTGACTTAAATTGATAAAGCTAGTCATAAGTAGTATAAAAAGTCCTTCGAAAAAGTCCTGCGATGAAAATTGTAAAAAATATCGAAGAAAACCGTTAATTTAGGTGTAAATTTGTGATAAGGGTCCCCCCTTTAAACATTTTCAAAATTTTTCAAAATTTAGAATTTTGATATTTTGACTTAAATTGATAAAGCTAGTAATAAGTAGTATAAAATGTCCTTCGAAAACTCTTTGCGATGAAAATTGTGGAAAATATCGAAGAAAAACCCTTAATTTAGGTGTAAATTTGTGATAAGGGTCCCCCCGTACAACATTTTCAAAATTTTTAAAAATTTAGAATTTTGATATTTTGATTTAAATTGATAAAGCTAGTCATAAGTAGTATAAAAAGTCCTTCGAAAAGTGTTTGCGATAAAAATATCGAAGAAAAACCCTTAATTTTGGTGTAAATTTGTGATAAGGGTCCCCCTTACAAAATTTTAAAAATTTTTCAAAACTTAGAATTTTGATATTTTGACTTAAATTGACAAAGCTAGTAATAAGTAGTATAAAATGTACTTCGAAAAGTCTTTGCGATGAAAATTGTGGAAAATATCGAAGAAAAACCCTTAATTTAGGTGTAAATTTGTGATAAGGGTCCCCCCTTACAACATTTTCAAAATTTTTCAAAATTTAGAATTTTGATATTTTGACTGAAATTGATAAAGCTAGTCATAAGTAGTATAAAAAGTCCTTCGAAAAAGTCCTGCGATGAAAATTGTAGAAAATATCGAAGAAAAACCCTTAATTTATGTGTAAATTTGTGATAAGGGTCCCCCCTTACAACATTTTCAAAATTTTTCAAAATTTAGAATTTTGATATTTTGACTTTAATTTATAAAGCTAGTAATAAGTAGTATAAAATGTCCTTCGAAAAGAGTTTGCGATAAAAATATCGAAGAAAAACCCTTAATTTTGGTGTAAATTTGTGATAAGGGTCCCCCTTACAAAATTTTAAAAATTTTTCAAAACTTAGAATTTTGATATTTTGACTGAAATTGATAAAGCTAGTCATAAGTAGTATAAAAAGTCCTTCGAAAAAGTCCTGCGATGAAAATTGTAGAAAATATCGAAGAAAAACCCTTAATTTAGGTGTACATTTGTGATAAGGGTCCCCCCTTACAACATTTTCAAAATTTTTCAAAATTTAGAATTTTGATATTTTGACTTAAATTGATAAAGCTAGTAATAAGTAGTATAAAATGTGCTTCGAAAAGTCTTTGCGATGAAAATTGTGGAAAATATCGAAGAAAAACCCTTAATTTAGGTGTAAATTTGTGATAAGGGTCCCCCCTTACAACATTTTCAAAATTTTTCAAAATTTAGAATTTTGATATTATTGACTTAAATTGATAAAGCTAGTAATAAGTAGTATAAAATGTCCTTCGAAAAGTGTTTGCGATAAAAATATCGAAGAAAAACCCTTAATTTAGGTGTAAATTGGTGATAAGGGTCCCCCTTACAACATTTTCAAAATTTTTCAAAACTTAGAATATTGATATTTTGACTGAAATTGATAAAGCTAGTCATAAGTAGTATAAAAAGTCCTTCGAAAAAGTCCTGCGATGAAAATTGTAGAAAATATCGAAGAAAAACCCTTAATTTAGGTGTAAATTTGTGATAATTGTCCCCCTTACAACATTTTCAAAATTTTGCTAAATTTAGAAATTTGATATTTTGACTTAAATTGATAAAGCTAGTCATAAGTAGTATAAAATGTCCTTCGAAAAGTCTTTGCGATGAAAATTGTGGAAAATATTGAAGAAAAACCCTTAATTTAGGTGTAAATTTGTGATAAGGGTCCCCCCTTACAACATTTTCAAAATTTTCCAAAATTTAGAATTTTGATATTTTGACTTAAATTGATAAAGCTAGTCATAAGTAGTATAAAATGTCCTTCGAAAAGTCTTTGCGATGAAAATTGTGGAAAATATCGAAGAAAAACCCTTAATTTAGGTGTAAATTTGTGATAAGGGTCCCCCGTTACAACATTTTCAAAATTTTTCAAAATTTAGAATTTTGATATTTGGATTTAAATTGATAAAGCTAGACATAAGTAGTATAAAATGTCCTTCGAAAAGTCTTTGCGATGAAAATTGTGGAAAATATCGAAGAAAAACCCTTAATTTAGGTGTAAATTTGTGATAAGGGTCCCCCCTTACAACATTTTCAAAATTTTTCAAAATTTAGAATTTTGATATTTTGTCTTAAATTGATAAAGCTAGTCATATGTAGTATAAAATGTCCTTCGAAAAGTCTTTGCGATGAAAATTGTGGAAAATATCGAAGAAAAACCCTTAATTTAGGTGTAAATTTGTGATAAGGGTCCCTCCTTACAACATTTTCAAAATTTTTAAAAATTTAGAATTTTGATATTTTGACTTAAATTGATAAAGCTAGTACTGAGTTGTATAAAAAGTCCTTCGAAAAAGTCCTGCGATGAAAATTGTAGAAAATATCGAAGAAAAACCCTTAATTTAGGTGGAAATTTGTGATAAGGGTCCCCCCTTACAACATTTTCAAAATTTTTCAAAATTTAGAATTTTGATATTTTGACTTAAATTGATAAAGCTAGTAATAAGTAGTATAAAATGTCCTTCGAAAAGTCTTTGCGATGAAAATTGTGGAAAATATCGAAGAAAAACCCTTAATTTAGGTGTAAATTTGTGATAAGGGTCCCCCCTTACATCATTTTCAAAATTTTCCAAAATTTAGAATTTTGATATTTTGACTTAAATTGATAAAGCTAGTCATAAGTAGTATAAAATGTCCCTCGAAAAGTCTTTGCGATGAAAATTGTGGAAAATATCGAAGAAAAACCGTTAATTTAGGTGTAAATTTGTGATAAGGGTCCCCCCTTACAACATTTTCAAAATTTTTCAAAATTTAGAATTTTGATATTTTGACTTAAATTGATAAAGCTAGTCATAAGTAGTATAAAATGTCCTTCGAAAAGTCTTTGCGATGAAAATTGTGGAAAATATCGAAGAAAAACCCTTAATTTAGGTATAAATTTGTGATAAGGGTCCCCCGTTACAACATTTTCAAAATTTTTCAAAATTTAGAATTTTGATATTTTGACTTAAATTAATAAAGCTAGTCATAAGTAGTATAAAATGTCCTTCGAAAAGTCTTTGCGATGAAAATTGTGGAAAATATCGAATAAAAACCCTTATTTTAGGTGTAAATTTGTGATAAGGGTCCCCGCTTACAACATTTTCAAAATTTTTCAAAATTTAGAATTTTTATATTTTGACTTAAATTGATAAAGCTAGTACTAAATTGTATAAAATGTCCTTCGAAAAGTCGTTGCGATGAAAATTGTGGAAAATATCGAAGAAAAGCCCTTAATTTAGGTGTAAATTTGTGATAAGGGTCCCCCGTTACAACATTTTCAAAATTTTCCAAAATTTAGAATTTTGATATTTTGACTTAAATTGATAAAGCTAGTCATAAGTAGTATAAAATGTCCTTCGAAAAGTCTTTGCGATGAAAATTGTGGAAAATATCGAAGAAAAACCCTTAATTTAGGTGTAAATTTGTGATAAGGGTCCCCCCTTACAACATTTTCAAAATTTTTCAAAATTTAGAATTTTGATATTTTGACTTAAATTGATAAAGCTAGTAATAAGTAGTATAAAATGTCCTTCGAAAAGTGTTTGCGATAAAAATATCGAAGAAAAACCCTTAATTTAGGTGTAAATTGGTGATAAGGGTCCCCCTTACAACATTTTCAAAATTTTTCAAAACTTAGAATATTGATATTTTGACTGAAATTGATAAAGCTAGTCATAAGTAGTATAAAAAGTCTTTCGAAAAAGTCCTGCGATGAAAATTGTAGAAAATATCGAAGAAAAACCCTTAATTTAGGTGTAAATTTGTGATAATTGTCCCCCCTTACAACATTTTCAAAATTTTGCTAAATTTAGAAATTTGATATTTTGACTTAAATTGATAAAGCTAGTCATAAGTAGTATAAAATGTCCTTCGAAAAGTCTTTGCGATGAAAATTGTGGAAAATATCGAAGAAAAACCCTTAATTTAGGTGTAAATTTGTGATAAGGGTCCCCCCTTACAACATTTTCAAAATTTTCCAAAATTTAGAATTTTGATATTTTGACTTAAATTGATAAAGCTAGTCATAAGTAGTATAAAATGTCCTTCGAAAAGTCTTTGCGATGAAAATTGTGGAAAATATCGAAGAAAAACCCTTAATTTAGGTGTAAATTTGTGATAAGGGTCCCCCGTTACAACATTTTCAAAATTTTTCAAAATTTAGAATTTTGATATTTGGATTTAAATTGATAAAGCTAGTACATAAGTAGTATAAAATGTCCTTCGAAAAGTCTTTGCGATGAAAATTGTGGAAAATATCGAAGAAAAACCCTTAATTTAGGTGTAAATTTGTGATAAGGGTCCCTCCTTACAACATTTTCAAAATTTTTAAAAATTTAGAATTTTGATATTTTGACTTAAATTGATAAAGCTAGTACTGAGTTGTATAAAAAGTCCTTCGAAAAAGTCCTGCGATGAAAATTGTAGAAAATATCGAAGAAAAACCCTTAATTTAGGTGTAAATTTGTGATAAGGGTCCCCCCTTACATCATTTTCAAAATTTTCCAAAATTTAGAATTTTGATATTTTGACTTAAATTGATAAAGCTAGTCATAAGTAGTATAAAATGTCCCTCGAAAAGTCTTTGCGATGAAAATTGTGGAAAATATCGAAGAAAAACCCTTAATTTAGGTGGAAATTTGTGATAAGGGTCCCCCCTTACAACATTTTCAAAATTTTCCAAAATTTAGAATTTTGATATTTTGACTTAAATTGATAAAGCTAGTCATAAGTAGTATAAAATGTCCTTCGAAAAGTCTTTGCGATGAAAATTGTGGAAAATATCGAAGAAAAACCCTTAATTTAGGTATAAATTTGTGATAAGGGTCCCCCGTTACAACATTTTCAAAATTTTTCAAAATTTAGAATTTTGATATTTTGACTTAAATTAATAAAGCTAGTCATAAGTAGTATAAAATGTCCTTCGAAAAGTCTTTGCGATGAAAATTGTGGAAAATATCGAATAAAAACCCTTATTTTAGGTGTAAATTTGTGATAAGGGTCCCCGCTTACAACATTTTCAAAATTTTTCAAAATTTAGAATTTTGATATTTTGACTTAAATTGATAAAGCTAGTACTAAATTGTATAAAATGTCCTTCGAAAAGTCGTTGCGATGAAAATTGTGGAAAATATCGAAGAAAAGCCCTTAATTTAGGTGTAAATTTGTGATAAGGGTCCCCCGTTACAACATTTTCAAAATTTTCCAAAATTTAGAATTTTGATATTTTGACTTAAATTGATAAAGCTAGTCATAAGTAGTATAAAATGTCCTTCGAAAATCTTTGCGATGAAAATTGTGGAAAATATCGAAGAAAAACCTTTAATTTAGGTGTAAATTTGTGATAAGGGTCCCCCCTTACAACATTTTCAAAATTTTCCAAAATTTAGAATTTTGATATTTTGACTTAAATTGATAAAGCTAGTCATAAGTTGTATAAAATGTCCTTCAAAAAGTCTTTGCGATGAAAATTGTGGAAAATATTGAAGAAAAACCCTTAATTTAGGTGTAAATTTGTGATAAGGGTCCCCCCTTACAACATTTTCAAAATTTTTCAAAATTTAGAATTTTGATATTTTGTCTTAAATTGATAAAGCTAGTCATATGTAGTATAAAATGTCCTTCGAAAAGTCTTTGCGATGAAAATTGTGGAAAATATCGAAGAAAAACCCTTAATTTAGGTGTAAATTTGTGATAAGGGTCCCTCCTTACAACATTTTCAAAATTTTTAAAAATTTAGAATTTTTATATTTTGACTTAAATTGATAAAGCTAGTACTGAGTTGTATAAAAAGTCCTTCGAAAAAGTCCTGCGATGAAAATTGTAGAAAATATCGAAGAAAAACCCTTAATTTAGGTGGAAATTTGTGATAAGGGTCCCCCCTTACAACATTTTCAAAATTTTTCAAAATTTAGAATTTTGATATTTTGACTTAAATTGATAAAGCTAGTAATAAGTAGTATAAAATGTCCTTTGAAAAGTCTTTGCGATGAAAATTGTGGAAAATATCGAAGAAAAACCCTTAATTTAGGTGTAAATTTGTGATAAGGGTCCCCCCTTACAACATTTTCAAAATTTTCCAAAATTTAGAATTTTGATATTTTGACTTAAATTGATAAAGCTAGTCATAAGTAGTATAAAATGTCCTTCGAAAAGTCTTTGCGATGAAAATTGTGGAAAATATCGAAGAAAAACCGTTAATTTAGGTGTAAATTTGTGATAAGGGTCCCCCCTTACAACATTTTCAAAATTTTCCAAAATTTAGAATTTTGATATTTTGACTTAAATTGATAAAGCTAGTCATAAGTAGTATAAAATGTCCTTCGAAAAGTGTTTGCGATAAAAATATCGAAGAAAAACCCTTAATTTAGGTGTAAATTGGTGATAAGGGTCCCCCTTACAACATTTTCAAAATTTTTCAAAATTTAGAATTTTGATATTTTGACTTAAATTGATAAAGCTAGTCATAAGTAGTATAAAATGTCCTTCGAAAAGTCTTTGCGATGAAAATTGTGGAAAATATCGAAGAAAAACCCTTAATTTAGGTATAAATTTGTGATAAGGGTCCCCCGTTACAACATTTTCAAAATTTTTCAAAATTTAGAATTTTGATATTTTGACTTAAATTAATAAAGCTAGTCATAAGTAGTATAAAATGTCCTTCGAAAAGTCTTTGCGATGTAAATTGTGGAAAATATCGAATAAAAACCCTTAATTTAGGTGTAAATTTGTGATAAGGGTCCCCCCTTACATCATTTTCAAAATTTTTCAAAATTTAGAATTTTGATATTTTGACTTAAATTGATAAAGCTAGTACTGAGTTGTATAAAAAGTCCTTCGAAAAAGTCCTGCGATGAAAATTGTAGAAAATATCGAAGAAAAACCCTTAATTTAGGTGGAAATTTGTGATAAGGGTCCCCCCTTACAACATTTTCAAAATTTTTCAAAATTTAGAATTTTGATATTTTGACTTAAATTGATAAAGCTAGTAATAAGTAGTATAAAATGTCCTTTGAAAAGTCTTTGCGATGAAAATTGTGGAAAATATCGAAGAAAAACCCTTAATTTAGGTGTAAATTTGTGATAAGGGTCCCCCCTTACAACATTTTCAAAATTTTCCAAAATTTAGAATTTTGATATTTTGACTTAAATTGATAAAGCTAGTCATAAGTAGTATAAAATGTCCTTCGAAAAGTCTTTGCGATGAAAATTGTGGAAAATATCGAAGAAAAACCGTTAATTTAGGTGTAAATTTGTGATAAGGGTCCCCCCTTACAACATTTTCAAAATTTTCCAAAATTTAGAATTTTGATATTTTGACTTAAATTGATAAAGCTAGTCATAAGTAGTATAAAATGTCCTTCGAAAAGTGTTTGCGATAAAAATATCGAAGAAAAACCCTTAATTTAGGTGTAAATTGGTGATAAGGGTCCCCCTTACAACATTTTCAAAATTTTTCAAAATTTAGAATTTTGATATTTTGACTTAAATTGATAAAGCTAGTCATAAGTAGTATAAAATGTCCTTCGAAAAGTCTTTGCGATGAAAATTGTGGAAAATATCGAAGAAAAACCCTTAATTTAGGTATAAATTTGTGATAAGGGTCCCCGTTACAACATTTTCAAAATTTTTCAAAATTTAGAATTTTGATATTTTGACTTAAATTAATAAAGCTAGTCATAAGTAGTATAAAATGTCCTTCGAAAAGTCTTTGCGATGTAAATTGTGGAAAATATCGAATAAAAACCCTTAATTTAGGTGTAAATTTGTGATAAGGGTCCCCCCTTACATCATTTTCAAAATTTTTCAAAATTTAGAATTTTGATATTTTGACTTAAATTGATAAAGCTAGTCATAACTAGTATAAAATGTCCTTCGAAAAGTCTTTGCGATGAAAATTGTGGAAACTATCGAAGAAAAACCCTTAATTTAGGTGTAAATTTGTGATAAGGGTCCCCCCTTACAACATTTTCAACATTTTTCAAAATTTAGAATTTTGATATTTTGACTTAAATTGATAAAGCTAGTCATAAGTAGTATAAAATGTCCTTCGAAAAGTCTTTGCGATGAAAATTGTGGAAAATATCGAAGAAAAACCCTTAAATTAGGTGTAAATTTGTGATAAGGGTCCCCCCTTACAACATTTTCAAAATTTTTCAAAATTTAGAATTTTGATATTTTGACTTAAATTGATAAATCTAAGTTGTATAAAAAGTCCTTCGAAAAGTCTTTGCGATGAACATTGTGGAAAATATTGAAGAAAAACCCTTAATTTAGGTGTAAATTTGTGATAAGGGTCCCCCCTTACAACATTTTCAAAATTTTTAAAAATTTAGAATTTTGATATTTTGACTTAAATTGATAAAGCTAGTCATAAGTAGTATAAAAAGTCCTTCGAAAAAGTCCTGCGATGAAAATTGTAGAAAATATCGAAGAAAAACCCTTAATTTAGGTGTAAATTTGTGATAAGGGTCCCCCCTTACAACATTTTCAAAATTTTTAAAAATTTAGAATTTTGATATTTTGACTTAAATTGATAAAGCTAGTCATAACTAGTATAAAATGTCCTTCGAAAAGTCTTTGCGATGAAAATTGTGGAAAATATCGAAGAAAAACCCTTAATTTAGGTATAAATTTGTGATAAGGGTCCCCCGTTACAACATTTTCAAAATTTTTCAAAATTTAGAATTTTGATATTTTGACTTAAATTGATAAAGCTAGTCATAAGTAGTATAAAAAGTCCTTCGAAAAGTCTTTGCGATGAAAATTGTGGAAAATATCGAAGAAAAACCCTTAAATTAGGTGTAAATTTGTGATAAGGGTCCCCCCTTACAACATTTTCAAAATTTTTCAAAATTTAGAATTTTGATATTTTGACTTAAATTGATAAAGCTAAGTTGTATAAAAAGTCCTTCGAAAAGTCTTTGCGATGAACATTGTGGAAAATATTGAAGAAAAACCCTTAATTTAGGTGTAAATTTGTGATAAGGGTCCCCCCTTACAACATTTTCAAAATTTTTCAAAATTTAGAATTTTGATATTTTGACTTAAATTGATAAAGCTAAGTTGTATAAAAAGTCCTTCGAAAAGTCTTTGCGATGAAAATTGTAGAAAATATCGAAGAAAAACCCTTAATTTAGGTGTAAATTTGTGATAATGGTCCCCCCTTACAACATTTTCAAAATTTTCCACAATTTTCATCGCAACGACTTTTCGAAGGACATTTTATACAATTTAGTACTAGCTTTATCAATTTAAGTCAAAATATCAAAATTCTAAATTTTGAAAAATTTTGAAAATGTTGTAAGCGGGGACCCTTATCACAAATTTATACCTAATACCTAAATTTAGAATTTTGATATTTTGACTTAAATTAATAAAGCTAGTCATAAGTAGTATAAAATGTCCTTCGAAAAGTCTTTGCGATGAAAATTGTGGAAAATATCGAAGAAAAACCCTTAATTTAGGTGTAAATTTGTGATAAGGGTCCCCCCTTACAACATTTTCAAAATTTTTCAAAATTTAGAATTTTGATATTTTTACTTAAATTGAAAAAGCTAGTACTGAGTTGTATAAAAAGTCCTTCGAAAAGTCTTTGCGATGAACATTGTGGAAAATATTGATAAGGGTCCCCCCTTACAACATTTTCAAATTTTTTCAAAATTTAGTATTTTGATATTTTGACTTAAATTGATAAAGCTAGTCATAAGTAGTATAAAAAGTCCTTCGAAAAAGTCCTGCGATGAAAATTGTAGAAAATATCGAAGAAAAACCCTTAATTTAGATGTAAATTTGTGATAAGGGTCCCCCCTTACAACATTTTCAAAATTTTTCAAAATTTAGAATTTTGATATTTTGACTTAAATTGATAAAGCTAGTAATAAGTAGTGTAAAATGTCCTTCGAAAAGTCTTTGCGATGAAAATTGTGGAAAATATCGAAGAAAAACCCTTAATTTAGGTGTAAATTTGTGATAAGGGTCCCCCCTTACAACATTTTCAAAATTTTTCAAAATTTAGAATTTTGATATTTTGACTTAAATTGATAAAGCTAGTAATAAGTAGTATTAAATGTCCTTCGAAAAGTCTTTGCGATGAAAATTGTGGAAAATATCGAAGAAAAACCCTTAATTTAGGTGTAAATTTGTGATAAGGGTCCCCCCTTAAAACATTTTCAAAATTTTCCAAAATTTAGAATTTTTATATTTTGACTTAAATTGATAAAGCTAGTCATAAGTAGTATAAAATGTCCTTCGAAAAGTCTTTGCGATGAAAATTGTGGAAAATATCGAAGAAAAACCCTTAATTTAGGTATAAATTTGTGATAAGGGTCCCCCGTTACAACATTTTCAAAATTTTTCAAAATTTAGAATTTTGATATTTTGACTTAAATTAATAAAGCTAGTCATAAGTAGTATAAAATGTCCTTCGAAAAGTCTTTGCGATGAAAATTGTGGAAAATATCGAAGAAAAACCCTTAATTTAGGTGTAAATTTGTGATAATGGTCCCCCCTTACAACATTTACAAAATTTTCCAAAATTTAGAATTTTGATATTTTGACTTAAATTAATAAAGCTAGTCATAAGTAGTATAAAATGTCCTTCGAAAAGTCTTTGCGATGAAAATTGTGGAAAATATCGAAGAAAAACCCTTAATTTAGGTGTAAATTTGTGATAAGGGTCCCCCCTTACAACATTTTCAAAATTTTTCAAAATTTAGAATTTTGATATTTTGACTTAAATTGCTAAAGCTAGTCATAAGTAGTATAAAATGTCCTTCGAAAAGTCTTTGCGATGAAAATTGTTGAAAATATCGAAGAAAAACCCTTAATTTAGGTGTAAATTTGTAATAAGGGTCCCCCCTTACAACATTTTCAAAATTTTTCAAAATTTCGAATTTTGATATTTTGACTTAAATTGATAAAGCTAGTACTGAGTTGTATAAAAAGTCCTTCGAAAAGTCTTTGCGATGAACATTGTGGAAAATATTGAAGAAAAACCCTTAATTTAGGTGTAAATTTGTGATAAGGGTCCCCCCTTACAACATTTTCAAAATTTTTCAAAATTTAGTATTTTGATATTTTGACTTAAATTGATAAAGCTAGGGTCCCCCCTTACAACATTTTCAAAATTTAGAATTTTGATATTTTGACTTAAATTGATAAAGCTAGTAATAAGTAGTATAAAATGTCCTTCGAAAAGTCTTTGCGATGAAAATTGTGGAAAATATCGAAGAAAAACCCTTAATTTAGGTGTAAATTTGTGATAATGGTCCCCCCTTACAACATTTACAAATTTTCCAAAATTTAGAATTTTGATATTTTGACTTAAATTAATAAAGCTAGTCATAAGTAGTATAAAATGTCCTTCGAAAAGTCTTTGCGATGAAAATTGTGGAAAATATCGAAGAAAAACCCTTAATTTAGGTGTAAATTTGTGATAAGGGTCCCCCCTTACAACATTTTCAAAATTTTTCAAAATTTAGAATTTTGATATTTTGACTTAAATTGCTAAAGCTAGTCATAAGTAGTATAAAATGTCCTTCGAAAAGTCTTTGCGATGAAAATTGTGGAAAATATCGAAGAGTAACCCTTAATTTAGGTGATAAGGGTCCCCCCTTACAACATTTTCAAAATTTTCCAAAATTTAGAATTTTGATATTTTGACTTAAATTGATAAAGCTAGTCATAAGTAGTATAATATGTCCTTCGAAAAGTCTTTGCGATGAAAATTGTGGAAAATATCGAAGAAAAACCCTTAATTTAGGTGTAAATTTGTGATAACATTTTCAAAATTTTTCAAAATTTAGAATTTTGATATTTTGACTTAAATTGATAAAGCTAGTAATAAGTAGTGTAAAATGTCCTTCGAAAAAGTCCTGCGATGAAAATTGTAGAAAATATCGAAGAAAAACCCTTAATTTAGGTGTAAATTTGTGATAAGGGTCCCCCCTTACAACATTTTCAAAATTTTTCAAAATTTAGAATTTTGATATTTTGACTTAAATTGATAAAGCTAGTAATAAGTAGTATAAAATGTCCTTCGAAAAGTCTTTGCGATGAAAATTGTGGAAATTATCGAAGAAAAACCCTTAATTTAGGTGTAAATTTGTGATAAGGGTCCCCCGTTACAACATTTTCAAAATTTTTCAAAATTTAGAATTTTGATATTTTGACTTAAATTGATAAAGCTAGTACTAAGTTGTATAAAATGTCCTTCGAAAAGTCTTTTCGAATGAAAATTGTGGAAAATATCGAAGAAAAACCCCTAATTTAGGTGTAAATTTGTGATAACATTTTCAAAATTTTTCAAAATTTAGGATTTTGATATTTTGACTTAGATTGATAAAGCTAGTCATAAGTAGTGTAAAAGTCCTTCGAAAAAGTCCTGCGATGAAAATTGTAGAAAATATCGAAGAAAAACCCTTAATTTAGGTGTAAATTTGTGATAAGGGTCCCCCCTTACAACATTTTTAAAATTTTCCAAAATTTAGAATTTTGATATTTTGACTTAGATTGATAAAGCTAGTAATAAGTAGTATAAAATGTCCTTCGAAAAGTCTTTGCGATGAAAATTGTGGAAAATATCGAAGAAAAACCCTTAATTTAGGTGTAAATTTGTGATAAGGGTCCCCCGTTACAACATTTTCAAAATTTTTCAAAATTTAGAATTTTGATATTTTGACTTAAATTGATAAAGCTAGTCATAAGTAGTATAAAATGTCCTTCGAAAAGTCTTTGCGATGAAAATTGTGGGAAATATCGAAGAAAAACCCTTAATTTAGGTGTAAATTTGTGATAAGGGTCACCCCTTACAACATTTTCAAAATTTTTCAAAATTTAGAATTTTGATATTTTGACTTAAATTGATAAAGCTAGTAATAAGTAGTATAAAATGTCTTTCGAAAAGTCTTTGCGATGAAAATTGTGGAAAATATCGAAGAAAAACCCTTAATTTAGGTGTAAATTTGTGATAAGGGTCCCCCGTTACAACATTTTCAAAATTTTTCAAAATTTAGAATTTTGATATTTTGACTTAAATTGATAAAGCTAGTCATAAGTAGTATAATATGTCATTCGAAAAGTCTTCGCGATGAAAATTGTGGAAAATATCGAATAAAAACCCTTAATTTAGGTGTACATTTGTGATAAGGGTCCCCCCTTACAACATTTTTAAAATTTTCCAAAATTTATAATTTTGATATTTTGACTTAAATTGATAAAGCTAGTCATAAGTAGTATAAAAAGTCCTTCGAAAAGTCTTTGCGATGAAAATTGTGGAAAATATCGAAGAAAAACCCTTAATTTAGGTGGTAATTTGTGATAAGGGTCCCCCCTTACAACATTTTTAAAATTTTCCAAAATTTAGAATTTTTATATTTTGACTTAAATTGATAAAGCTAGTCATAAGTAGTATAAAATGTCCTTCGAAAAGTCTTTGCGATGAAAATTGTGGAAAATTTCGAAGAAAAACCCTTAATTTAGGTATAAATTTGTGATAAGGGTCCCCCGTTACAACATTTTCAAAATTTTTCAAAATTTAGAATTTTGATATTTTGACTTAAATTAATAAAGCTAGTCATAAGTAGTATAAAATGTCCTTCGAAAAGTCTTTGCGATGAACATTGTGGAAAATATCGAATAAAAACCCTTTAATTTAGGTGTAAATTTGTGATAAGGGTCCCCGCTTACAACATTTTCAAAATTTAGAATTTTGATATTTTGACTTAAATTGATAAAGCTAGTAATAAGTAGTATAAAATGTCCTTCGAAAAGTTTTTGCGATGAAAATTGTGGAAAATATCAAAGAAAACCCCTTAATTTAGGTGTAAATTTGTGATAAGGGTCCCCCCTTACAACATTTTCAAAATTTTTCAAAATTTAGAATTTCGATATTTTCACTTAAATTGATAAAGCTAGTCATAAGTAGTATAAAATGTCCTTCGAAAAGTCTTTGCGATGAACATTGTGGAAAATATTGAAGAAAAACCCTTAATTTAGGTGTAAATTTGTGATAAGGGTCCCCCCTTACAACATTTTCAAAATTTTTCAAAATTTAGAATTTCGATATTTTCACTTAAATTGATAAAGCTAGTCATAAGTAGTATAAAATGTCCTTCGAAAATTTTTGCGATGAAAATTGTGGAAAATATCGAAGAAAAACCCTTAATTTAGATGTAAATTTGTGATAAGGGTCCCCCCTTACAACATTTTCAAAATTTTTCAAAATTTAGAATTTTGATATTTTGATTTAAATTGATAAAGCTAGTCATAAGTAGTATAAAATGTCCTTCGAAAAGTCTTTGCGATGAAAATTGTGGAAAATATCGAAGAAAAACCCTTAATTTAGGTGTAAATTTGTGATAAGGGTCCCCCCTTACAACATTTTCAAAATTTTTCAAAATTTAGAATTTTGATATTTTGACTTAAATTGATAAAGCTAGTACTAAGTTGTATAAAATGTCCTTCGAAAAGTCTTTGCGATGAAAATTGTGGAAAATATCGAAGAAAACCCCTTAATTTAGGTGTAAATTTGTGATAAGGGTCCCCCCTTACAACATTTTCAAAATTTTCCAAAATTTAGAATTTTGATATTTTGACTTAAATTGATAAAGCTAGTCATAAGTAGTATAAAAAGTCCTTCGAAAAAGTCCTGCGATGAAAATTGTAGAAAATATCGAAGAAAAACTCTTAATTTAGGTGTAAATTTGTGATAAGGGTCCCCACTTACAACATTTTCAAAATTTTTCAAAATTTAGAATTTTGATATTTTGACTTAAATTGATAAAGCTAGTCATAAGTAGTATAAAAAGTCCTTCGAAAAGTCTTTGCGATGAAAATTGTGGAAAATATCGAAGAAAAGCCCTTAATTTAGGTGTAAATTTGTGATAAGGGTCCCCACTTACAACATTTTCAAAATTTAGAATTTTGATATTTTGACGTAAATTGATAAAGCTAGTAATAAGTAGTATAAAATGTCCTTCGAAAAGTCTTTGCGATGAAAATTGTGGAAAATATCGAATAAAAACCCTTAATTTAGGTGTAAATTTGTGATAAGGGTCCCCCCTTACAACATTTTCAAAATTTTTCAAAATTTAGAATTTTGATATTTTGACTTAAATTCATAAAGCTAGTCATAAGTAGTATAAAAAGTCCTTCGAAAAGTCTTTGCGATGAAAATTGTGGAAAATATCGAAGAAAAGCCCTTAATTTAGGTGGTAATTTGTGATAAGGGTCCCCCCTTACAACATTTTCAAAATTTTCCAAAATTTGGAATTTTGATATTTTGACTTAAATTGATAAAGCTAGTCATAAGTAGTATAAAATGTCCTTCGAAAAGTCTTTGCGATGAAAATTGTGGAAAATATCGAAGAAAAACCCTTAATTTAGGTGTAAATTTGTGATAAGGGTCCCCCTTACAACATTTTCAAAATTTTTCAAAATTTAGAATTTTGATATTTTGACTTAAATTGATAAAGCTAGTCATAAGTAGTATAAAATGTCCTTCGAAAAGTCTTTGCGATGAAAATTGTGGAAAATATCGAAGAAAAACCCTTAATTTAGGTGTAAATTTGTGATAAGGGTTCCCCCTTACAACATTTTAAAAATTTTTCCAAATTTAGAATTTTGATATTTTGACTTAAATTGATAAAGCTAGTACTAAGTTGTATAAAAAGTCCTTCGAAAAGTCTTTGCGATGAACATTGTGGAAAATATTGAAGAAAAACCCTTATATTAGGTGTAAATTTGTGATAAGGGTCCCCCCTTACAACATTTTCAAAATTTTTCAAAATTTAGAATTTTGATATTTTGACTTAAATTGATAAAGCTAGTCATAAGTAGTATAAAAAGTCCTTCGAAAAAGTCCTGCGATGAAAATTGTAGAAAATATCGAAGAAAAACCCTTAATTTAGGTGTAAATTTGTGATAAGGGTCCCCACTTACAACATTTTCAAAATTTTTCAAAATTTAGAATTTTGATATTTTGACTTAAATTGATAAAGCTAGTCATAAGTAGTATAAAAATTCCTTCGAAAAGTCCTGCGATGAAAATTGTAGAAAATATCGAAGAAAAACCCTTAATTTAGGTGGAAATTTGTGATAAGGGTCCCCCCTTACAACATTTTCAAAATTGAGAATTTTGATATTTTGACTTAAATTGATAAAGCTAGTAATAAGTAGTATAAAATGTCCTTCGAAAAGTCTTTGCGATTAAAATTGTTGAAAATATCGAAGAAAAACCCTTAATTTAGGTGTAAATTTGTGATAAGGGTCCCCCCTTACAACATTTTCAAAATTTTTCAAAATTTAGAATTTAGATATTTTGATTTAAATTCATAAAGCTAGTACTAAGTTGAATAAAAAGTCCTTCGAAAACTCTTTGCGATGAAAATTGTGGAAAATATCGAAGAAAAACCCTTAATTTAGGTGTAAATTTGTGATAAGGGTCCCCCCTTACAACATTTTCAACATTTTTCAAAATTTAGAATTTTGATATTTTGACTTAAATTGATAAAGCTAGTCATAAGTAGTATAAAATGTCTTTCGAAAAGTCTTTGCAATGAAAATTGTTGAAGATATCGAAGAAAAACCCTTAATTTAGGTGTAAATTTGTGATAAGGGTCCCCCCTTACAACATTTTCAAAATTTTCCAAAATTTAGAATTTTGATATTTTGACTTAAATTGATAAAGCTAGTCATAAGTAGTATAAAATGTCCTTCGAAAAGTCTTTGCGATGAAAATTGTGGAAAATATCGAAGAAAAACCCTTAATTTTGGTGTAAATTTGTGATAAGGGTCCCCCGTTACAACATTTTCAAAATTTTTCAAAATTTAGAAATTTGATGTTTTGACTTAAATTGATAAAGCTAGTAATAAGTAGTATAAAATGTCTTTCGAAAAGTCTTTGGGATGAAAATTGTGGAAAATATCGAAGAAAAACCCTTAATTTAGGTGTAAATTTGTGATAAGGGTTCCCCCTTACAACATTTTAAAAATTTTTCCAAATTTAGAATTTTGATATTTTGACTTAAATTGATAAAGCTAGTACTAAGTTGTATAAAAAGTCCTTCGAAAAGTCTTTGCGATGAACATTGTGGAAAATATTGAAGAAAAACCCTTAATTTAGGTGTAAATTTGTGATAAGGGTCCCCCCTTACAACATTTTCAAAATTTTTCAAAATTTAGAATTTTGATATTTTGACTTAAATTGATAAAGCTAGTCATAAGTAGTATAAAAAGTCCTTCGAAAAAGTCCTGCGATGAAAATTGTAGAAAATATCGAAGAAAAACCCTTAATTTAGGTGTAAATTTGTGATAAGGGTCCCCACTTACAACATTTTCAAAATTTTTCAAAATTTAGAATTTTGATATTTTGACTTAAATTGATAAAGCTAGTCATAAGTAGTATAAAAATTCCTTCGAAAAGTCCTGCGATGAAAATTGTAGAAAATATCGAAGAAAAACCCTTAATTTAGGTGGAAATTTGTGATAAGGGTCCCCCTTACAACATTTTCAAAATTGAGAATTTTGATATTTTGACTTAAATTGATAAAGCTAGTAATAAGTAGTATAAAATGTCCTTCGAAATGTCTTTGCGATTAAAATTGTTGAAAATATCGAAGAAAAACCCTTAATTTAGGTGTAAATTTGTGATAAGGGTCCCCCCTTACAACATTTTCAAAATTTTTCAAAATTTAGAATTTAGATATTTTGATTTAAATTCATAAAGCTAGTACTAAGTTGAATAAAAAGTCCTTCGAAAACTCTTTGCGATGAAAATTGTGGAAAATATCGAAGAAAAACCCTTAATTTAGGTGTAAATTTGTGATAAGGGTCCCCCCTTACAACATTTTCAACATTTTTCAAAATTAAGAATTTTGATATTTTGACTTAAATTGATAAAGCTAGTCATAAGTAGTATAAAATGTCTTTCGAAAAGTCTTTGCAATGAAAATTGTTGAAAATATCGAAGAAAAACCCTTAATTTAGGTGTAAATTTGTGATAAGGGTCCCCCCTTACAACATTTTCAAAATTTTCCAAAATTTAGAATTTTGATATTTTGACTTAAATTGATAAAGCTAGTCATAAGTAGTATAAAATGTCCTTCGAAAAGTCTTTGCGATGAAAATTGTGGAAAATATCGAAGAAAAACCCTTAATTTTGGTGTAAATTTGTGATAAGGGTCCCCCGTTACAACATTTTCAAAATTTTTCAAAATTTAGAAATTTGATGTTTTGACTTAAATTGATAAAGCTAGTAATAAGTAGTATAAAATGTCTTTCGAAAAGTCTTTGGGATGAAAATTGTGGAAAATATCGAAGAAAAACCCTTAATTTAGGTGTAAATTTGTGATAAGGGTCCCCCCTTACAACATTTTCAAAATTTTTCAAAACTTAGAATTTTGATATTTTGACTTAAATTGACAAAGCTAGTCATAAGTAGTACAAAATGTCCTTCGAAAAGTCTTTGCCATGAAAATTGTAGAAAATATCGAAAAAAAACCGTTAATTTAGGTGTAAATTTGTGATAATGGTCCCCCCTTACAACATTTTCAAAATTTTTCAAAATTTAGAATTTTGATATTTTGACTTAAATTGATAAAGCTAGTCATAAGTAGTATAAAATGTCTTTCGAAAAGTCTTTGCGATGAAAATTGTGGAAAATATCGAAGAAAAACCCGTAATTTAGGTGTAAATTTGTGATAAGGGTCCCCCCTTACAACATTTTCAAAATTTAGAATTTTGATATTTTGACTTAAATTGATAAAGCAAGTCAGTCATAAGTAGTATAAAAAGTCCTTCGAAAAAGTCCTGCGATGAAAATTGTAGAAAATATCGAAGAAAAACCGTTAATTTAGGTGTAAATTTGTGATAATGGTCCCCCCTTACAACATTTTCAAAATTTTTCAAAATTTAGAATTTTGATATTTTGACTTAAATTGATAAAGCTAGTCATAAGTAGTATAAAATGTCTTTCGAAAAGTCTTTGCGATGAAAATTGTGGAAAATATCGAAGAAAAACCCGTAATTTAGGTGTAAATTTGTGATAAGAGTCCCCCCTTACAACATTTTCAAAATTTTTCAAAATTTAGAATTTAGATATTTTGATTTAAATTCATAAAGCTAGTACTAAGTTGTATAAAAAGTTCTTCGAAAAGTCTTTGCGATGAAAATTGTGGAAAATATCGAAGAAAAACCCTTAATTTAGGTGTAAATTTGTGATAAGGGTCCCCACTTAAAACATTTTCAAAATTTTTCAAAATTTAGAATTTTGATATTTTGACTTAAA
The DNA here is from genome assembly GCA_018904165.1 of Zaprionus camerounensis. NCBI lineage: Eukaryota > Metazoa > Arthropoda > Insecta > Diptera > Drosophilidae > Zaprionus > Zaprionus camerounensis. The sequence continues at coordinate 49,187 of JAEIFS010000598.1, forward strand.
TTGATAAAGCTAGTCATAAGTAGTATAAAATGTCTTTCGAAAAGTCTTTGCGATGAAAATTGTGGAAAATATCGAAGAAAAACCCGTAATTTAGGTGTAAATTTGTGATAAGGGTCCCCCCTTACAACATTTTCAAAATTTTTCAAAATTTAGAATTTTGATATTTTGACTTAAATTGATAAAGATAGTAATAAGTAGTATAAAATGTCCTTCGAAAAGTATTTGCGATGAAAATTGTGGAAGATATTGATGAAAAACCCTTAATTTTGGTGTAAATTTGTGATAAGGATCCCCCTTACAACATTTTCAAAATTTTTCAAAACTTAGAATTTTGATATTTTGACTTAAATTGATAAAGCTAGTAATAAGTAGTATAAAATGTCCTTCGAAAAGTATTTGCGATGAAAATTGTGGAAAATATTGAAGAAAAACCCTTAATTTAGGTGTAAATTTGTGATAATGGTCCCCCCTTACAACATTTTCAAAATTTTTCAAAATTTAGAATTTTGATATTTTGATTTAAATTGATAAAGCTAGTCATAAGTAGTATAAAATGTCTTTCGAAAAGTCTTTGCGATGAAAATTGTTGAAAATATCGAAGAAAAACCCTTAATTTAGGTGTAAATTTGTGATAAGGGTCCCCCCTTACAACATTTTTAAAATTGTTCAAAACTTAGAATTTTGATATTTTGACTTAAATTGATAAAGCTAGTAATAAGTAGTATAAAATGTCCTTCGAAAAGTGTTTGCGATAAAAATATCGAAGAAAAACCCTTAATTTTGGTGTAAATTTGTGATAAGGGTCCCCCTTACAACATTTTCTTAAAATTTAGAATTTTGATATTTTGACTTAAATTGATAAAGCTAGTACTAAGTTGTATAAAAAGTCCTTCGAAAAGTCTTTGCGATGAACATTGTGGAAAATATCGAAGAAAAACCCTTAATTTAGGTGTACATTTGTGATAAGGGTCCCCCCTTACAACATTTTCAAAATTTTTCAAAATTTAGAATTTTGATATTTTGATTTAAATTGATAAAGGTAGTCATAAGTAGTATAAAATGTCTTTCGAAAAGTCTTTGCGATGAAAATTGTGGAAAATATCGAAGAAAAACCCGTAATTTAGGTGTAAATTTGTGATAAGGGTCCCCACTTAAAACATTTTCAAAATTTTTCAAAATTTAGAATTTTGATATTTTGACATAAATTGATAAAGCTAGTCATAAGTAGTATAAAAAGTCCTGCGATGAAAATTGTAGAAAATATCGAAGAAAAACCCTTAATTTAGGTGTAAATTTGTGATAAGGGTCCCCCCTTACAACATTTTCAAAATTTTCCAAAATTTAGAATTTTGATATTTTGACTTAAATTGATAAAGCTAGTCATAAGTAGTATAAAAGTCCTTCGAAAAGTCTTTGCGATGAAAATTGTGGAAAATATCGAAGAAAAACCCTTAATTTTGGTGTAAATTTGTGATAAGGGTCCCCCGTTACAACATTTTCAAAATTTTTCAAAATTTAGAAATTTGATGTTTTGACTTAAATTGATAAAGCTAGTAATAAGTAGTATAAAATGTCTTTCGAAAAGTCTTTGGGATGAAAATTGTGGAAAATATCGAAGAAAAACCCTTAATTTAGGTGTAAATTTGTGATAAGGGTCCCCCTTACAACATTTTCAAAATTTTTCAAAACTTAGAATTTTGATATTTTGACTTAAATTGACAAAGCTAGTCATAAGTAGTACAAAATGTCCTTCGAAAAGTCTTTGCCATGAAAATTGTAGAAAATATCGAAAAAAACCGTTAATTTAGGTGTAAATTTGTGATAATGGTCCCCCCTTACAACATTTTCAAAATTTTTCAAAATTTAGAATTTTGATATTTTGACTTAAATTGATAAAGCTAGTCATAAGTAGTATAAAATGTCTTTCGAAAAGTCTTTGCGATGAAAATTGTGGAAAATATCGAAGAAAAACCCGTAATTTAGGTGTAAATTTGTGATAAGGGTCCCCCCTTACAACATTTTCAAAATTTAGAATTTTGATATTTTGACTTAAATTGATAAAGCAAGTCAGTCATAAGTAGTATAAAAAGTCCTTCGAAAAAGTCCTGCGATGAAAATTGTAGAAAATATCGAAGAAAAACCGTTAATTTAGGTGTAAATTTGTGATAATGGTCCCCCCTTACAACATTTTCAAAATTTTTCAAAATTTAGAATTTTGATATTTTGACTTAAATTGATAAAGCTAGTCATAAGTAGTATAAAATGTCTTTCGAAAAGTCTTTGCGATGAAAATTGTGGAAAATATCGAAGAAAAACCCGTAATTTAGGTGTAAATTTGTGATAAGGGTCCCCCCTTACAACATTTTCAAAATTTTTGTGATAAGGGTCCCCACATTTTCAAAATTTTTCAAAATTTAGAATTTTGATATTTTGACTTAAATTGATAAAGCTAGTCATAAGTAGTATAAAATGTCTTTCGAAAAGTCTTTGCGATGAAAATTGTGGAAAATATCGAAGAAAAACCCGTAATTTAGGTGTAAATTTGTGATAAGGGTCCCCCCTTACAACATTTTCAAAATTTTTCAAAATTTAGAATTTTGATATTTTGACTTAAATTGATAAAGATAGTAATAAGTAGTATAAAATGTCCTTCGAAAAGTATTTGCGATGAAAATTGTGGAAAATATTGATGAAAAACCCTTAATTTTGGTGTAAATTTGTGATAAGGATCCCCCTTACAACATTTTCAAAATTTTTCAAAACTTAGAATTTTGATATTTTGACTTAAATTGATAAAGCTAGTAATAAGTAGTATAAAATGTCCTTCGAAAAGTATTTGCGATGAAAATTGTGGAAAATATTGAAGAAAAACCCTTAATTTAGGTGTAAATTTGTGATAATGGTCCCCCCTTACAACATTTTCAAAATTTTTCAAAATTTAGAATTTTGATATTTTGATTTAAATTGATAAAGCTAGTCATAAGTAGTATAAAATGTCTTTCGAAAAGTCTTTGCGATGAAAATTGTTGAAAATATCGAAGAAAAACCCTTAATTTAGGTGTAAATTTGTGATAAGGGTCCCCCCTTACAACATTTTTAAAATTGTTCAAAACTTAGAATTTTGATATTTTGACTTAAATTGATAAAGCTAGTAATAAGTAGTATAAAATGTCCTTCGAAAAGTGTTTGCGATAAAAATATCGAAGAAAAACCCTTAATTTTGGTGTAAATTTGTGATAAGGGTCCCCCCTTACAACATTTTCAAAATTTAGAATTTTGATATTTTGACTTAAATTGATAAAGCTAGTACTAAGTTGTATAAAAAGTCCTTCGAAAAGTCTTTGCGATGAACATTGTGGAAAATATCGAAGAAAAACCCTTAATTTAGGTGTACATTTGTGATAAGGGTCCCCCCTTACAACATTTTCAAAATTTTTCAAAATTTAGAATTTTGATATTTTGATTTAAATTGATAAAGGTAGTCATAAGTAGTATAAAATGTCTTTCGAAAAGTCTTTGCGATGAAAATTGTGGAAAATATCGAAGAAAAACCCGTAATTTAGGTGTAAATTTGTGATAAGGGTCCCCACTTAAAACATTTTCAAAATTTTTCAAAATTTAGAATTTTGATATTTTGACATAAATTGATAAAGCTAGTCATAAGTAGTATAAAAAGTCCTGCGATGAAAATTGTAGAAAATATCGAAGAAAAACCCTTAATTTAGGTGTAAATTTGTGATAAGGGTCCCCCCTTACAACATTTTCAAAATTTTTCAAAATTTAGAATTTTGATATTTTGACTTAAATTGATAAAGCTAGTAATAAGTAGTATAAAATGTCCTTCGAAAAGTCTTTGCGATGAAAATTGTGGAAAATATCGAAGAAAAACCCTTAATTTAGGTGTAAATTTGTGATAAGGGTCCCCCCTTACAACATTTTCAAAATTTTTAAAAATTTAGAATTTTGATATTTTTATTTAAATTGATAAAGCTAGTCATAAGTAGTATAAAAAGTCCTTCGAAAAGTGTTTGCGATAAAAATATCGAAGAAAAACCCTTAATTTTGGTGTAAATTTGTGATAAGGGTCCCCCTTACAACATTTTCAAAATTTTTCAAAACTTAGAATTTTGATATTTTGACTTAAATTGATAAAGCTAGTAATAAGTAGTATAAAATGTCCTTCGAAAAGTATTTGCGATGAAAATTGTGGAAAATATTGAAGAAAAACCTTTAATTTAGGTGTAAATTTGTGTTAAGGGTCCCCCCTTACAACATTTTCAAAATCTTTCAAAATTTAGAATTTTGATATTTTGACTTAAATTGATAAAGCTAGTCATAAGTAGTATAAAAAGTCCTTCGAAAAAGTCCTGCGATGAAAATTGTAGAAAATAATTTAGGTGTAAATTTGTGATAATGGTCCCCCCTTACAACATTTTGAAAATTTTTCAAAATTTAGAATTTTGATATTTTGACTTAAATTGATAAAGCTAGTCATAAGTAGTATAAAAAGTCCTTCGAAAAAGTCCTGCGATGAAAATTGTATAAATATCGAAGAAGAATAACCCTTAATTTAGGTGTAAATTTGTGTAAAGGGTCCCCCCTTACAACATATTCAAAATTTTTCAAAATTTAGAAATTTGATATTTTGACTTAAATTGATAAAGCTAGTAATAAGTAGTATAAAATGTCCTTCGAAAAGTCTTTGCGATGAAAATTGTGGAAAATATCGAAGAAAAACCCTTAATTTAGGTGTAAATTTGTGATAAGGGTCCCCCCTTACAACATTTTCAAAATTTTTCAAAATTTAGAATTTTGATATTTTGACTTAAATTGATAAAGCTAGTCATAAGTAGTATAAAATGTCTTTCGAAAAGTCTTTGCGATGAAAATTGTGGAAAATATCGAAGAAAAACCCTTAATTTAGGTGTAAATTTGTGATAAAGGTCCCCCTTACAACATTTTCAAAATTTTTCAAAATTTAGAATTTAGATATTTTGATTTAAATTCATAAAGCTACTACTAAGTTGTATAAAAAGTCCTTCGAAAAGTCTTTGCGATGAAAATTGTGGAAAATATCGAAGAAAAACCCTTTATTTTGGTGTAAATTTGTGATAAGGGTCCCCCCTTACAACATTTTCAAAATTTTTCAAAATTTAGAATTTTGATATTTTGACTTAAATTGATAAAGCTAGTACTAAGTTGTATAAAAAGTACTTCGAAAAGTCTTTGCGATGAACATTGTGGAAAATATCGAAGAAAAACCCTTAATTTAGGTGTAAATTTGTGATAAGGGTACCCCCTTACAACATTTTCAAGATTTTTCAAAATTTTCCAAAATTTAGAATTTTGATATTTTGACTTAAATTGATAAAGCTAGTCATAAGTAGTATAAAATGTCCTTCGAAAAGTCTTTGCGATGAATATTGTGGAAAATATCGAAGAAAAACCCTTAATTTAGGTGTAAATTTGTGATAAGGGTCCCCACTTACAACATTTTCAAAATTTTTAAAAATTTAGAATTTTGATATTTTGATTTAAATTGATAAAGCTAGTCATAAGTAGTATAAAAAGTCCTTCGAAAAGTGTTTGCGATAAAAATATCGAAGAAAAACCCTTAATTTTGGTGTAAATTTGTGATAAGGGTCCCCCCTTACAACATTTTCAAAATTTTTCAAAATTTAGAATTTTGATATTTTGACTTAAATTGATAAAGCTAGTACTAAGTTGTATAAAAAGTACTTCGAAAAGTCTTTGCGATGAACATTGTGGAAAATATCGAAGAAAAACCCTTAATTTAGGTGTAAATTTGTGATAAGGGTCCGCCGTTACAACATTTTCAAAATTTTTCAAAATTTTTCAAAACTTAGAATTTTGATATTTTGATTTAAATTGATAAAGCTAGTCATAAATAGTATAAAAAGTCCTTCGAAAAAGTCCTGCGATGAAAATTGTAGAAAATATCGAAGAAAAACCCTTAATTTAGGTGTAAATTTGTGATAATGGTCCCCCCTTACAACATTTTGAAAATTTTTCAAAATTTAGAATTTTGATATTTTGACTTAAATTGATAAAGCTAGTCATAAGTAGTATAAAATGTCTTTCGAAAAGTCTTTGCGATGAAAATTGTGGAAAATATCGAAGAAAAACCCTTAATTTAGGTGTAAATTTGTGATAAGGGTCCCCCCTTACAACATTTTCAAAATTTTTCAAAATTTAGAATTTAGATATTTTGATTTAAATTCATAAAGCTAGTACTAAGTTGAATAAAAAGTCCTTCGAAAAGTCTTTGCGATGAAAATTGTGGAAAATATCGAAGAAAAACCCTTAATTAAGGTGTAAATTTGTGATAAGGGTCCCCCCTTACAACATTTTCAAAATTTTTCAAAATTTAGAATTTTGATATTTTGATTTAAATTGATAAAGCTAGTCATAAGTAGTATAAAAAGTCCTTCGAAAAAGTCCTGCGATGAAAATTGTAGAAAATATCGAAGAAAAACCCTTAATTTAGGTTAAAATTTGTGATAATGGTCCCCCCTTACAACATTTTCAAAATTTTTCAAAATTTAGAATTTAGATATTTTGATTTAAATTCATAAAGCTAGTCATAAGTTGTATAAAAAGTCCTTCGAAAAGTCTTTGCGATGAAAATTGTGGAAAATATCGAAGAAAAACCCTTAATTTAGGTGTAAATTTGTGATAAGGGTCCCCTTACAACATTTTTAAAATTTTTCAAAACATAGAATTTTGATATTTTGACTTAAATTGATAAAGCTAGTCATAAGTAGTATAAAATGTCCTTCGAAAAGTCTTTGCGATGAAAATTGTTGAAAATATTGAAGAAAAACCCTTGTTTAGGTGTAAATTTGTGTTAAGGGTCCCCCTTACAACATTTTCAAAATTTTTCAAAATTTAGAATTTTGATATTTTGATTTAAATTGATAAAGCTAGTAATAAGTAGTATAAAAAGTCCTTCGAAAAGTGTTTGCGATGAACATTGTGGAAAATATCGAAGAAAAACCCTTAATTTAGGTGTAAATTTGTGATAAGGGTCCCCACTTACAACATTTTCAAAATTTTTAAAAATTTAGAATTTTGATATTTTGATTTAAATTGATAAAGCTAGTCATAAGTAGTATAAAAAGTCCTTCGAAAAGTGTTTGCGATAAAAATATCGAAGAAAAACCCTTAATTTTGGTGTAAATTTGTGATAAGGGTCCCCCCTTACAACATTTTCAAAATTTTTCAAAATTTAGAATTTTGATATTTTGACTTAAATTGATGAAGCTAGTACTAAGTTGTATAAAAAGTACTTCGAAAAGTCTTTGCGATGAACATTGTGGAAAATATCGAAGAAAAACCCTTAATTTAGGTGTAAATTTGTGATAAGGGTCCGCCGTTACAACATTTTCAAAATTTTTCAAAATTTTTCAAAACTTAGAATTTTGATATTTTGATTTAAATTGATAAAGCTAGTCATAAATAGTATAAAAAGTCCTTCGAAAAAGTCCTGCGATGAAAATTGTAGAAAATATCGAAGAAAAACCCTTAATTTAGGTGTAAATTTGTGATAATGGTCCCCCCTTACAACATTTTGAAAATTTTTCAAAATTTAGAATTTTGATATTTTGACTTAAATTGATAAAGCTAGTCATAAGTAGTATAAAATGTCTTTCGAAAAGTCTTTGCGATGAAAATTGTGGAAAATATCGAAGAAAAACCCTTAATTTAGGTGTAAATTTGTGATAAGGGTCCCCCCTTACAACATTTTCAAAATTTTTCAAAATTTAGAATTTAGATATTTTGATTTAAATTGATAAAGCTAGTCATAAGTAGTATAAAAAGTCCTTCGAAAAAGTCCTGCGATGAAAATTGTAGAAAATATCGAAGAAAAACCCTTAATTTAGGTTAAAATTTGTGATAAGGGTCCCCCCTTACAACATTTTCAAAATTTTTCAAAATTTAGAATTTAGATATTTTGATTTAAATTCATAAAGCTAGTACTAAGTTGAATAAAAAGTCCTTCGAAAAGTCTTTGCGATGAAAATTGTGGAAAATATCGAAGAAAAACCCTTAATTAAGGTGTAAATTTGTGATAAGGGTCCCTTACAACATTTTCAAAATTTTTCAAAATTTAGAATTTTGATATTTTGATTTAAATTGATAAAGCTAGTCATAAGTAGTATAAAAAGTCCTTCGAAAAAGTCCTGCGATGAAAATTGTGGAAAATATCGAAGAAAAACCCTTAATTTAGGTGTAAATTTGTGATAAGGGTCCCCTTACAACATTTTTAAAATTTTTCAAAACATAGAATTTTGATATTTTGACTTAAATTGATAAAGCTAGTCATAAGTAGTATAAAATGTCCTTCGAAAAGTCTTTGCGATGAAAATTGTTGAAAATATTGAAGAAAAACCCTTGTTTAGGTGTAAATTTGTGTTAAGGGTCCCCCTTACAACATTTTCAAAATTTTTCAAAATTTAGAATTTTGATATTTTGATTTAAATTGATAAAGCTAGTAATAAGTAGTATAAAAAGTCCTTCGAAAAGTGTTTGCGATGAACATTGTGGAAAATATCGAAGAAAAACCCTTAATTTAGGTGTAAATTTGTGATAAGTGTCCCCCCTTACAACATTTTCAAGATTTTTCAAAATTTTCCAATATATAAAATTTTGATATTTTGACTTAAAAAGATAAAGCTAGTCATAAGTAGTATAAAATGTCCTTCGAAAAGTCTTTGCGATGAAAATTGTGGAAAATATCGAAGAAAAACCCTTAATTTAGGTGTAAATTTGTGTTAATGGTCCCCCCTTACAACATTTTCTAAATTTTTCAAAATTTAGAATTTTGATATTTTTACTTAAATTGATAAAGCTAGTCATAAGTAGTATAAAATGTTTTTCGAAAAGTCTTTGCGATGAAAATTGTGGAAAATATCGAAGAAAAACCCTTAATTTAGGTGTAAATTTGTGATAAGGGTCCCCCCTTACAACATTTTCAAAATTTTTCAAAATTTAGAATTTAGATATTTTGATTTAAATTCATAAAGCTAGTACTAAGTTGAATAAAAAGTCCTTCGAAAAGTCTTTGCGATGAAAATTGTGGAAAATATCGAAGAAAAACCCTTAATTAAGGTGTAAATTTGTGATAAGGGTCCCCACTTACAACATTTTCAAAATTTTTCAAAATTTTGAATTTTGATATTTTGATTTAAATTGATAAAGCAAGTCATAAGTAGTATAAAAAGTCCTTCGAAAAAGTCCTGCGATGAAAATTGTAGAAAATAATTTAGGTGTAAATTTGTGATAATGGTCCCCCCTTACAACATTTTCAAAATTTAGAATTTTGATATTTTGATTTAAATTGATAAAGCTAGTAATAAGTAGTATAAAATGTCCTTCGAAAAGTCTTTGCCATGAAAATTGTGGAAAATATCGAAGAAAAGCCCTTAATTTAGGTGTAAATTTGTGATGAGGGTCCCCCTTTCAACATTTTCAAAATTGTTCAAAACTTAGAATTTTGATATTTTGACTTAAATTGATAAAGCTAGTAATAAGTAGTATAAAATGTCCTTCGAAAAGTGTTTGCGATAAAAATATCGAAGAAAAACCCTTAATTTTGGTGTAAATTTGTGATAAGGGTCCCCCTTACAACATTTTCAAAATTTTTCAAAACTTAGAATTTTGATATTTTGACTTAAATTTATAAAGCTAGTAATAAGTAGTATAAAATGTCCTTCGAAAAGTATTTGCGATGAAAATTGTGGAAAATATTGAAGAAAAACCTTTAATTTAGGTGTAAATTTGTGTTAAGGGTCCCCCCTTACAACATTTTCAAAATCTTTCAAAATTTAGAATTTTGATATTTTGACTTAAATTGATAAAGCTAGTCATAAGTAGTATAAAAAGTCCTTCGAAAAAGTCCTGCGATGAAAATTGTAGAAAATAATTTAGGTGTAAATTTGTGATAATGGTCCCCCCTTACAACATTTTGAAAATTTTTCAAAATTTAGAATTTTGATATTTTGACTTAAATTGATAAAGCTAGTCATAAGTAGTACAAAAAGTCCTTCGAAAAAGTCCTGCGATGAAAATTGTATAAATATCGAAGAAGAATAACCCTTAATTTAGGTGTAAATTTGTGTAAAGGGTCCCCCCTTACAACATATTCAAAATTTTTCAAAATTTAGAAATTTGATATTTTGACTTAAATTGATAAAGCTAGTAATAAGTAGTATAAAATGTCCTTCGAAAAGTCTTTGCGATGAAAATTGTGGAAAATATCGAAGAAAAACCCTTAATTTAGGTGTAAATTTGTGATAAGGGTCCCCCCTTACAACATTTTCAAAATTTTTCAAAACTTAGAATTTTGATATTTTGACTTAAATTGATAAAGCTAGTCATAAGTAGTATAAAATGTCTTTCGAAAAGTCTTTGCGATGAAAATTGTGGAAAATATCGAAGAAAAACCCTTAATTTAGGTGTAAATTTGTGATAAAGGTCCCCTCTTACAACATTTTCAAAATTTTTCAAAATTTAGAATTTAGATATTTTGATTTAAATTCATAAAGCTACTACTAAGTTGTATAAAAAGTCCTTCGAAAAGTCTTTGCGATGAAAATTGTGGAAAATATCGAAGAAAAACCCTTTATTTTGGTGTAAATTTGTGATAAGGGTCCCCCCTTACAACATTTTCAAAATTTTTCAAAATTTAGAATTTTGATATTTTGACTTAAATTGATAAAGCTAGTACTAAGTTGTATAAAAAGTACTTCGAAAAGTCTTTGCGATGAACATTGTGGAAAATATCGAAGAAAAACCCTTAATTTAGGTGTAAATTTGTGATAAGGCTCCCCCCTTACAACATTTTCAAGATTTTTCAAAATTTTCCAAAATTTAGAATTTTGATATTTTGACTTAAATTGATAAAGCTAGTCATAAGTAGTATAAAATGTCCTTCGAAAAGTCTTTGCGATGAATATTGTGGAAAATATCGAAGAAAAACCCTTAATTTAGGTGTAAATTTGTGATAAGGGTCCCCACTTACAACATTTTCAAAATTTTTCAAAATTTAGAATTTAGATATTTTGATTTAAATTCATAAAGCTAGTCATAAGTTGTATAAAAAGTCCTTCGAAAAGTCTTTGCGATGAAAATTGTGGAAAATATCGAAGAAAAACCCTTAATTTAGGTGTAAATTTGTGATAAGGGTCCCCCCTTACAACATTTTCAAAATTTTTCAAAATTTAGAATTTAGATATTTTGATTTAAATTCATAAAGCTAGTACTAAGTTGAATAAAAAGTCCTTCGAAAAGTCTTTGCGATGAAAATTGTGGAAAATATCGAAGAAAAACCCTTAATTAAGGTGTAAATTTGTGATAAGGGTCCCTTACAACATTTTCAAAATTTTTCAAAATTTAGAATTTTGATATTTTGATTTAAATTGATAAAGCTAGTCATAAGTAGTACAAAAAGTCCTTCGAAAAAGTCCTGCGATGAAAATTGTAGAAAATAATTTAGGTGTAAATTTGTGATAATGGTCCCCCCTTACAACATTTTGAAAATTTTTAAAAATTTAGAATTTTGATATTTTGATTTAAATTGATAAAGCTAGTCATAAGTAGTATAAAAAGTCCTTCGAAAAGTGTTTGCGATAAAAATATCGAAGAAAAACCCTTAATTTTGGTGTAAATTTGTGATAAGGGTCCCCCTTAAAACATTTTCAAAATTTTTCAAAATTTAGAATTTTGATATTTTGACTTAAATTGATAAAGCTAGTACTAAGTTGTATAAAAAGTACTTCGAAAAGTCTTTGCGATGAACATTGTGGAAAATATCGAAGAAAAACCCTTAATTTAGGTGTAAATTTGTGATAAGGGTCCCCCGTTACAACATTTTCAAAATTTTTCAAAATTTTTCAAAACTTAGAATTTTGATATTTTGATTTAAATTGATAAAGCTAGTCATAAGTAGTATAAAAAGTCCTTCGAAAAAGTCCTGCGATGAAAATTGTAGAAAATATCGAAGAAAAACCCTTAATTTAGGTTAAAATTTGTGATAAGGGTCCCCCCTTACAACATTTTCAAAATTTTTCAAAATTTAGAATTTAGATATTTTGATTTAAATTCATAAAGCTAGTACTAAGTTGAATAAAAAGTCCTTCGAAAAGTCTTTGCGATGAAAATTGTGGAAAATATCGAAGAAAAACCCTTAATTAAGGTGTAAATTTGTGATAAGGGTCCCTTACAACATTTTCAAAATTTTTCAAAATTTAGAATTTTGATATTTTGATTTAAATTGATAAAGCTAGTCATAAGTAGTATAAAAAGTCCTTCGAAAAAGTCCTGCGATGAAAATTGTGGAAAATATCGAAGAAAAACCCTTAATTTAGGTGTAAATTTGTGATAAGGGTCCCCTTACAACATTTTTAAAATTTTTCAAAACATAGAATTTTGATATTTTGACTTAAATTGATAAAGCTAGTCATAAGTAGTATAAAATGTCCTTCGAAAAGTCTTTGCGATGAAAATTGTTGAAAATATTGAAGAAAAACCCTTGTTTAGGTGTAAATTTGTGTTAAGGGTCCCCCTTACAACATTTTCAAAATTTTTCAAAATTTAGAATTTTGATATTTTGATTTAAATTGATAAAGCTAGTAATAAGTAGTATAAAAAGTCCTTCGAAAAGTGTTTGCGATGAACATTGTGGAAAATATCGAAGAAAAACCCTTAATTTAGGTGTAAATTTGTGATAAGTGTCCCCCCTTACAACATTTTCAAGATTTTTCAAAATTTTCCAATATATAAAATTTTGATATTTTGACTTAAAAAGATAAAGCTAGTCATAAGTAGTATAAAATGTCCTTCGAAAAGTCTTTGCGATGAAAATTGTGGAAAATATCGAAGAAAAACCCTTAATTTAGGTGTAAATTTGTGTTAATGGTCCCCCCTTACAACATTTTCTAAATTTTTCAAAATTTAGAATTTTGATATTTTTACTTAAATTGATAAAGCTAGTCATAAGTAGTATAAAATGTTTTTCGAAAAGTCTTTGCGATGAAAATTGTGGAAAATATCGAAGAAAAACCCTTAATTTAGGTGTAAATTTGTGATAAGGGTCCCCCCTTACAACATTTTCAAAATTTTTCAAAATTTAGAATTTAGATATTTTGATTTAAATTCATAAAGCTAGTACTAAGTTGAATAAAAAGTCCTTCGAAAAGTCTTTGCGATGAAAATTGTGGAAAATATCGAAGAAAAACCCTTAATTAAGGTGTAAATTTGTGATAAGGGTCCCCACTTACAACATTTTCAAAATTTTTCAAAATTTTGAATTTTGATATTTTGATTTAAATTGATAAAGCAAGTCATAAGTAGTATAAAAAGTCCTTCGAAAAAGTCCTGCGATGAAAATTGTAGAAAATAATTTAGGTGTAAATTTGTGATAATGGTCCCCCCTTACAACATTTTCAAAATTTAGAATTTTGATATTTTGATTTAAATTGATAAAGCTAGTAATAAGTAGTATAAAATGTCCTTCGAAAAGTCTTTGCCATGAAAATTGTGGAAAATATCGAAGAAAAGCCCTTAATTTAGGTGTAAATTTGTGATGAGGGTCCCCCCTTTCAACATTTTCAAAATTGTTCAAAACTTAGAATTTTGATATTTTGACTTAAATTGATAAAGCTAGTAATAAGTAGTATAAAATGTCCTTCGAAAAGTGTTTGCGATAAAAATATCGAAGAAAAACCCTTAATTTTGGTGTAAATTTGTGATAAGGGTCCCCCTTACAACATTTTCAAAATTTTTCAAAACTTAGAATTTTGATATTTTGACTTAAATTTATAAAGCTAGTAATAAGTAGTATAAAATGTCCTTCGAAAAGTATTTGCGATGAAAATTGTGGAAAATATTGAAGAAAAACCTTTAATTTAGGTGTAAATTTGTGTTAAGGGTCCCCCCTTACAACATTTTCAAAATCTTTCAAAATTTAGAATTTTGATATTTTGACTTAAATTGATAAAGCTAGTCATAAGTAGTATAAAAAGTCCTTCGAAAAAGTCCTGCGATGAAAATTGTAGAAAATAATTTAGGTGTAAATTTGTGATAATGGTCCCCCCTTACAACATTTTGAAAATTTTTCAAAATTTAGAATTTTGATATTTTGACTTAAATTGATAAAGCTAGTCATAAGTAGTACAAAAAGTCCTTCGAAAAAGTCCTGCGATGAAAATTGTATAAATATCGAAGAAGAATAACCCTTAATTTAGGTGTAAATTTGTGTAAAGGGTCCCCCCTTACAACATATTCAAAATTTTTCAAAATTTAGAAATTTGATATTTTGACTTAAATTGATAAAGCTAGTAATAAGTAGTATAAAATGTCCTTCGAAAAGTCTTTGCGATGAAAATTGTGGAAAATATCGAAGAAAAACCCTTAATTTAGGTGTAAATTTGTGATAAGGGTCCCCCCTTACAACATTTTCAAAATTTTTCAAAACTTAGAATTTTGATATTTTGACTTAAATTGATAAAGCTAGTCATAAGTAGTATAAAATGTCTTTCGAAAAGTCTTTGCGATGAAAATTGTGGAAAATATCGAAGAAAAACCCTTAATTTAGGTGTAAATTTGTGATAAAGGTCCCCTCTTACAACATTTTCAAAATTTTTCAAAATTTAGAATTTAGATATTTTGATTTAAATTCATAAAGCTACTACTAAGTTGTATAAAAAGTCCTTCGAAAAGTCTTTGCGATGAAAATTGTGGAAAATATCGAAGAAAAACCCTTTATTTTGGTGTAAATTTGTGATAAGGGTCCCCCCTTACAACATTTTCAAAATTTTTCAAAATTTAGAATTTTGATATTTTGACTTAAATTGATAAAGCTAGTACTAAGTTGTATAAAAAGTACTTCGAAAAGTCTTTGCGATGAACATTGTGGAAAATATCGAAGAAAAACCCTTAATTTAGGTGTAAATTTGTGATAAGGCTCCCCCCTTACAACATTTTCAAGATTTTTCAAAATTTTTCAAAATTTAGAAATTTGATATTTTGACTTAAATTGATAAAGCTAGTAATAAGTAGTATAAAATGTCCTTCGAAAAGTCTTTGCGATGAAAATTGTGGAAAATATCGAAGAAAAACCCTTAATTTAGGTGTAAATTTGTGATAAGGGTCCCCACTTACAACATTTTCAAAATTTTTCAAAATTTAGAATTTAGATATTTTGATTTAAATTCATAAAGCTAGTCATAAGTTGTATAAAAAGTCCTTCGAAAAGTCTTTGCGATGAAAATTGTGGAAAATATCGAAGAAAAACCCTTAATTTAGGTGTAAATTTGTGATAAGGGTCCCCCCTTACAACATTTTCAAAATTTTTCAAAATTTAGAATTTAGATATTTTGATTTAAATTCATAAAGCTAGTACTAAGTTGAATAAAAAGTCCTTCGAAAAGTCTTTGCGATGAAAATTGTGGAAAATATCGAAGAAAAACCCTTAATTAAGGTGTAAATTTGTGATAAGGGTCCCTTACAACATTTTCAAAATTTTTCAAAATTTAGAATTTTGATATTTTGATTTAAATTGATAAAGCTAGTCATAAGTAGTACAAAAAGTCCTTCGAAAAAGTCCTGCGATGAAAATTGTAGAAAATAATTTAGGTGTAAATTTGTGATAATGGTCCCCCCTTACAACATTTTGAAAATTTTTAAAAATTTAGAATTTTGATATTTTGATTTAAATTGATAAAGCTAGTCATAAGTAGTATAAAAAGTCCTTCGAAAAGTGTTTGCGATAAAAATATCGAAGAAAAACCCTTAATTTTGGTGTAAATTTGTGATAAGGGTCCCCCCTTAAAACATTTTCAAAATTTTTCAAAATTTAGAATTTTGATATTTTGACTTAAATTGATAAAGCTAGTACTAAGTTGTATAAAAAGTACTTCGAAAAGTCTTTGCGATGAACATTGTGGAAAATATCGAAGAAAAACCCTTAATTTAGGTGTAAATTTGTGATAAGGGTCCCCCGTTACAACATTTTCAAAATTTTTCAAAATTTTTCAAAACTTAGAATTTTGATATTTTGATTTAAATTGATAAAGCTAGTCATAAATAGTATAAAAAGTCCTTCGAAAAAGTCCTGCGATGAAAATTGTAGAAAATATCGAAGAAAAACCCTTAATTTAGGTGTAAATTTGTGATAATGGTCCCCCCTTACAACATTTTGAAAATTTTTCAAAATTTAGAATTTTGATATTTTGACTTAAATTGATAAAGCTAGTCATAAGTAGTATAAAATGTCTTTCGAAAAGTCTTTGCAATGAAAATTGTGGAAAATATCGAAGAAAAACCCTTAATTTAGGTGTAAATTTGTGATAAGGGTCCCCCCTTACAACATTTTCAAAATTTTTCAAAATTTAGAATTTAGATATTTTGATTTAAATTCATAAAGCTAGTACTAAGTTGAATAAAAAGTCCTTCGAAAAGTCTTTGCGATGAAAATTGTGGAAAATATCGAAGAAAAACCCTTAATTAAGGTGTAAATTTGTGATAAGGGTCCCTTACAACATTTTCAAAATTTTTCAAAATTTAGAATTTTGATTTAAATTGATAAATCTAGTCATAAGTAGTACAAAAATTCCTTCGAAAAAGTCCTGCGATGAAAATTGTAGAAAATATCGAAGAAAAACCCTTAATTTAGGTTAAAATTTGTGATAGTGGTCCCCCCTTACAACATTTTCAAAATTTTTCAAAATTTAGAATTTAGATATTTTGATTTAAATTCATAAAGCTAGTCATAAGTTGTATAAAAAGTCCTTCGAAAAGTCTTTGCGATGAAAATTGTGGAAAATATCGAAGAAAAACCCTTGTTTAGGTGTAAATTTGTGTTAAAGGTCCCCCCTTACAACATTTTCAAAATTTTTCAAAATTTAGAATTTTGATATTTTGATTTAAATTGATAAAGCTAGTAATAAGTAGTATAAAAAGTCCTTCGAAAAGTGTTTGCGATGAACATTGTGGAAAATATCGAAGAAAAACCCTTAATTTAGGTGTAAATTTGTGATAAGTGTCCCCCCTTACAACATTTTCAAGATTTTTCAAAATTTTCCAATATTTAAAATTTTGATATTTTGACTTAAAAAGATAAAGCTAGTCATAAGTAGTATAAAATGTCCTTCGAAAAGTCTTTGCTATGAAAATTGTTGAAAATATTGAAGAAAAACCCTTGTTTAGGTGTAAATTTGTGTTAAGGGTCCCCCCTTACAACATTTTCAAAATTTTTCAAAATTTTCCAAAATTTAGAATTTTGATATTTTGACTTAAATTGATAAAGCTAGTCATAAGTAGTATAAAATGTCCTTCGAAAAGTCTTTGCGATGAAAATTGTGGAAAATATCGAAGAAAAACCCTTAATTTAGGTGTAAATTTGTGATAAGGGTCCCCCCTTACAACATTTTCAAAATTTTTAAAAATTTAGAATTTTGATATTTTGATTTAAATTGATAAAGCTAGTCATAAGTAGTATAAAAAGTCCTTCGAAAAGTGTTTGCGATAAAAATATCGAAGAAAAACCCTTAATTTTGGTGTAAATTTGTGATAAGGGTCCCCCCTTACAACATTTTCAAAATTTTTCAAAATTTAGAATTTTGATATTTTGACTTAAATTGATAAAGCTAGTAATAAGTAGTATAAAATGTCCTTCGAAAAGTCTTTGCGATGAAAATTGTGGAAAATATTGAAGAAAAACCCTTGCTTAGGTGTAAATTTGTGTTAAGGGTCCCCCCTTACAACATTTTCAAAATTTTTCAAAATTTAGAATTTTGATATTTTGATTTAAATTGATAAAGATAGTCATAAGTAGTATAAAAAGTCCTTCAAAAAAGTCCTGCGATGAAAATTGTAGAAAATATCGAAGAAGAAGAACCCTTAATTTAAGTGTAAAATTGTGTTTAGGGTCCCCCCTTACAACATTTTCAAAATTTTTCAAAATCTTTCAAAATTTATAATTTTGATATTTTGATTTAAATTGATAAAGCTAGTCATAAGTAGTATAAAATGTCCTTCGAAAAGTCTTTGCGATGAAAATTGTGGAAAATATCGAAGAAAAACCCTTAATTTAGGTGTAAATTTGTGATAAGGGTCCCCCCTTACAACATTTTCAAAATTTTTCAAAACTTAGAATTTTGATATTTTGACTTAAATTGATAAAGCTAGTCATAAGTAGTATAAAATGTCCTTCGAAAAGTCTTTGCCATGAAAATTGTGGAAAATATCGAAGAAAAACCCTTAATTTAGGTGTAAATTTGTGATGAGGGTCCCCCCTTTGAACATTTTCAAAATTTTTCAAAATTTAGAATTTTGATATTTTGATTTAAATTGATAAAGCTAGTCATAAATAGTATAAAAAGTCCTTCGAAAAAGTCCTGAGATGAAAATTGTAGAAAATAATTTAGCTGTAAATTTGTGATAATGGTACCCCCTTACAACATTTTCAAAATTTTTCAAAATTTAGAAATTTGATATTTTGACTTAAATTGATAAAGCTAGTAATAAGTAGTATAAAATGTCCTTCGAAAAGTCTTTGCGATGAAAATTGTGGAAAATATCGAAGAAAAACCCTTAATTTAGGTGTAAATTTGTGATAAGGGTCCCCCCTTACAACATTTTTAAAATTTTTCAAAACATAGAATTTTGATATTTTGACTTAAATTGATAAAGCTAGTCATAAGTAGTATAAAATGTCTTTCGAAAAGTATTTGCCATGAATATTGTGGAAAATATCGAAGAAAAACCCTTAATGTAGGTGTAAATTTGTGATAAGGGTCCCCCCTTACAACATTTTCAAAATTTTTCAAAATTTAGAATTTAGATATTTTGATTTAAATTCATAAAGCTAGTACTAAGTTGTATAAAAAGTCCTTCGAAAAGTCTTTGCGATGAAAATTGTGGAAAATATCGAAGAAAAACCCTTAATTTAGGTGTAAATTTGTGATAAGGGTCCCCCCTTACAACATTTTCAAAATTTTTCAAAATCTTTTAAAATTTAGAATTTTGATATTTTGATTTAAATTGATAAAGCTAGTCATAAGTAGTATAAAAAGTCCTTCGAAAAAGTCCAGCGATGAAAATTGTAGAAAATATCGAAGAAAAACCCTTAATTTAGGTTTAAATTTGTGGTAATGGTCCCCCCTTACAACATTTTCAAAATTTTTCAAAATTTAGAATTTTGATATTTTTACTTAAATTGATAAAGCTAGTCATAAGTAGTATAAAATGTCTTTCGAAATGTCTTTGCGATGAAAATTGTGGAAAATATCGAAGAAAAACCCTTAATTTAGGTGTAAATTTGTGATAAGGGTCCCCCCTTAAGACATTTTCAAAAATTTTCAAAAATTAGAATTTAGATATTTTGATTTAAATTCATAAAGCTAGTACTAAGTTGAATAAAAAGTCCTTCGAAAAGTCTTTGCGATGAAAATTGTGGAAAATATCGAAGAAAAACCCTTAATTAAGGTGTAAATTTGTGATAAGGGTCCCCACTTACATTATTTTCAAAATTTTTCAAAATTTAGAATTTTGATATTTTGATTTAAATTGATAAAGCTAGTCATAAGTAGTATAAAAAGTCCTTCGAAAAAGTCCTGCGATGAAAATTGTAGAAAATAATTTAGGTGTAAATTTGTGATAATGGTCCCCCCTTACAACATTTTCAAAATTTAGAATTTTGATATTTTGACTTAAATTTATAAAGCTAGTCATAAGTAGTATAAAATGTCTTTCGAAAAGTCTTTGCGATGAAAATTGTGGAAAATATTGAAGAAAAACCCTTGCTTAGGTGTAAATTTGTGTTAAGGGTCCCCCCTTACAACATTTTCAAAATTTTTCAAAATTTAGAATTTTGATATTTTGATTTAAATTGATAAAGATAGTCATAAGTAGTATAAAAAGTCCTTCAAAAAAGTCCTGCGATGAAAATTGTAGAAAATATCGAAGAAGAAGAACCCTTAATTTAAGTGTAAATTTGTGTTTAGGGTCCCCCCTTACAACATTTTCAAAATTTTTCAAAATCTTTCAAAATTTAGAATTTTGATATTTTGATTTAAATTGATAAAGCTAGTCATAAGTAGTATAAAATGTCCTTCGAAAAGTCTTTGCGATGAAAATTGTGGAAAATATCGAAGAAAAACCCTTAATTTAGGTGTAAATTTGTGATAAGGGTCCCCCCTTACAACATTTTCAAAATTTTTCAAAACTTAGAATTTTGATATTTTGACTTAAATTGATAAAGCTAGTCATAAGTAGTATAAAATGTCCTTCGAAAAGTCTTTGCCATGAAAATTGTGGAAAATATCGAAGAAAAACCCTTAATTTAGGTGTAAATTTGTGATGAGGGTCCCCCCTTTGAACATTTTCAAAATTTTTCAAAATTTAGAATTTTGATATTTTGATTTAAATTGATAAAGCTAGTCATAAATAGTATAAAAAGTCCATCGAAAAAGTCCTGAGATGAAAATTGTAGAAAATAATTTAGCTGTAAATTTGTGATAATGGTACCCCCTTACAACATTTTCAAAATTTTTCAAAATTTAGAAATTTGATATTTTGACTTAAATTGATAAAGCTAGTAATAAGTAGTATAAAATGTCCTTCGAAAAGTCTTTGCGATGAAAATTGTGGAAAATATCGAAGAAAAACCCTTAATTTAGGTGTAAATTTGTGATAAGGGTCCCCCCTTACAACATTTTTAAAATTTTTCAAAACATAGAATTTTGATATTTTGACTTAAATTGATAAAGCTAGTCATAAGTAGTATAAAATGTCCTTCGAAAAGTATTTGCCATGAATATTGTGGAAAATATCGAAGAAAAACCCTTAATGTAGGTGTAAATTTGTGATAAGGGTCCCCCCTTACAACATTTTCAAAATTTTTCAAAATTTAGAATTTAGATATTTTGATTTAAATTCATAAAGCTAGTACTAAGTTGTATAAAAAGTCCTTCGAAAAGTCTTTGCGATGAAAATTGTGGAAAATATCGAAGAAAAACCCTTAATTTAGGTGTAAATTTGTGATAAGGGTCCCCCCTTACAACATTTTTAAAATTTTTCAAAACATAGAATTTTGATATTTTGACTTAAATTGATAAAGCTAGTCATAAGTAGTATAAAATGTCCTTCGAAAAGTATTTGCCATGAATATTGTGGAAAATATCGAAGAAAAACCCTTAATGTAGGTGTAAATTTGTGATAAGGGTCCCCCCTTACAACATTTTCAAAAATTTTCAAAATTTAGAATTTAGATATTTTGATTTAAATTCATAAAGCTAGTACTAAGTTGAATAAAAAGTCCTTCGAAAAGTCTTTGCGATGAAAATTGTGGAAAATATCGAAGAAAAACCCTTAATTAAGGTGTAAATTTGTGATAAGGGTCCCCACTTACAACATTTTCAAAATTTTTCAAAATTTAGAATTTTGATATTTTGATTTAAATTGATAAAGCTAGTCATAAGTAGTATAAAAAGTCCTTCGAAAAGTCTTTGCGATGAAAATTGTGAATATGAAGAAAAACCCTTAATTTAGGTGTAAATTTGTGATAATGGTCCCCCCTTACAACATTTTCAAAATTTAGAATTTTGATATTTTGACTTAAATTTATAAAGCTAGTCATAAGTAGTATAAAATGTCTTTCGAAAAGTCTTTGCGATGAAAATTGTGGAAAATATCGAAGAAAAACCCTTAATTTAGGTGTAAATTTGTGATAAGGGTCCCCCCTTACAACATTTTCAAAATTTTTCAAAATTTAGAATTTAGATATTTTGATTTAAATTCATAAAGCTAGTACTAAGTTGAATAAAAAGTCCTTCGAAAAGTCTTTGCGATGAAAATTGTGGAAAATATCGAAGAAAAACCCTTAATTTTGGTGTAAATTTGTGATAAGGGTCCCCCCTTACAACATTTTCAAAATTTTTCAAAATTTAGAATTTAGATATTTTGATTTAAATTCATAAAGCTAGTACTAAGTTGAATAAAAAGTCCTTCGAAAAGTCTTTGCGATGAAAATTGTGGAAAATATCGAAGAAAAACCCTTAATTTTGGTGTAAATTTGTGATAAGGGTCCCCCTTACAACATTTTCAAAATTTTTCAAAATTTAGAATTTAGATATTTTGATTTAAATTCATAAAGCTAGTACTAAGTTGAATAAAAAGTCCTTCGAAAAGTCTTTGCGATGAAAATTGTGGAAAATATCGAAGAAAAACCCTTAATTTTGGTGTAAATTTGTGATAAGGGTCCCCCCTTACAACATTTTCAAAATTTTTCAAAATTTAGAATTTTGATATTTTGATTTAAATTGATAAAGCTAGTCATAAGTAGTATAAAAAGTCCTTCGATGAAAATTGTAGAAAATAATTTAGGTGTAAATTTGTGATAAGGGTCCCCCCTTACAACATTTTCAAAATTTTTCAAAATTTAGAATTTAGATATTTTGATTTAAATTCATAAAGCTAGTCATAAGTAGTATAAAAAGTCCTTCGAAAAGTGTTTGCGATAAAAATATCGAAGAAAAACCCTTAATTTTGGTGTAAATTTGTGATAAGGGACCCCCTTACAACATTTTCAAAATTTTGAAAATTTAGAATTTTGATATTTTGACTTAAATTGATAAAGCTAGTCATAAGTAGTATAAAAAGTCCTTCGAAAAGTCTTTGCGATGAACATTGTGGAAAATATCGAAGAAAAACCCTTAATTTAGGTGTAAATTTGTGATAAGGGTCCCCCCTTACAACATTTTTAAAATTTTTCAAAACTTAGAATTTTGATATTTTGACTTAAATTGATAAAGCTAGTCATAAGTAGTATAAAAAGTCCTTCGATGAAAATTGTAGAAAATAATTTAGGTGTAAATTTGTGATAAGGGTCCCCCTTACAACATTTTCAAAATTTTTAAAAATTTCGAATTTTGATATTTTGATTTAAATTGATAAAGCTAGTCATAAGTAGTATAAAAAGTCCTTCGAAAAGTGTTTGCGATAAAAATATCGAAGAAAAACCCTTAATTTTGGTGTAAATTTGTGATAAGGGTCCCCCCTTACAACATTTTCAAAATTTTGAAAATTTAGAATTTTGATATTTTGACTTAAATTGATAAAGCTAGTCATAAGTAGTATAAAAAGTCCTTCGAAAAGTCTTTGCGATGAACATTGTGGAAAATATCGAAGAAAAACCCTTAATTTTGGTGTAAATTTGTGATAAGGGTCCCCCCTTACAACATTTTCAAAATTTAGAATTTTGATATTTTGATTTAAATTGATAAAGTCATAAGTAGTATAAAAAGTCCTTCGAAAAAGTCCTGCGATGAAAATTGTAGAAAATATCGAAGAAAAACCCTTAATTTAGGTGTTAATTTGTG
Source organism: Zaprionus camerounensis (assembly GCA_018904165.1). Classification (NCBI taxonomy): domain Eukaryota; kingdom Metazoa; phylum Arthropoda; class Insecta; order Diptera; family Drosophilidae; genus Zaprionus; species Zaprionus camerounensis. The sequence goes on from JAEIFS010000598.1 coordinate 72,589, forward strand.
ATAAGGGTCCCCACTTACAACATTTTCAAAATTTTTCAAAATTTAGAATTTTGATATTTTGACTTAAATTGATAAAGCTAGTCATAAGTAGTATAAAAAGTCCTGCGATGAAAATTGTAGAAAATATCGAAGAAAAACCCTTAATTTAGGTGTAAATTTGTGATAAGGGTCCCCCCTTACAACATTTTCAAAATTTTTCAAAATTTAGAGTTTTGATATTTTGACTTAAATTGATAAAGCTAGTAATAAGTAGTATAAAATGTCCTTCGAAAAGTGTTTGCGATGAAAATTGTGGAAAATATCGAAGAAAAACCCTTAATTTAGGTGTCAATTTGTGATAAGGGTCCTCCCTTACAACATTTTCAAAATTTTTAAAAATTTAGAATTTAGATATTTTGATTTAAATTGATAAAGCTAGTCATAAGTAGTATAAAAAGTCCTTCGAAAAGTGTTTGCGATAAAAATATCGAAGAAAAACCCTTAATTTTGGTGTAAATTTGTGATAAGGGTCCCCCTTACAACATTTTCAAAATTGTTCATAACTTAGAATTTTGATATTTTGACTTAAATTGATAAAGCTAGTAATAAGTAGTATAAAATGTCCTTCGAAAAGTATTTGCGATGAAAATTGTGGAAAATATTGAAGAAAAACCCTTAATTTAGGTGTAAATTTGTGTTAAGGGTCCCCCCTTACAACATTTTCAAAATTTTTCAAAATTTAGAATTTTGATATATTGATTTAAATTGATAAAGCTAGTAATAAGTAGTATAAAATGTCCTTCGAAAAGTCTTTGCGATGAAAATTGTGGAAAATATCGAAGAAAAACCCTTAATTTAGGTGTAAATTTGTGATAAGGGTCCCCCCTTACAACATTTTTAAAATTTTTCAAAACTTAGAATTTTGATATTTTGACTTAAATTGATAAAGCTAGTCATAAGTAGTATAAAATGTCCTTCGAAAAGTCTTTGCGATGAAAATTGTTGAAAATATCGAAGAAAAACCCTTAATTTAGGTGTAAATTTGTGATAAGGGTCCCCCTTAAAACATTTTCAAAATTTTTCAAAATTTAGAATTTTGATATTTTGATTTAAATTGATAAAGCTAGTAATAAGTAGTATAAAATGTCCTTCGAAAATTGTTTGCGATAAAAATATCGAACAAAAACCCTTCATTTTCGTGTAAATTTGTGATAAGGGTCCCCCCTTACAACATTTTCAAAATTTTTCAAAATTTAGAATTTTGATATTTTGACTTAAATTGATAAAGCTAGTAATAAGTAGTATAAAATGTCATTCGAAAAGTGTTTGCGATGAAAATTGTGGAAAATATCGAAGAAAAACCCTTAATTTAGGTGTCAATTTGTGATAAGGGTCCCCCCTTACAACATTTTCAAAATTTTTCAAAATTTAGAATTTTGATATTTTGACTTAAATTGATAAAGCTAGTAGCTAGCTAGATATTTTGATTTAAATTGATAAAGCTAGTCATAAGTCGTATAAAAAGTCCTTCGAAAAGTGTTTGCGATAAAAATATCGAAGAAAAACCCTTAATTTTGGTGTAAATTTGTGATAAGGGTCCCCCTTACAGCATTTTCAAAATTTTTCATAACTTAGAATTTTGATATTTTGACTTAAATTGATAAAGCTAGTAATAAGTAGTATAAAATGTCCTTCGAAAAGTATTTGCGATGAAAATTGTGGAAAATATTGAAGAAAAACCCTTAATTTAGGTGTAAATTTGTGTTAAGGGTCCCCCCTTACAACATTTTCAAAATTTTTCAAAATTTAGAATTTTGATATTTTGATTTAAATTGATAAAGCTAGTCATAAGTAGTATAAAAAGTCCTTCGAAAAAGTCCTGCGATGAAAATTGTAGAAAATATCGAAGAAAAACCCTTAATTTAGGTGTAAATTTGTGATAAGGGTCCCCCTTACAACATTTTCAAAATTTTTCAAAATTTAGAATTTTCATATTTTGACTTAAATTGATAAAGCTAGTAATAAGTAGTATAAAATGTCCTTCGAAAAGTGTTTGCGATGAAAATTGTGGAAAATATCGAAGAAAAACCCTTAATTTAGGTGTCAATTTGTGATAAGGGTCCCCCCTTACAACATTTTCAAAATTTTTAAAAATTTAGAATTTTGATATTTTGATTTAAATTGATAAAGCTAGTCATAAGTAGTATAAAAAGTCCTTCGAAAAGTGTTTGCGATAAAAATATCGAAGAAAAACCCTTAATTTTGGTGTAAATTTGTGATAAGGGTCCCCCCTTACAACATTTTCAAAATTTTTCATAACTTAGAATTTTGATATTTTGACTTAAATTGATAAAGCTAGTAATAAGTAGTATAAAATGTCCTTCGAAAAGTATTTGCGATGAACATTGTGGAAAATATCGAAGAAAAACCCTTAATTTAGGTGTAAATTTGTGATAAGGGTCCCCCGTTACAACATTTTCAAAATTTTTCAAAATTTTTCAAAACTTAGAATTTTGATATTTTGACTTAAATTGATAAAGCTAGTAATAAGTAGTATAAAATGTCTTTCGAAAAGTATTTGCGATGAAAATTGTGGAAAATATTGAAGAAAAACCCTTAATTTAGGTGTAAATTTGTGTTAAGGGTCCCCCCTTACAACATTTTCAAAATTTTTCAAAATTTAGAATTTTGATATTTTGATTTAAATTGATAAAGCTAGTCATAAGTAGTATAAAAAGTCCTTCGAAAAAGTCCTGCGATGAAAATTGTAGAAAATATCGAAGAAAAACCGTTAATTTAGGTGTAAATTTGTGATAATGGTCCCCCCTTACAACATTTTCAAAATTTTTCAAAATTTAGAATTTTGATATTTTGACTTAAATTGATAAAGCTAGTAATAAGTAGTATAAAATGTCTTTCGAAAAGTGTTTGCGATGAAAATTGTGGAAAATATCGAAGAAAAACCCTTAATTTAGGTGTAAATTTGTGATAAGGGTCCCCCATTACAAAATTTTCAAAATTTTTCAAAATTTAGAATTTAGATATTTCTATTTAAATTCATAAAGCTAGTAATAAGTAGTATAAAATGTCCTTCGAAAAGTGTTTGCGATAAAAATATCGAAGAAAAACCCTTCATTTTGGTGTAAATTTGTGATAAGGGTCCCCCCTTACAACATTTTCAAAATTTTTCAAAATTTAGAATTTTGATATTTTGACTTAAATTGATAAAGCTAGTACTAAGTTGTATAAAAAGTCCTTCGAAAAGTCTTTGCGATGAACATTGTGGAAAATATCGAAGAAAAACCCTTAATTTAGGTGTAAATTTGTGATAAGGGTCGCCCCTTACAACATTTTCAAAATTTTTCAAAATTTTAGAATTTTGATATTTTGACTTAAATTGATAAAGCTAGTACTAAGTTGTATAAAAAGTCCTTCGAAAAGTCTTTGCGATGAACATTGTGGAAAATATCGAAGAAAAACACTTAATTTAGGTGTAAATTTGTGATAAGGGTCCCCCCTTACAACATTTTCAAAATTTTCCAAAATATAGAATTTTGATATTTTGACTTTAATTGATAAAGCTAGTCATAAGTAGTATAAAATGTCCTTCGAAAAGTCTTTGCGATGAAAATTGTGGTAAATATCGAAGAAAAACCCTTAATTTAGGTGTAAATTTGTGATAAGGGTCCCCCCTTACAACATTTTCAAAATTTTTAAAAATTTAGAATTTTGATATTTTGATTTAAATTGATAAAGCTAGTCATAAGTAGTATAAAAAGTCCTTCGAAAAGTGTTTGCGATAAAAATATCGAAGAAAAACCCTTAATTTTGGTGTAAATTTGTGATAAGGGTCCGCCCCTTACAATATTTTCAAAATTTAGAAAAATTTAAAATTTTGATATTTTGACTTAAATTGATAAAGCTAGTAATAAGTAGTATAAAATGTCCTTCGAATAGTCTTTGCGATGAAAATTGTGGAAAATATCGAAGAAAAACCCTTAATTTAGGTGTAAATTTGTGATAAGGGTCCCCCCTTACAACATTTTCAAAATTTTTCAAAATTTAGAATTTTGATATTTTGATTTAAATTGATAAAGCTAGTCATAAGTAGTATAAAAAGTCATTCGAAAAAGTCTTGCGATGAAAATTGTAGAAAATATCGAAGAAGAAGAACCCTTTATTTAGGTGTAAATTTGTGTTAAGGGTCCCCCCTTACAACATTTTCAAAATTTTTCAAAATCTTTCAAAATTTAGAATTTTGATATTTTGATTTAAATTGATAAAGCTAGTCATAAGTACTATAAAAAGTCCTTCGAAAAAGTCCTGCGATGAAAATTGTAGAAAATATCAAAGAAGAAAAACCCTTAATTTAGGTGTAAATTTGTGATAAGGGTCCCCTTACAACATTTTCAAAATTTTTCAAAATTTAGAAATTTGATATTTTGACTTAAATTGATAAAGCTAGTAATAAGTAGTATAAAATGTCCTTCGAAAAGTCTTTGCGATGAAAATTGTGGAAAATATCGAAGAAAAACCCTTAATTTAGGTGTAAATTTGTGATAAGGGTCCCCCCTTACAACATTTTCAAAACTTAGAATTTTGATATTTTGACTTAAATTGATAAAACTAGTCATAAGTAGTATAAAAAGTCCTTCGAAAAAGTCCTGCGATGAAAATTGTAGAAAATATCGAAGAAGAAGAACTTTTAATTTAGGTGTAAATTTGAGTTAAGGGTCCCCCCTTACAACATTTTCAAAATTTTTCAAAATTTTTCAAAATTTAGAAATTTGATATTTTGACTTAAATTGATAAAGCTAGTAATAAGTAGTATAAAATGTCCTTCGAAAAGTCTTTGCGATGAAAATTGTGGAAAATATCGAAGAAAAACCCTTAATTTAGGTGTAAATTTGTGATAAGGGTCCCCCCTTACAACATTTTTAAAATTTTTCAAAACTTAGAATTTTGATATTTTGACTTAAATTGATAAAGTTAGTCATAAGTAGTATAAAATGTCCTTCGAAAAGTCTTTGCGATGAAAATTGTTGAAAATATCGAAGAAAAACCCTTAATTTAGGTGTAAATTTGTGATAAGGGTCCCCCTTAAAACATTTTCAAAATTTTTCAAAATTTAGAATTTTGATATTTTGATTTAAATTGATAAAGCTAGTAATAAGTAGTATAAAAAGTCCTTCGAAAAGTGTTTGCGATAAAAATATCGAAGAAAAACCCTTAATTTTGGTGTAAATTTGTGATAAGGGTCCCCCTTACAGCATTTTCAAAATTTTTCATAACTTAGAATTTTGATATTTTGACTTAAATTGATAAAGCTAGTAATAAGTAGTATAAAATGTCCTTCGAAAAGTGTTTGCGATAAAAATATCGAAGAAAAACCCTTAATTTTGGTGTAAATTTGTGATAAGGGTCCCCCTTACAACATTTTCAAAATTTTTCAAAATTTAGAATTTTGATATTTTGACTTAAATTGATAAAGCTAGTACTAAGTTGTATAAAAAGTCCTTCGAAAAGTCTTTGCGATGAACATTGTGGAAAATATCGAAGAAAAACCCTTAATTTAGGTGTAAATTTGTGATAAGGGTCCCCCCTTACAACATTTTCAAAATTTAGAATTTTGATATTTTGATTTAAATTGATAAAGATAGTCATAAGTAGTATAAAATGTCCTTCGAAAAGTCTTTGCGATGAAAATTGTGGTAAATATCGAAGAAAAACCCTTAATTTAGGTGTAAATTTGTGATAAGGGTCCCCCCTTACAACATTTTCAAAATTTTCCAAAATATAGAATTTTGATATTTTGACTTTAATTGATAAAGCTAGTCATAAGTAGTATAAAATGTCCTTCGAAAAGTCTTTGCGATGAAAATTGTGGTAAATATCGAAGAAAAACCCTTAATTTAGGTGTAAATTTGTGATAAGGGTCCCCCCTTACAACATTTTCAAAATTTTTAAAAATTTAGAATTTTGATATTTTGATTTAAATTGATAAAGCTAGTCATAAGTAGTATAAAAAGTCCTTCGAAAAGTGTTTGCGATAAAAATATCGAAGAAAAACCCTTAATTTTGGTGTAAATTTGTGATAAGGGTCCGCCCCTTACAATATTTTCAAAATTTAGAAAAATTTAAAATTTTGATATTTTGACTTAAATTGATAAAGCTAGTAATAAGTAGTATAAAATGTCCTTCGAAAAGTCTTTGCGATGAAAATTGTGGAAAATATCGAAGAAAAACCCTTAATTTAGGTGTAAATTTGTGATAAGGGTCCCCCTTACAGCATTTTCAAAATTTTTCATAACTTAGAATTTTGATATTTTGACTTAAATTGATAAAGCTAGTAATAAGTAGTATAAAATGTCCTTCGAAAAGTATTTGCGATGAAAATTGTGGAAAATATTGAAGAAAAACCCTTAATTTAGGTGTAAATTTGTGATAAGGGTCCCCCCTTACAACATTTTCAAAATTTTTCAAAATTTAGAATTTTGATATTTTGATTTAAATTGATAAAGCTAGTCATAAGTAGTATAAAAAGTCCTTCGAAAAGTCCTGCGATGAAAATTGTAGAAAATATCGAAGAAAAACCCTTAATTTAGGTGTAAATTTGTGATAAGGGTCCCCCTTACAACATTTTCAAAATTTTTCAAAATTTAGAATTTTGATATTTTGACTTAAATTGATAAAGCTAGTAATAAGTAGTATAAAATGTCCTTCGAAAAGTGTTTGCGATGAAAATTGTGGAAAATATCGAAGAAAAACCCTTAATTTAGGTGTAAATTTGTGATAAGGGTCCCCCCTTACAACATTTTCAAAATTTTTAAAAATTTAGAATTTTGATATTTTGATTTAAATTGATAAAGCTAGTCATAAGTAGTATAAAAAGTCCTTCGAAAAGTGTTTGCGATAAAAATATCGAAGAAAAACCCTTAATTTTGGTGTAAATTTGTGATAAGGGTCCCCCTTACAACATTTTCAAAATTTTTCATAACTTAGAATTTTGATATTTTGACTTAAATTGATAAAGCTAGTAATAAGTAGTATAAAATGTCTTTCGAAAAGTATTTGCGATGAAAATTGTGGAAAATATTGAAGAAAAACCCTTAATTTAGGTGTAAATTTGTGTTAAGGGTCCCCCTTACAACATTTTCAAAATTTTTCAAAATTTAGAATTTTGATATTTTGATTTAAATTGATAAAGCTAGTCATAAGTAGTATAAAAAGTCCTTCGAAAAGTCCTGCGATGAAAATTGTAGAAAATATCGAAGAAAAACCGTTAATTTAGGTGTAAATTTGTGATAATGGTCCCCCTTACAACATTTTCAAAATTTTTCAAAATTTAGAATTTTGATATTTTGACTTAAATTGATAAAGCTAGTAATAAGTAGTATAAAATGTCTTTCGAAAAGTGTTTGCGATGAAAATTGTGGAAAATATCGAAGAAAAACCCTTAATTTAGGTGTAAATTTGTGATAAGGGTCCCCCGTTACAAAATTTTCAAAATTTTTCAAAATTTAGAATTTAGATATTTCCATTTAAATTCATAAAGCTAGTAATAAGTAGTATAAAATGTCCTTCGAAAAGTGTTTGCGATAAAAATATCGAAGAAAAACCCTTCATTTTGGTGTAAATTTGTGATAAGGGTCCCCCCTTACAACATTTTCAAAATTTTTCAAAATTTAGAATTTTGATATTTTGACTTAAATTGATAAAGCTAGTACTAAGTTGTATAAAAGTCCTTCGAAAAGTCTTTGCGATGAACATTGTGGAAAATATCGAAGAAAAACCCTTAATTTAGGTGTAAATTTGTGATAAGGGTCGCCCCTTACAACATTTTCAAAATTTTTCAAAATTTTAGAATTTTGATATTTTGACTTAAATTGATAAAGCTAGTACTAAGTTGTATAAAAAGTCCTTCGAAAAGTCTTTGCGATGAACATTGTGGAAAATATCGAAGAAAAACACTTAATTTAGGTGTAAATTTGTGATAAGGGTCCCCCCTTACAACATTTTCAAAATTTTCCAAAATATAGAATTTTGATATTTTGACTTTAATTGATAAAGCTAGTCATAAGTAGTATAAAATGTCCTTCGAAAGTCTTTGCGATGAAAATTGTGGTAAATATCGAAGAAAAACCCTTAATTTAGGTGTAAATTTGTGATAAGGGTCCCCCCTTACAACATTTTCAAAATTTTTAAAAATTTAGAATTTTGATATTTTGATTTAAATTGATAAAGCTAGTCATAAGTAGTATAAAAAGTCCTTCGAAAAGTGTTTGCGATAAAAATATCGAAGAAAAACCCTTAATTTTGGTGTAAATTTGTGATAAGGGTCCGCCCCTTACAATATTTTCAAAATTTAGAAAAATTTAAAATTTTGATATTTTGACTTAAATTGATAAAGCTAGTAATAAGTAGTATAAAATGTCCTTCGAAAAGTCTTTGCGATGAAAATTGTGGAAAATATCGAAGAAAAACCCTTAATTTAGGTGTAAATTTGTGATAAGGGTCCCCCCTTACAACATTTTCAAAATTTTTCAAAATTTAGAATTTTGATATTTTGATTTAAATTGATAAAGCTAGTCATAAGTAGTATAAAAAGTCATTCGAAAAAGTCTTGCGATGAAAATTGTAGAAAATATCGAAGAAGAAGAACCCTTTATTTAGGTGTAAATTTGTGTTAAGGGTCCCCCCTTACAACATTTTCAAAATTTTTCAAAATCTTTCAAAATTTAGAATTTTGATATTTTGATTTAAATTGATAAAGCTAGTCATAAGTACTATAAAAAGTCCTTCGAAAAAGTCCTGCGATGAAAATTGTAGAAAATATCAAAGAAGAAAAACCCTTAATTTAGGTGTAAATTTGTGATAATGGTCCCCCCTTACAACATTTTCAAAATTTTTCAAAATTTAGAAATTTGATATTTTGACTTAAATTGATAAAGCTAGTAATAAGTAGTATAAAATGTCCTTCGAAAAGTCTTTGCGATGAAAATTGTGGAAAATATCGAAGAAAAACCCTTAATTTAGGTGTAAATTTGTGATAAGGGTCCCCCGTTACAACATTTTCAAAACTTAGAATTTTGATATTTTGACTTAAATTGATAAAACTAGTCATAAGTAGTATAAAAAGTCCTTCGAAAAAGTCCTGCGATGAAAATTGTAGAAAATATCGAAGAAGAAGAACCCTTAATTTAGGTGTAAATTTGTGTTAAGGGTCCCCCCTTACAACATTTTCAAAATTTTTCAAAATCTTTCAAAATTTAGAATTTTGATATTTTGATTTAAATTGATAAAGCTAGTCATAAGTAGTATAAAAAGTCCTTCGAAAAAGTCCTGCGATGAAAATTGTAGAAAATATCGAAGAAGAAGAACTTTTAATTTAGGTGTAAATTTGAGTTAAGGGTCCCCCCTTACAACATTTTCAAAATTTTTCAAAATCTTTCAAAATTTAGAATTTTGATATTTTGATTTAAATTGATAAAGCTAGTCATAAGTAGTATAAAAAGTCTTTCGAAAATATCGAAGAAAAACCCTTAATTTAGGTGTAAATTTGTGATAAGGGTCCCCCCTTACAACATTTTTAAAATTTTTCAAAACTTAGAATTTTGATATTTTGACTTAAATTGATAAAGTTAGTCATAAGTAGTATAAAATGTCCTTCGAAAAGTCTTTGCGATGAAAATTGTTGAAAATATCGAAGAAAAACCCTTAATTTAGGTGTAAATTTGTGATAAGGGTCCCTCTTAAAACATTTTCAAAATTTTTCAAAATTTAGAATTTTGATATTTTGATTTAAATTGATAAAGCTAGTAATAAGTAGTATAAAATGTCCTTCGAAAAGTGTTTGCGATAAAAATATCGAACAAAAACCCTTCATTTTCGTGTAAATTTGTGATAAGGGTCCCCCCTTAAAACATTTTCAAAATTTTTCAAAATTTAGAATTTTGATATTTTGACTTAAATTGATAAAGCTAGTAATAAGTAGTATAAAATGTCCTTCGAAAAGTGTTTGCGATGAAAATTGTGGAAAATATCGAAGAAAAACCCTTAATTTAGGTGTCAATTTGTGATAAGGGTCCCCCCTTACAACATTTTCAAAATTTTTCAAAATTTAGAATTTTGATATTTTGACTTAAATTGATAAAGCTAGTAGCTAGCTAGATATTTTGATTTAAATTGATAAAGCTAGTCATAAGTAGTATAAAAAGTCCTTCGAAAAGTGTTTGCGATAAAAATATCGAAGAAAAACCCTTAATTTTGGTGTAAATTTGTGATAAGGGTCCCCCTTACAGCATTTTCAAAATTTTTCATAACTTAGAATTTTGATATTTTGACTTAAATTGATAAAGCTAGTAATAAGTAGTATAAAATGTCCTTCGAAAAGTATTTGCGATGAAAATTGTGGAAAATATTGAAGAAAAACCCTTAATTTAGGTGTAAATTTGTGTTAAGGGTCCCCCCTTACAACATTTTCAAAATTTTTCAAAATTTGGAATTTTGATATTTTGATTTAAATTGATAAAGCTAGTCATAAGTAGTATAAAAGTCCTTCGAAAAAGTCCTGCGATGAAAATTGTAGAAAATATCGAAGAAAAACCCTTAATTTAGGTGTAAATTTGTGATAAGGGTCCCCCCTTACAACATTTTCAAAATTTTTCAAAATTTAGAATTTTGATATTTTGACTTAAATTGATAAAGCTAGTAATAAGTAGTATAAAATGTCCTTCGAAAAGTGTTTGCGATGAAAATTGTGGAAAATATCGAAGAAAAACCCTTAATTTAGGTGTCAATTTGTGATAAGGGTCCCCCCTTACAACATTTTCAAAATTTTTAAAAATTTAGAATTTTGATATTTTGATTTAAATTGATAAAGCTAGTCATAAGTAGTATAAAAAGTCCTTCGAAAAGTGTTTGCGATAAAAATATCGAAGAAAAACCCTTAATTTTGGTGTAAATTTGTGATAAGGGTCCCCCTTACAACATTTTCAAAATTTTTCATAACTTAGAATTTTGATATTTTGACTTAAATTGATAAAGCTAGTAATAAGTAGTATAAAATGTCTTTCGAAAAGTATTTGCGATGAAAATTGTGGAAAATATTGAAGAAAAACCCTTAATTTAGGTGTAAATTTGTGTTAAGGGTCCCCCTTACAACATTTTCAAAATTTTTCAAAATTTAGAATTTTGATATTTTGATTTAAATTGATAAAGCTAGTCATAAGTAGTATAAAAGTCCTTCGAAAAAGTCCTGCGATGAAAATTGTAGAAAATATCGAAGAAAAACCGTTAATTTAGGTGTAAATTTGTGATAATGGTCCCCCCTTACAACATTTTCAAAATTTTTCAAAATTTAGAATTTTGATATTTTGACTTAAATTGATAAAGCTAGTAATAAGTAGTATAAAATGTCTTTCGAAAAGTGTTTGCGATGAAAATTGTGGAAAATATCGAAGAAAAACCCTTAATTTAGGTGTAAATTTGTGATAAGGGTCCCCCGTTACAAAATTTTCAAAATTTTTTCAAAATTTAGAATTTAGATATTTATATTTAAATTCATAAAGCTAGTAATAAGTAGTATAAAATGTCCTTCGAAAAGTGTTTGCGATAAAAATATCGAAGAAAAACCCTTCATTTTGGTGTAAATTTGTGATAAGGGTCCCCCTTACAACATTTTCAAAATTTTTCAAAATTTAGAATTTTGATATTTTGACTTAAATTGATAAAGCTAGTACTAAGTTGTATAAAAAGTCCTTCGAAAAGTCTTTGCGATGAACATTGTGGAAAATATCGAAGAAAAACCCTTAATTTAGGTGTAAATTTGTGATAAGGGTCGCCCCTTACAACATTTTCAAAATTTTTCAAAATTTTAGAATTTTGATATTTTGACTTAAATTGATAAAGCTAGTACTAAGTTGTATAAAAAGTCCTTCGAAAAGTCTTTGCGATGAACATTGTGGAAAATATCGAAGAAAAACACTTAATTTAGGTGTAAATTTGTGATAAGGGTCCCCCCTTACAACATTTTCAAAATTTTCCAAAATATAGAATTTTGATATTTTGACTTTAATTGATAAAGCTAGTCATAAGTAGTATAAAATGTCCTTCGAAAAGTCTTTGCGATGAAAATTGTGGTAAATATCGAAGAAAAACCCTTAATTTAGGTGTAAATTTGTGATAAGGGTCCCCCTTACAACATTTTCAAAATTTTTAAAAATTTAGAATTTTGATATTTTGATTTAAATTGATAAAGCTAGTCATAAGTAGTATAAAAAGTCCTTCGAAAAGTGTTTGCGATAAAAATATCGAAGAAAAACCCTTAATTTTGGTGTAAATTTGTGATAAGGGTCCCCCTTACAGCATTTTCAAAATTTTTCATAACTTAGAATTTTGATATTTTGACTTAAATTGATAAAGCTAGTAATAAGTAGTATAAAATGTCCTTCGAAAAGTATTTGCGATGAAAATTGTGGAAAATATTGAAGAAAAACCCTTAATTTAGGTGTAAATTTGTGTTAAGGGTCCCCCCTTACAACATTTTCAAAATTTTTCAAAATTTGGAATTTTGATATTTTGATTTAAATTGATAAAGCTAGTCATAAGTAGTATAAAAAGTCCTTCGAAAAAGTCCTGCGATGAAAATTGTAGAAAATATCGAAGAAAAACCCTTAATTTAGGTGTAAATTTGTGATAAGGGTCCCCCCTTACAACATTTTCAAAATTTTTCAAAATTTAGAATTTTGATATTTTGACTTAAATTGATAAAGCTAGTAATAAGTAGTATAAAATGTCCTTCGAAAAGTGTTTGCGATGAAAATTGTGGAAAATATCGAAGAAAAACCCTTAATTTAGGTGTCAATTTGTGATAAGGGTCCCCCCTTACAACATTTTCAAAATTTTTAAAAATTTAGAATTTTGATATTTTGATTTAAATTGATAAAGCTAGTCATAAGTAGTATAAAAAGTCCTTCGAAAAGTGTTTGCGATAAAAATATCGAAGAAAAACCCTTAATTTTGGTGTAAATTTGTGATAAGGGTCCCCCTTACAACATTTTCAAAATTTTTCATAACTTAGAATTTTGATATTTTGACTTAAATTGATAAAGCTAGTAATAAGTAGTATAAAATGTCTTTCGAAAAGTATTTGCGATGAAAATTGTGGAAAATATTGAAGAAAAACCCTTAATTTAGGTGTAAATTTGTGTTAAGGGTCCCCCCTTACAACATTTTCAAAATTTTTCAAAATTTAGAATTTTGATATTTTGATTTAAATTGATAAAGCTAGTCATAAGTAGTATAAAAAGTCCTTCGAAAAAGTCCTGCGATGAAAATTGTAGAAAATATCGAAGAAAAACCGTTAATTTAGGTGTAAATTTGTGATAATGGTCCCCCTTACAACATTTTCAAAATTTTTCAAAATTTAGAATTTTGATATTTTGACTTAAATTGATAAAGCTAGTAATAAGTAGTATAAAATGTCTTTCGAAAAGTGTTTGCGATGAAAATTGTGGAAAATATCGAAGAAAAACCCTTAATTTAGGTGTAAATTTGTGATAAGGGTCCCCCGTTACAAAATTTTCAAAATTTTTCAAAATTTAGAATTTAGATATTTATATTTAAATTCATAAAGCTAGTAATAAGTAGTATAAAATGTCCTTCGAAAAGTGTTTGCGATAAAAATATCGAAGAAAAACCCTTCATTTTGGTGTAAATTTGTGATAAGGGTCCCCCCTTACAACATTTTCAAAATTTTTCAAAATTTAGAATTTTGATATTTTGACTTAAATTGATAAAGCTAGTACTAAGTTGTATAAAAAGTCCTTCGAAAAGTCTTTGCGATGAACATTGTGGAAAATATCGAAGAAAAACCCTTAATTTAGGTGTAAATTTGTGATAAGGGTCGCCCCTTACAACATTTTCAAAATTTTTCAAAATTTTAGAATTTTGATATTTTGACTTAAATTGATAAAGCTAGTACTAAGTTGTATAAAAAGTCCTTCGAAAAGTGTTTGCGATGAAAATTGTGGAAAATATCGAAGAAAAACCCTTAATTTAGGTGTCAATTTGTGATAAGGGTCCCCCCTTACAACATTTTCAAAATTTTTCAAAATTTAGAATTTTGATATTTTGACTTAAATTGATAAAGCTAGTAGCTAGCTAGATATTTTGATTTAAATTGATAAAGCTAGTCATAAGTAGTATAAAAAGTCCTTCGAAAAGTGTTTGCGATAAAAATATCGAAGAAAAACCCTTAATTTTGGTGTAAATTTGTGATAAGGGTCCCCCTTACAGCATTTTCAAAATTTTTCATAACTTAGAATTTTGATATTTTGACTTAAATTGATAAAGCTAGTAATAAGTAGTATAAAATGTCCTTCGAAAAGTATTTGCGATGAAAATTGTGGAAAATATTGAAGAAAAACCCTTAATTTAGGTGTAAATTTGTGTTAAGGGTCCCCCCTTACAACATTTTCAAAATTTTTCAAAATTTGGAATTTTGATATTTTGATTTAAATTGATAAAGCTAGTCATAAGTAGTATAAAAAGTCCTTCGAAAAAGTCCTGCGATGAAAATTGTAGAAAATATCGAAGAAAAACCCTTAATTTAGGTGTAAATTTGTGATAAGGGTCCCCCTTACAACATTTTCAAAATTTTTCAAAATTTAGAATTTTGATATTTTGACTTAAATTGATAAAGCTAGTAATAAGTAGTATAAAATGTCCTTCGAAAAGTGTTTGCGATGAAAATTGTGGAAAATATCGAAGAAAAACCCTTAATTTAGGTGTCAATTTGTGATAAGGGTCCCCCTTACAACATTTTCAAAATTTTTAAAAATTTAGAATTTTGATATTTTGATTTAAATTGATAAAGCTAGTCATAAGTAGTATAAAAAGTCCTTCGAAAAGTGTTTGCGATAAAAATATCGAAGAAAAACCCTTAATTTTGGTGTAAATTTGTGATAAGGGTCCCCCTTACAACATTTTCAAATTTTTCATAACTTAGAATTTTGATATTTTGACTTAAATTGATAAAGCTAGTAATAAGTAGTATAAAATGTCTTTCGAAAAGTATTTGCGATGAAAATTGTGGAAAATATTGAAGAAAAACCCTTAATTTAGGTGTAAATTTGTGTTAAGGGTCCCCCCTTACAACATTTTCAAAATTTTTCAAAATTTAGAATTTTGATATTTTGATTTAAATTGATAAAGCTAGTCATAAGTAGTATAAAAAGTCCTTCGAAAAAGTCCTGCGATGAAAATTGTAGAAAATATCGAAGAAAAACCGTTAATTTAGGTGTAAATTTGTGATAATGGTCCCCCCTTACAACATTTTCAAAATTTTTCAAAATTTAGAATTTTGATATTTTGACTTAAATTGATAAAGCTAGTAATAAGTAGTATAAAATGTCTTTCGAAAAGTGTTTGCGATGAAAATTGTGGAAAATATCGAAGAAAAACCCTTAATTTAGGTGTAAATTTGTGATAAGGGTCCCCCGTTACAAAATTTTCAAAATTTTTCAAAATTTAGAATTTAGATATTTATATTTAAATTCATAAAGCTAGTAATAAGTAGTATAAAATGTCCTTCGAAAAGTGTTTGCGATAAAAATATCGAAGAAAAACCCTTCATTTTGGTGTAAATTTGTGATAAGGGTCCCCCCTTACAACATTTTCAAAATTTTTCAAAATTTAGAATTTTGATATTTTGACTTAAATTGATAAAGCTAGTACTAAGTTGTATAAAAAGTCCTTCGAAAAGTCTTTGCGATGAACATTGTGGAAAATATCGAAGAAAAACCCTTAATTTAGGTGTAAATTTGTGATAAGGGTCGCCCCTTACAACATTTTCAAAATTTTTCAAAATTTTAGAATTTTGATATTTTGACTTAAATTGATAAAGCTAGTACTAAGTTGTATAAAAAGTCCTTCGAAAAGTCTTTGCGATGAACATTGTGGAAAATATCGAAGAAAAACACTTAATTTAGGTGTAAATTTGTGATAAGGGTCCCCCCTTACAACATTTTCAAAATTTTCCAAAATATAGAATTTTGATATTTTGACTTTAATTGATAAAGCTAGTCATAAGTAGTATAAAATGTCCTTCGAAAAGTCTTTGCGATGAAAATTGTGGTAAATATCGAAGAAAAACCCTTAATTTAGGTGTAAATTTGTGATAAGGGTCCCCCCTTACAACATTTTCAAAATTTTTAAAAATTTAGAATTTTGATATTTTGATTTAAATTGATAAAGCTAGTCATAAGTAGTATAAAAAGTCCTTCGAAAAGTGTTTGCGATAAAAATATCGAAGAAAAACCCTTAATTTTGGTGTAAATTTGTGATAAGGGTCCGCCCCTTACAATATTTTCAAAATTTAGAAAAATTTAAAATTTTGATATTTTGACTTAAATTGATAAAGCTAGTAATAAGTAGTATAAAATGTCCTTCGAAAAGTCTTTGCGATGAAAATTGTGGAAAATATCGAAGAAAAACCCTTAATTTAGGTGTAAATTTGTGATAAGGGTCCCCCCTTACAACATTTTCAAAATTTTTCAAAATTTAGAATTTTGATATTTTGATTTAAATTGATAAAGCTAGTCATAAGTAGTATAAAAAGTCATTCGAAAAAGTCTTGCGATGAAAATTGTAGAAAATATCGAAGAAGAAGAACCCTTTATTTAGGTGTAAATTTGTGTTAAGGGTCCCCCCTTACAACATTTTCAAAATTTTTAAAATCTTTCAAAATTTAGAATTTTGATATTTTGATTTAAATTGATAAAGCTAGTCATAAGTACTATAAAAAGTCCTTCGAAAAAGTCCTGCGATGAAAATTGTAGAAAATATCAAAGAAGAAAACCCTTAATTTAGGTGTAAATTTGTGATAATGGTCCCCCCTTACAACATTTTCAAAATTTTTCAAAATTTAGAAATTTGATATTTTGACTTAAATTGATAAAGCTAGTAATAAGTAGTATACAATGTCCTTCGAAAAGTCTTTGCGATGAAAATTGTGGAAAATATCGAAGAAAAACCCTTAATTTAGGTGTAAATTTGTGATAAGGGTCCCCCGTTACAACATTTTCAAAACTTAGAATTTTGATATTTTGACCTTAAATTGATAAAACTAGTCATAAGTAGTAAAAAGTCCTTCGAAAAAGTCCTGCGATGAAAATTGTAGAAAATATCGAAGGAGAAGAA
>JAEIFS010000601.1:0-45728 GCA_018904165.1 Zaprionus camerounensis
AGTCGTGAGTCGATAGTCGTGAGTCGATAGTGAGTCGATAGAGTCGAGTCGATAGTCGAGTCGATAGTCGTGAGTCGATAGTCGAGTCGATAGTCGTGAGTCGATAGTCGTGAGTCGATAGTCGTGAGTCGATAGTCGTGAGTCGATAGTCGTGAGTCGATAGTCGTGAGTCGATAGTCGAGTCGGAAGACGGAAGTCGGAAGACGGAAGTCGGAAGACGGAAGTCTGAAGACGGAAGTCGGAAGACGCAAGTCGGTTCTCGGTTGCTGATAGTCGGTTGTCGTGAGTCGGTTGTCGTGAGTCGATAGTCATGAGTCGGAATTCGAAAGTCGGTTCTCAGTTGTTGGTAGTCGGTTGTCAAAAGTCGGTTGTCGTGAGTCGGTTGTCGTGAGTCGACAGTCGTGATTCAAAAGTCGTTAGTCGATAGTCGTGAGTCGATAGTCGTGAGTCGATAGTCGTTAGTCGATAGTCGTTAGTCAATAGTCGTTAGTCTATAGTCATGAGTCGATAGTCGTGAGTCGATAGTCGTGAGTCGATAGTCGAGAGTCGATAGTCGTGAGTCGATAGTCGTGAGTCGATAGTCGTGAGTCGATAGTCGTGAGTCGATAGTCGTGAGTCGATAGTCGTGAGTCGATAGTCGTGAGTCGATAGTCGTGAGTCGATAGTCGTGAGTCGATAGTCGTGAGTCGATAGTCGTGAGTCGATAGTCGTGAGTCGATAGTCGTCAGTCGATAGCCGTGAGTCGATAGTCGTGAGTCGATAGTCGAGAGTCGATAGTCGTGAGTCGATAGTCGGGAGTCGATAGTCGTGAGTCGATAGTCGTGAGTCGATAGTCGTGAGTCGATAGTCGTGAGTCGATAGTCGTGAGTCGATAGTCGTGAGTCGATAGTCGTGAGTCGATAGTCGTGAGTCGATAGTCGTGAGTCGATAGTCGTGAGTCGATAGTCGTGAGTCGATAGTCGTGAGTCGTGGATAGTCGTGAGTCGATAGTCGGTGAGTCGATAGTCGTGAGTCGATAGTCGGAAGTCGATAGTCGGAGTCGATAGTCGGAGTCGGAAGTCGGAAGTCGGAGTCGGTTGTCGAGTCGATAGTCGTGAGTCGATAGTCGTGAGTCGAAAGTCGTGAGTCGATAGTCGTGAGTCGATAGTCGTGAATCGAAAGTGAGTCGATAGTCGTGAGTCGAAAGTCGTGAGTCGGTAGTCGATAGTCGGGAGTCGATAGTCGGTCGATAGTCGTGAGTCGATAGTCGTGAGTCGATAGTCGTGAGTCGATAGTCCTGAGTCGATAGTCGTGAGTCGATAGGTCGAGTCGATAGTCGTGAGTCGATAGTCGTGAGTCGATAGTCGTGAGTCGATAGTCGTGAGTCGATAGTCGTGAGTCGATAGTCGTGAGTCGATAGTCGTGAGTCGATAGTCGAGTCGATAGTCGTGAGTCGATAGTCGTGTGAGTCGATAGTCGTGAGTCGATAGTCGTGAGTCGGATGTGGGAGTCGATAGTCGGAGTTGATAGTCGAAGTCGATAGTCGTGAGTCGATAGTCGGGAGTCGATAGTCGAGTCGATAGTCGTGAGTCGATAGTCTGAGTCGAAAGTCGTGAGTCGATAGTCGTGAGTCGATAGTCGTGAGTCGATAGTCGTGAGTCGATAGTCGTGAGTCGATAGTCGTGAGTCGATAGTCGTGAGTCGATAGTCGTGAGTCGATAGTCGTGAGTCGATAGTCGTGAGTCGATAGTCGTGAGTCGATAGTCGTGAGTCGATAGTCGTGAGTCGATAGTCGTGAGTCGATAGTCGTGAGTCGATAGTCGTGAGTCGATAGTCGGAGTCGATAGTCGTGAGTCGATAGTCGTGAGTCGATAGTCGTAAGTCGGATAGTCGTGAGTCGATAGTCGGGAGTCGAAGAGTGGGAGTCGATAGTCGTGAGTCGATAGTCGTGAGTCGATAGTCGTGAGTCGAAGTAGTCGTGAGTGCGATAGTCGTGAGTCGATAGTCGGGAGTCGATAGTCTGAGTCGATAGTCGTGAGTCGATAGTCGATAGTCGTGAGTCGATAGTCGTGGAGTCGATAGTCGTGAGTCGATAGTCGTAGTCGATAGTCGTGAGTCGATAGTCGTGAGTCGATAGTCGTGAGTCGATAGTCGTGAGTCGATAGTCGAAGTCGAGATAGTCGTGAGTCGATAGTCGGTTTAGTCGGTAGTCGATAAGTCGATAGTCGTGAGTCGATAGTCGTGAGTCGATAGTCGTGAGTCGATAGTCGTGAGTCGATAGTCGTGAGTCGATAGTCGTCGAGTCGATAGTCGTGAGTCGATAGTCGTGAGTCGATAGTCGTGAGTCGATAGTCGTGAGTCGATAGTCGTGAGTCGATAGTCGGCGAGTCGATAGTCGTGAGTCGATAGTCGTGAGTCGATAGTCGTGAGTCGATAGTCGTGAGTCGATAGTCGAGAGTCGATAGCGTGAGTCGATAGTCGGGAGTCGATAGTCGTGAGTCGATAGTCGTGAGTCGATAGTCGTGAGTCGAAAGTCGGGAGTCGATAGTCGTGAGTCGTGAGTCGATAGTGAGTCGAAAGTCGGGAGTCGAAAGTCGTGAGTCGATAGTTGCGAGTCGATAGTCGTAGTCGTGAGTCGTAGTAGTCGATAGTCGTGAGTCGATAGTCGTGAGTCGATAGTCGTGAGTCGATAGTCGTGAGTCGATAGTCGAGTCGATAGTCGTGAGTCGAAAGTCGTGGAGTCGATAGTCGTGAGTCGATAGTCGTGAGTCGATAGTCGAGTCGATAGTCGTGAGTCGATAGTCGTGAGTCGATAGTCGTGAGTCGATAGTCGTGGGAGTCGATAGTCGTAGAGTCGATAGTCGTGAGTCGATAGTCGGGAGTCGATAGTCGAGTCGATAGTCGAGTCGATAGTCGTGAGTCGATAGTCGTGAGTCGATAGTCGTGAGTCGATAGTCGTGAGTCGATAGTCGTGAGTCGATAGTCGTGAGTCGATAGTCGTCGAGTCGATAGTCGTGAGTCGATAGTCGTGAGTCGATAGTCGTGAGTCGAAAGTCGTGAGTCGATAGTCGTGAGTCGATAGTCGTGAGTCGATAGTCGAGTCGATAGTCGTGAGTCGATAGTCGTGAGTCGATAGTCGTGAGTCGATAGTCGTGAGTCGATAGTCGTGAGTCGATAGTCGTGAGTCGATAGTCGTGAGTCGATAGTCGTGAGTCGATAGTCGTGAGTCGATAGTCGTGAGTCGATAGTCGTGAGTCGATAGTCGTGAGTCGATATGTCGAGTCGATAGTCGTGAGTCGATAGTCGGAGTCGATAGTCGTGAGTGAGTCGGGAGTCGATAGTCGTGAGTCGATAGTCGGGAGTCGATAGTCGGAGAGTCGATAGTCGTGAGTCGATAGTCGAGTCGATAGTCGAGAGTCGATAGTCGTGAGTCGATAGTCGGGAGTCTGAAGACGGAAGTCGAGTCGATAGTCGGAAGTCGATAGTCGGAGTCGAAAGTCGTTGTGAGTCGATAGTCGGGAGTCGATAGTCGTGAGTCGATAGTCGATAGTCGAGTCGATAGTCGTGAGTCGATAGTCGTGAGTCGATAGTCGAAGTCGTGAGTCGATAAGTCGGGAGTCGATAGTGAGTCGAGTCGATAGTCGTGAGTCGATAGAGTCGATAGTCGATAGTCGTGAGTCGATAGTCGTGAGTCGATAGTCGTGAGTCGATAGTCGTGAGTCGATAGTCGTGAGTCGGAAGTCGTGAGTCGATAGTCGTGAGTCGATAGTCGTGAAGACGTGAGTCGATAGTCGAGTCGTAGAGTCGATAGTCGTGAGTCGATAGTCGTGAGTCGATAGTCGTGAGTCGATAGTCGTGAGTCGGTAGTCGGAATTCGGTAGTCGGAAGTCGGAAGTCGAGTCGATAGTCGTGAGTCGATAGTCGTGAGTCGATAGTCGTGAGTCGATAGTCGAGTCGATGAGTCGTGAGTCGATAGTCGGAGTCGATAGTCGTGAGTCGATAGTCGAGAGTCGATAGTCGTGAGTCGATAGTCGTGAGTCGATAGTCGGAGTCGATAGTCGTGAGTCGATAGTCGTGAGTCGATTGTCGTGAGTCGATAGTCGATAGTCGGTAGTCGGAGTCGATAGTCGTGAGTCGATAGTCGTGAGTCGATAGTCGAGTCGATAGTTGAAGTCGAGTCGATAGTCGTGAGTCGATAGTCGTGAGTCGATAGTCGTGAGTCGATAGTCGTGAGTCGATAGTCGTGAGTCGATAGTCGTGAGTCGATAGTCGTGAGTCGATAGTCGTGAGTCGATAGTCGTGAGTCGATAGTCGTGAGTCGATAGTCGTGAGTCGGATAGTCGTGAGTCGATAAGTCGGAAGTCGATAGTCGAGTCGATAGTCGTGAGTCGATAGTCGTGAGTCGATAGTCGAGTCGATAGTCGTGAGTCGATAGTCGTGAGTCGAAAGTCGTCGAGTCGATAGTCGTGAGTCGATAGTCGTGAGTCGATAGTCGTGAGTCGATAGTCGTGAGTCGATAGTCGTGAGTCGATAGTCGAGTCGATAGTCGTGAGTCGATAGTCGATGAGTCGATAGTCGTGAGTCGATAGTCGTGAGTCGATAGTCGTGAGTCGATAGTCGTGAGTCGATAGTCGTGAGTCGATAGTCGAGTCGATAGTCGTGAGTCGATAGTCGTGAGTCGATAGTCGTGAGTCGATAGTCGTGAGTCGATAGTCGTGAGTCGATAGTCGTGAGTCGATAGTCGTGAGTCGATAGTCGCGAGTCGATAGTCGTGAGTCGATAGTCGTGAGTCGATAGTCGTGAGTCGAAAGTCGTGAGTCGGAAGTCGTGAGTCCGGTGACGGGAGTCGGAAGTCGATAGTCGGTATCTCGATAGTCGTGAAGTCGGTTGTCGAGTCGATAGTCGTGAGTCGATAGTCGTGAGTCGATAGTCGTGAAGTCGATAGTCGTGAGTCGATAGTCGTGAGTCGATAGTCGTGTGAGTCGATAGTCGGGAGTCGATAGTCGTGAGTCGAAAGTCGTGGAGTCGATAGTCGTGAGTCGATAGTCGTGAGTCGATAGTCGTGAGTCGATAGTCGTGAGTCGATAGTCGTGAGTCGATAGTCGGGAGTCGATAGTCGTGAGTCGATAGTCGTGAGTCGATAGTCGTGAGTCGATAGTCGTGAGTCGATAGTCGTGAGTCGATAGTCGGAGTCGATAGTCGAGTCGATAGTCGTGAGTCGATAGTCGTGAGTCGATAGTCGTGAGTCGATAGTCGTGAGTCGATAGTCGTGAGTCGATAGTCGTGAGTCGATAGTCGTGAGTCGATAGTCGTGAGTCGATAGTCGTGAGTCGATAGTCGCGAGTCGATAGTCGTGAGTCGATAGTCGTGAGTCGACGGTCGTGAGTCGATAGTCGTGAGTCGATAGTCGTGAGTCGATAGTCGAGTCGATAGTCGTGAGTCGATAGTCGTGAGTCGATAGTCGTGAGTCGATAGTCGTGAGTCGATAGTCGTGAGTCGATAGTCGGAGTCGATAGTCGTGAGTCGTGAGTCGATAGTCGAGAGTCGATAGTCGTGAGTCGATAGTCGGAGTCGATAGTCGTGAGTCGATAGTCGTGAGTCGATAGTCGTGAGTCGATAGTCGTGAGTCGATAGTCGTGAGTCGATAGTCGTGAGTCGATAGTCGTGAGTCGATAGTCGTGAGTCGATAGTCGAGTCGATAGTCGTGAGTCGATAGTCGTGAGTCGATAGTCGTGAGTCGATAGTCGTGAGTCGATAGTCGTGAGTCGATAGTCGTGAGTCGATAGTCGTGAGTCGATAGTCGTGAGTCGATAGTCGTGAGTCGATAGTCGTGAGTCGATAGTCGTGAGTCGATAGTCGTGAGTCGATAGTCGTGAGTCGATAGTCGGAGTCGATAGTCGTGAGTCGATAGTCGTGAGTCGATAGTCGTGAGTCGATAGTCGTGAGTCGATAGTCGAGTCGATAGTCGATAGTCGTGAGTCGATAGTCGTGAGTCGATAGTCGTGAGTCGATAGTCGTGGAGTCGATAGTCGAGTCGATAGTCGTGAGTCGATATGAGTCGATAGTCGTGAGTCGATAGTCGTGAGTCGATAGTCGTGAGTCGATAGTCGTGAGTCGGAAGCGTGAGTCGGAAGACGGAGTCGATAGTCGTGAGTCGATAGTCGTGAGTCGGAAGTCGTCGAAGTCGGAAGTCGGAAGGAAGAGTCGATAGTCGGGTGTCGATAGTCGAGTCGATAGTCGTGAGTCGATAGTCGTGAGTCGATAGTCGTGAGTCGATAATTCGAAAGTCGGTTCTCAGTTGGTGGTAGTCGGTTGTCAAAAGTCGATAGTCGTGAGTCGATAGTCGTGAGTCGATAGTCGTGAGTCGAAAGTCGTGAGTCGATAGTCGTGAGTCGATAGTCGTGAGTCGATAGTCGTGAGTCGATAGTCGTGAGTCGATAGTCGTGAGTCGATAGTGAGTCGATAGTCGTGAGTCGATAGTCGTGAGTCGATAGTCGAGAGTCGATAGTCGTGAGTCGATAGTCGTGAGTCGATAGTCGTGAGTCGATAGTCGTGAGTCGATAGTCGTGAGTCGATAGTCGAGAGTCGATAGTCGTGAGTCGATAGTCGAGTCGATGAGTCGATAGTCGAGTCGATAGTCGTGAGTCGTATAGTCGGTCGAGAGTCGTGAGTCGATAGTCGTGAGTCGATAGTCGTGAGTCGAATAGTCGATAGTCGGAGTCGATAGAGTCGAGTCGATAGTCGAGTCTGTGAGTCGATAGTCGGAGTCGATAGTCGTGAGTCGATAGTCGGGAGTCGATAGTCGAGTCGATAGTCGTGAGTCGAGTCGTGAGTGAGTCGGAGTCGATAGTCGTAGTCGGAAGACGATAGTCGTGATGGAGTCTGACGGTAGTCGGAAGTCGGTAGTCGTCGAGTCGATAGTCGGTTGTCGATAGTCGGATGTCGAGTCGATAGTCGTGAGTCGATAGTCGTGAGTCGATAGTCGGAGTCGATAGTCGAGAGTCGATAGTCGTGAGTCGATAGTCGTGAGTCGATAGTCGTGAGTCGATAAATAGTCGAGTCGATAAGTCGGGAGTCGATAGTCGGAGTCGATAGTCGTGAGTCGATAGTCGTGAGTCGATAGTCGTGAGTCGATAGTCGTGAGTCGATAGTGGCGAGTCGATAGTCAGTCGGAAGGCGGTTAGTCGTGAGTCGATAGTCGAGTCGATAGTCGTGAGTCGATAGTCGTGAGTCGATAGTCGTGAGTCGATAGTCGGTGAGTCGATAGTCGTGAGTCGATAGTCGTGGAGTCGATAGTCGGAGTCGATAGTCGTGAGTCGATAGTCGTGAGTCGATAGTCGTGAGTCGATAGTCAGAGTCGATAGTCGTGAAGTCGATGGTCGTGAGTCGATAGTCGTGAGTCGATAGTCGAGTCGATAGTCGTGAGTCGATAGTCGTGAGTCGATAGTCGTGAATCGATAGTCGTGAGTCGGTATAGTCGTGAGTCGATAGTCGTGAGTCGATAGTCGGAGTCGGAATAGTCGTGAGTCGATAGTCGGGAGTCGATAGTCGTGAGTCGATAGTCGAGTCGATAGTCGGAGTCGGTCGTGAGTCGATAGTCGGGAGTCGATAGTCGTGAGTCGATAGTCGTGAGTCGATAGTCGTGAGTCGATAGTCGGGAGTCGATAGTCGTGAGTCGATAGTCGTGAGTCGATAGTCGTGAGTCGATAGTCGTGAGTCGGTAGTCGGAAGTCGGAAGTCGAGTCGAAAGTCGGGAGTCGATAGTCGTGAGTCGATAGCGTGAGTCGGTAGTCGTGAGCCGATAGTCGGAGTCGATAGTCGTGAGTCGATAGTCGTGAGTCGATAGTCGGAGTCGATAGTCGTGAGTCGATAGTCGAGTCGATAGTCGTGAGTCGATAGTCGTGAGTCGATAGTCGTGGAGTCGATAGTCGAGAGTCGATAGTCGGAGTCGATAGTCGTGAGTCGATAGTCGTGGAGTCGATAGTCGTGAGTCGATAGTCGTGAGTCGATAGTCGTGAGTCGATAGTCGTGAGTCGATAGTCGTGAGTCGATAGTCGTGAGTCGATAGTCGTGGAGTGGTAGTCGAGTCGATAGCCGTGAGTCGATAGTCGTGAGTCGATAGTCGGGAGTCGATAGTCGTGAGTCGAAAGTCTGGGAGTCGGAAGTCGGAAGTCGGATTGCTGATAGTCGGTTGTCAATAGGATGTCGAAGTCGGAGTCGATAGTCGGGAGTCGATAGTCGTGAGTCGGAATAGTCGGAAGTCGGATAGTCGGAGTCGATGGTCGTGGAGTCGATAGTCGAGTCGACAGTCGTGAGTCGATAGTCGTGAGTCGATAGTCGTGAGTCGATCAGTCGTCGAGTCGATAGTCGTGAGTCGATAGTCGTGAGTCGGTAGTCGGAGTCGATAGTCGTGGATAGTCGTGAGTCGATAGTCGAGTCGATAGTCGTGAGTCGATAGTCGTGAGTCGATAGTCGAGTCGAAAGTCGGGAGACGATAGTCGTGAGTCGATAGTCTGAGTCGGAAGACGGAAGTCGGAGGAAGTCGGAAGTCGGGAGTCGGTAGTCGGCGGAGTCGATAGTCGGTCGCTGGAGTCGGTAGTCGTGAGTCGGTAGTCGTGAGTCGATAGTCGTGAGTCGATAGTCGAGTCGATACGTTCGAGTCGATAGTCGTGAGTCGATAGTCGAGAGTCGATAGTCGTGAGTCGATAGTCGTGAGTCGATAGTCGAGTCGATAGTCGGAGTCGATAGTCGAGAGTCGATAGTCGTGAGTCGATAGTCGTGAGTCGAATAGTCGGTGAGTCGATAGTCGTGAGTCGATAGTCGTGAGTCGATAGTCGTGAGTCGATAGTCGATAGTCGTGAGTCGATAGTCGTGAGTCGATAGTCGTGAGTCGATAGTCGTGAGTCGATAGTCGTGAGTCGATAGTCGTGAGTCGATAGTCGTGAGTCGATAGTCGTGAGTCGATAGTCGTGAGTCGATAGTCGTGAGTCGATAGTCGTGAGTCGATAGTCGTGAGTCGATAGTCGTGAGTCGATAGTCGTGGTCGAGTCGATAGTCGTGAGTCGATAGTCTGAGTCGATAGTCGGAGTCGATAGTCGTGAGTCGATAGTCGTGAGTCGATAGTCGTGAGTCGATAGTCGTGAGTCGATAGTCGTGAGTCGATAGTCGTGAGTCGATAGTCGTGAGTCGATAGTCGTGAGTCGATAGTCGTGAGTCGATAGTCGTGAGTCGATAGTCGTGAGTCGATAGTCGTGAGTCGATAGTCGAGTCGATAGTCGTGAGTCGATAGTCGTGAGTCGATAGTCGTGAGTCGATAGTCGTGAGTCGATAGTCGTGAGTCGATAGTCGCGAGTCGATAGTCGTGAGTCGATAGTCGTGAGTCGATAGTCGTGAGTCGATAGTCGTGAGTCGATAGTCGTGGAGTCGATAGTCGTGAGTCGATAGTCGTGAGTCGATAGTCGTGAGTCGATAGTCGTGAGTCGATAGTCGTGAGTCGATAGTCGTGAGTCGATAGTCGTGAGTCGATAGTCGTGAGTCGATAGTCTGAGTCGATAGTCGTGAGTCGATAGTCGTGAGTCGATAGTCGTGAGTCGATAGTCGTGAGTCGATAGTCGTGAGTCGATAGTCGTGAGTCGATAGTCGTGAGTCGATAGTCGTGAGTCGATAGTCGTGAGTCGATAGTCGTGAGTCGATAGTCGTGAGTCGATAGTCGTGAGTCGATAGTCGTGAGTCGATAGTCGTGAGTCGAAAGTCTGAGTCGATAGTCGTGAGTCGATAGTGAGTCGATAGTCGTGAGTCGATAGTCGTGAGTCGATAGTCGTGAGTCGATAGTCGTGAGTCGATAGTCGTGAGTCGATAGTCGTCGAGTCGATAGTCGTGAGTCGATAGTCGTGAGTCGATAGTCGTGAGTCGATAGTCGGAGTCGATAGTCGTGAGTCGATAGTCGTGAGTCGATAGTCGAGTCGATAGTCGTGAGTCGATAGTCGTGAGTCGATAGTCGTGAGTCGATAGTCGTGAGTCGATAGACGTCGAGTCGAGTCGAAAGTCGTGAGTCGATAGTCGTGAGTCGATAGTCGTGAGTCGATAGTCGTGAGTCGATAGTCGTGAGTCGATAGTCGTGAGTCGATAGTCGTGAGTCGATAGTCGTGAGTCGATAGTCGTGAGTCGATAGTCGTGAGTCGATAGTCGTGAGTCGATAGTCGGAGTCGATAGTCGTGAGTCGATAGTCGGGAGTCGATAGTCGTGAGTCGATAGAGTCGATAGTCGTGAGTCGATAGTCGTGAGTCGATAGTCGTGAGTCGATAGTCGTGAGTCGATAGTCGTGAGTCGATAGTCGTGAGTCGATAGTCGTGAGTCGATAGTCGTGAGTCGATAGTCGTGAGTCGATAGTCGTGAGTCGATAGTCGTGAGTCGATAGTCGTGAGTCGATAGTCGTGAGTCGATAGTCGTGAGTCGATAGTCGTGAGTCGATAGTCGTGAGTCGATAGTCGTGAGTCGATAGTCGTGAGTCGATAGTCGTGAGTCGATAGTCGTGAGTCGATAGTCGTGAGTCGATAGTCGTGAGTCGATAGTCGTGAGTCGATAGTCGTGAGTCGATAGTCGTGAGTCGATAGTCGTGAGTCGATAGTCGTGAGTCGATAGTCGGAAGTCGATAGTCGTGAGTCGATAGTCGTGAGTCGATAGTCGTGAGTCGATAGTCGTGAGTCGATAGTCGAGTCGATAGTCGTGAGTCGATAGTCGTGAGTCGATAGTCGTGAGTCGATAGTCGTGAGTCGGATAGTCGAAAGTCGATAGTCGAGTCGATAGTCGTGAGTCGATAGTCGGAGTCGATAGTCGTGAGTCGATAGTCGTGAGTCGATAGTCGGAGTCGATAGTCGTGAGTCGATAGTCGTGAGTCGATAGTCGTGAGTCGATAGTCGTGAGTCGATAGTCGTGAGTCGATAGTCGTGAGTCGATAGTCGTGAGTCGATAGTCGATAGTCGTGAGTCGATAGTCGTGAGTCGATAGTCGTGAGTCGATAGTCGTGAGTCGATAGTCGTGAGTCGATAGTCGTGAGTCGATAGTCGTGAGTCGATAGTCGTGAGTCGATAGTCGTGAGTCGATAGTCGTGAGTCGATAGTCGTGAGTCGATAGTCGTGAGTCGATAGTCGTGAGTCGATAGTCGTGAGTCGATAGTCGTGAGTAGTCGTGAGTCGATAGTCGTGAGTCGATAGTCGTGAGTCGATAGTCGTGAGTCGATAGTCGTGAGTCGATAGTCGTGAGTCGATAGTCGTGAGTCGATAGTCGTGAGTCGATAGTCGGTTAGTCGGAGTCGATAGTCGTGAGTCGATAGTCGTGAGTCGATAGTCGTGAGTCGATAGTCGTGAGTCGATAGTCGTGAGTCGATAGTCGTGAGTCGATAGTCGTGAGTCGAAAGTCGTGAGTCGATAGTCGTGAGTCGATAGTCGTGAGTCGATAGTCGTGAGTCGATAGTCGTGAGTCGATAGTCGTGAGTCGATAGTCGGGAGTCGATAGTCGTGAGTCGATAGTCGTGAGTCGATAGTCGTGAGTCGATAGTCGTGAGTCGATAGTCGTGAGTCGATAGTCGTGAGTCGATAGTCGTGAGTCGATAGTCGTGAGTCGATAGTCGTGAGTCGATAGTCGTGAGTCGATAGTCGTGAGTCGATAAGTCGATAGTCGTGAGTCGATAGTCGTGAGTCGATAGTCATGTGAGTCGATAGTCGGAGTCGATAGTCGTGAGTCGATAGTCGTGAGTCGATAGTCGTGAGTCGATAGTCGTGAGTCGATAGTCGTGAGTCGATAGTCGTGAGTCGATAGTCGTGAGTCGATAGTCGTGAGTCGATAGTCGAGTCGATAGTCGTGAGTCGAGTCGATAGTCGTGAGTCGATAGTCGTGAGTCGATAGTCGTGAGTCGATAGTCGTGAGTCGATAGTCGTGAGTCGATAGTCGTGAGTCGATAGTCGTGAGTCGATAGTCGTGAGTCGATAGTCGTGAGTCGATAGTCGTGAGTCGATAGTCGTGAGTCGATAGTCGTGAGTCGATAGTCGTGAGTCGATAGTCGTGAGTCGATAGTCGTGAGTCGATAGTCGTGAGTCGATAGTCGTGAGTCGATAGTCGTGAGTCGATAGTCGTGAGTCGATAGTCGTGAGTCGATAGAGTCGATAGTCGTGAGTCGATAGTCGTGAGTCGATAGTCGTGAGTCGATAGTCGTGAGTCGATAGTCGTGAGTCGATAGTCGTGAGTCGATAGTCGTGAGTCGATAGTCGTGAGTCGATAGTCGTGAGTCGATAGTCGTGAGTCGATAGTCGTGAGTCGATAGTCGTGAGTCGATAGTCGTGAGTCGATAGTCGTGAGTCGATAGTCGTGAGTCGATAGTCGTGAGTCGATAGTCGTGAGTCGATAGTCGTGAGTCGATAGTCGTGAGTCGATAGTCGTGAGTCGATAGTCGTGAGTCGATAGTCGTGAGTCGATAGTCGTGAGTCGATAGTCGTGAGTCGATAGTCGGAGTCGATAGTCGGAGTCGATAGTCGTGAGTCGATAGTCGTGAGTCGATAGTCGTGAGTCGATAGTCGTGAGTCGATAGTCGTGAGTCGATAGTCGTGAGTCGATAGTCGTGAGTCGATAGTCGTGAGTCGATAGTCGTGAGTCGATAGTCGTGAGTCGATAGTCGTGAGTCGATAGTCGGGAGTCGATAGTCGTGAGTCGATAGTCGTGAGTCGATAGTCGGGAGTCGATAGTCGGAGTCGATAGTCGTGTCGATAGTCGATAGTCGTGAGTCGATAGTCGTGAGTCGATAGTCGTGAGTCGATAGTCGTGAGTCGATGAGTCGAAAGTCGTTGAGTCGATAGTCGTGAGTCGATAGTCGGGAGTCGATAGTCGTGAGTCGATAGTCGTGAGTCGATAGTCGTGAGTCGATAGTCGTGAGTCGATAGTCGTGAGTCGATAGTCGTGAGTCGATAGTCGTGAGTCGATAGTCGTGAGTCGATAGTCGTGAGTCGATAGTCGTGAGTCGATAGTCGTGAGTCGATAGTCGTGAGTCGATAGTCGTGAGTCGATAGTCGTGAGTCGATAGTCGTGAGTCGATAGTCGTGAGTCGATAGTCGTGAGTCGATAGTCGTGAGTCGATAGTCGTGAGTCGATAGTCGTGAGTCGATAGTCGTGAGTCGATAGTCGTGAGTCGATAGTCGTGAGTCGATAGTCGTGAGTCGATAGTCGAGTCGATAGTCGTGAGTCGATAGTCGGAGTCGATAGTCGAGAGTCGATAGTCGTGAGTCGGAAGTCGGAGTCGATAGTCGTGAGTCGATAGTCGTGAGTCGATAGTCGTGAGTCGATAGTCGTGAGTCGATAGTCGTGAGTCGATAGTCGTGAGTCGATAGTCGTGAGTCGATAGTCGTGAGTCGATAGTCGTGAGTCGATAGTCGTGAGTCGATAGTCGTGAGTCGATAGTCGTGAGTCGATAGTCGTGAGTCGATAGTCGTGAGTCGATAGTCGTGAGTCGATAGTCGTGAGTCGATAGTCGTGAGTCGATAGTCGTGAGTCGATAGTCGAGGTCGATAGTCGAGTCGATAGTCGTGAGTCGATAGTCGTGAGTCGATAGTCGTGAGTCGATAGTCGTGAGTCGATAGTCGTGAGTCGATAGTCGTGAGTCGATAGTCGTGAGTCGATAGTCGTGAGTCGATAGTCGTGAGTCGATGATAGTCGTGAGTCGATAGTCGTGAGTCGATAGTCGTGAGTCGATAGTCGTGAGTCGATAGTCGTGAGTCGATAGTCGTGAGTCGATAGTCGTGAGTCGATAGTCGTGAGTCGATAGTCGTGAGTCGATAGTCGTGAGTCGATAGTCGTGAGTCGATAGTCGTGAGTCGATAGTCGTCGAGTCGGGATAGTCGTGAGTCGATAGTCGTGAGTCGATAGTCGTGAGTCGATAGTCGTGAGTCGATAGTCGTGAGTCGATAGTCGTGAGTCGATAGTCGTGAGTCGATAGTCGTGAGTCGATAGTCGTGAGTCGATAGTCGTGAGTCGATAGTCGTGAGTCGAAAGTCGTGAGTCGATAGTCGTGAGTCGATAGTCGTGAGTCGATAGTCGTGAGTCGATAGTCGTGAGTCGATAGTCGTGAGTCGATAGTCGTGAGTCGATAGTCGTGAGTCGATAGTCGTGAGTCGATAGTCGTGAGTCGATAGTCGTGAGTCGATAGTCGTGAGTCGATAGTCGTGAGTCGATAGTCGTGAGTCGATAGTCGTGAGTCGATAGTCGTGAGTCGATAGTCGTGAGTCGATAGTCGTGAGTCGATAGTCGTGAGTCGATAGTCGTGAGTCGATAGTCGTGAGTCGATAGTCGTGAGTCGATAGTCGTGAGTCGATAGTCGTGAGTCGATAGTCGTGAGTCGATAGTCGTGAGTCGATAGTCGTGAGTCGATAGTCGTGAGTCGATAGTCGTGAGTCGATAGTCGTGAGTCGATAGTCGTGTGAGTCGATAGTCGTGAGTCGATAGTCGTGAGTCGATAGTCGTGAGTCGATAGTCGTGAGTCGATAGTCGTGAGTCGATAGTCGTGAGTCGATAGTCGTGAGTCGATAGTCGTGAGTCGATAGTCGTGAGTCGATAGTCGTGAGTCGATAGTCGTGAGTCGATAGTCGTGAGTCGATAGTCGTGAGTCGATAGTCGTGAGTCGATAGTCGTGAGTCGATAGTCGTGAGTCGATAGTCGTGAGTCGATAGTCGTGAGTCGATAGTCGTGAGTCGATAGTCGGAGTCGATAGTCGTGAGTCGATAGTCGTGAGTCGATAGTCGTGAGTCGATAGTCGTGAGTCGATAGTCGTGAGTCGATAGTCGTGAGTCGATAGTCGTGAGTCGATAGTCGTGAGTCGATAGTCGTGAGTCGATAGTCGTGAGTCGATAGTCGTGAGTCGATAGTCGTGAGTCGATAGTCGTGAGTCGATAGTCGTGAGTCGATAGTCGTGAGTCGATAGTCGTGAGTCGATAGTCGTGAGTCGATAGTCGTGAGTCGATAGTCGTGGAGTCGATAGTCGTGAGTCGATAGTCGTGAGTCGATAGTCGTGAGTCGATAGTCGTGAGTCGATAGTCGTGAGTCGATAGTCGTGAGTCGTGAGTCGATAGTCGTGAGTCGATAGTCGTGAGTCGATAGTCGTGAGTCGATAGTCGTGAGTCGATAGTCGTGAGTCGATAGTCGTGAGTCGATAGTCGAGTCGATAGTCGATAGTCGTGAGTCGATAGTCGTGAGTCGATAGTCGTGAGTCGATAGTCGTGAGTCGATAGTCGTGAGTCGATAGTCGTGAGTCGATAGTCGTGAGTCGATAGTCGTGAGTCGATAGTCGAGTCGTAGTCGTGAGTCGATAGTCGTGAGTCGATAGTCGTGAGTCGATAGTCGAGTCGATAGTCGTGAGTCGATAGTCGTGAGTCGATAGTCGTGAGTCGATAGTCGTGAGTCGATAGTCGTGAGTCGATAGTCGTGAGTCGATAGTCGTGAGTCGATAGTCGTGAGTCGATAGTCGTGAGTCGATAGTCGTGAGTCGATAGTCGTGAGTCGATAGTCGTGAGTCGATAGTCGTGAGTCGATAGTCGTGAGTCGATAGTCGTGAGTCGATAGTCGTGAGTCGATAGTCGTGAGTCGATAGTCGTGAGTCGATAGTCGTGAGTCGATAGTCGTGAGTCGATAGTCGTGAGTCGATAGTCGTGAGTCGATAGTCGTGAGTCGATAGTCGTGAGTCGATAGTCGTGAGTCGATAGTCGTGAGTCGATAGTCGATAGTCGTGAGTCGATAGTCGTGAGTCGATAGTCGTGAGTCGATAGTCGTGAGTCGATAGTCGTGAGTCGATAGTCGTGAGTCGATAGTCGTGAGTCGATAGTCGTGAGTCGATAGTCGTGAGTCGATAGTCGTGAGTCGATAGTCGTGAGTCGATAGTCGTGAGTCGATAGTCGTGAGTCGATAGTCGTGAGTCGATAGTCGGAGTCGATAGTCGTGAGTCGATAGTCGTGAGTCGATAGTCGTGAGTCGATAGTCGTGAGTCGATAGTCGTGAGTCGATAGTCGTGAGTCGATAGTCGTGAGTCGATAGTCGTGAGTCGATAGTCGTGAGTCGATAGTCGTGAGTCGATAGTCGTGAGTCGATAGTCGTGAGTCGATAGTCGTGAGTCGATAGTCGTGAGTCGATAGTCGTGAGTCGATAGTCGTGAGTCGATAGTCGTGAGTCGATAGTCGTGAGTCGATAGTCGTGAGTCGATAGTCGGAGTCGATAGTCGTGAGTCGATAGTCGTGAGTCGATAGTCGTGAGTCGATAGTCGTGAGTCGATAGTCGTGAGTCGAAGAGTCGAAGTCGTGAGTCGATAGTCGTGAGTCGATAGTCGTGAGTCGATAGTCGTGAGTCGATAGTCGTGAGTCGATAGTCGTGAGTCGATAGTCGTGAGTCGATAGTCGTGAGTCGATAGTCGTGAGTCGAAAGTCGTGAGTCGATAGTCGAGTCGATAGTGAGTCGATAGTCGTGAGTCGATAGTCGTGAGTCGATAGTCGTGAGTCGATAGTCGTGAGTCGATAGTCGTGAGTCGATAGTCGTGAGTCGATAGTCGTGAGTCGATAGTCGGGAGTCGATAGTCGTGAGTCGATAGTCGTGAGTCGATAGTCGAGGTCGATAGTCGGAGTCGATAGTCGTGAGTCGATAGTCGTGAGTCGATAGTCGTGAGTCGATAGTCGTGAGTCGATAGTCGTGAGTCGATAGTCGTGAGTCGATAGTCGTGAGTCGATAGTCGTGAGTCGATAGTCGTGAGTCGATAGTCGTGAGTCGATAGTCGTGAGTCGATAGTCGTGAGTCGATAGTCGTGAGTCGATAGTCGTGAGTCGATAGTCGTGAGTCGATAGTCGGAGTCGATAGTCGTGAGTCGATAGTCGTGAGTCGATAGTCGTGAGTCGATAGTCGTGAGTCGATAGTCGTGAGTCGATAGTCGTGAGTCGATAGTCGTGAGTCGATAGTCGTGAGTCGATAGTCGTGAGTCGATAGTCGTGAGTCGATAGTCGTGAGTCGATAGTCGTGAGTCGATAGTCGTGAGTCGATAGT
Source organism: Zaprionus camerounensis (assembly GCA_018904165.1). Classification (NCBI taxonomy): domain Eukaryota; kingdom Metazoa; phylum Arthropoda; class Insecta; order Diptera; family Drosophilidae; genus Zaprionus; species Zaprionus camerounensis. The sequence continues at coordinate 17,041 of JAEIFS010000601.1, forward strand.
CGTGAGTCGATAGTCGTGAGTCGATAGTCGTGAGTCGATAGTCGTGAGTCGATAGTCGTGAGTCGATAGTCGTGAGTCGATAGTCGTGAGTCGATAGTCGTGAGTCGATAGTCGTGAGTCGATAGTCGTGAGTCGATAGTCGTGAGTCGATAGTCGTGAGTCGATAGTCGTGAGTCGATAGTCGTGAGTCGATAGTCGTGAGTCGATAGTCGAGTCGAGTCGTGAGTCGATAGTCGTGAGTCGATAGTCGTGAGTCGATAGTCGTGAGTCGATAGTCGTGAGTCGATAGTCGTGAGTCGATAGTCGTGAGTCGATAGTCGTGAGTCGATAGTCGTGAGTCGATAGTCGTGAGTCGATAGTCGTGAGTCGATAGTCGTGAGTCGATAGTCGTGAGTCGATAGTCGTGAGTCGATAGTCGTGAGTCGATAGTCGTGAGTCGATAGTCGTGAGTCGATAGTCGTGAGTCGATAGTCGTGAGTCGATAGTCGTGAGTCGATAGTCGTGAGTCGATAGTCGTGAGTCGATAGTCGTGAGTCGATAGTCGTGAGTCGATAGTCGTGAGTCGATAGTCGTGAGTCGATAGTCGTGAGTCGATAGTCGTGAGTCGATAGTCGTGAGTCGATAGTCGTGAGTCGATAGTCGTGAGTCGATAGTCGTGAGTCGATAGTCGTGAGTCGATAGTCGGGAGTCGATAGTCGTGAGTCGATAGTCGTGAGTCGATAGTCGTGAGTCGATAGTCGTGAGTCGAAAGTCGTGAGTCGATAGTCGTGAGTCGATAGTCGTGAGTCGATAGTCGTGAGTCGATAGTCGTGAGTCGATGGTCCTGAGTCGAAAGTCGTGAGTCGATAGTCGTGAGTCGATAGTCGTAAGTCGATAGTCGTGAGTCGATAGTCGTGAGTCGATAGTCGTGAGTCGATAGTCGTGAGTCGATAGTCGTGAGTCGATAGTCGTGAGTCGATAGTCGTGAGTCGATAGTCGTGACTCAATAGTCGTGAGTCGATGGTCCTGAGTCGAAAGTCGTGAGTCGATAGTCGTGAGTCGATAGTCGTGAGTCGATAGTCGTGAGTCGATAGTCGTGAGTCGATAGTCGTGAGTCGATAGTCGTGAGTCGATAGTCGTGAGTCGATAGTCGTGAGTCAATAGTCGTGAGTCGATGGTCGTGAGTCGAAAGTCGTGAGTCGATAGTCGTGAGTCGATAGTCGTGAGTCGATAGTCGTGAGTCGATAGTCGTGAGTCGATAGTTGTGAGTCGATAGTCGTGAGTCGATAGTCGTGACTCGATAGTCGTGAGTCGATAGTCCTGAGTCGAAAGTCGTGAGTCGATAGTCGTGAGTCGATAGTCGTGAGTCGATAGTCGTGAGTCGATAGTCGTGAGTCGATAGTCGTGAGTCGAAAGTCGTGAGTCGATAGTCGTGAGTCGATAGTCGTGAGTCGGAAGTCGGAATTCGGAAGAGGGAAGTTGTATCTCGGAAGTCGGAAGACGGACGTCGGAAGACAGAGTCGGTAGAGGGAAGTCGGATAGTCGGAAGACGGAATTGGAAGACGGAAGTCGAAGACGGAAGTCGGAAGTCGGAAGTCGAAGGAAGTTGGAAGACGGAAGTCGGAAGACGGAAGTCGAAGACGGAAGTCGGAAGACGGAAGTCGGAAGACGGTAGTCGGAAGACGGAAGTCGGAAGACGGAAGTCGGAAGATGGAAATCGGAAGTCGGAAGTCGGAAGACGAAAGTCGGAAGTCGGAAGTCGGAAGACGGAAGTCGGAAGACGGAAGTCGGTTCTCGGTTGCTGGTAGTCAGTTGTCGTGAGTCGGTTGTCGTGACGCGATAGTCGTCAGTCAAGAGTCGTGAGTCGATAGTCGTGAGTCGATAGTCGTGAGTCGATAGTCGTGAGTCGATAGTCGTGAGTCGATAGTCGTGAGTCGATAGTCGTGAGTCGATAGTCGTGAGTCGATAGTCGTGAGTCGATAGTCGTGAGTCGATAGTCGTGAGTCGATAGTTGTGAGTCGATAGTCGTGAGTCGATAGTCGTGAGTCGATAGTCGTGAGTCGATAGTCGTGAGTCGATAGTCGTGACTCAATAGTCGTGAGTCGATAGTCCTGAGTCGAAAGTCGTGAGTCGATAGTCGTGAGTCGATAGTCGTGAGTCGATCGTCGTGAGTCGATAGTCGTAAGTCGATAGTCGTGAGTCGATAGTCGTGAGTCGATAGTCGTGAGTCGATAGTCGTGAGTCGATAGTCGTGAGTCGATAGTCGTGAGTCGATAGTCGTGAGTCGATAGTCGTGAGTCGATAGTCGAGAGTCGATAGTCGTGAGTTGATAGTCGTGAGTCGGTTGTCGGTGTTGGAGTCGGTAGTCGTGAGTCGATAGTCGGGAGTCGATAGTCCTGAGTCGAAAGTCGTGAGTCGATAGTCGTGAGTCGATAGTCGTGAGTCGATAGTCGTGAGTCGATAGTCGTGAGTCGATAGTCGTGAGTCGATAGTCGTGAGTCGATAGTCGTGAGTCGATAGTCGTGAGTCGATAGTCGTGAGTCGATAGTCGTGAGTCGATAGTCGTGAGTCGATAGTCGTGAGTCGATAGTCGTGAGTCGATAGTCGTGAGTCGATAGTCTGGAGTCGATAGTCGTGAGTCGATAGTCGTGACTCAATAGTCGTGAGTCGATGGTCCTGAGTCGAAAGTCGTGAGTCGATAGTCGTGAGTCGATAGTCGTGAGTCGATAGTCGTGAGTCGATAGTCGTGAGTCGATAGTCGTGAGTCGATAGTCGTGAGTCGATAGTCGTGAGTCGATAGTCGTGAGTCGATAGTCGTGACTCACTAGTCGTGAGTCGATGGTCCTGAGTCGAAAGTCGTGAGTCGATGGTCTTGAGTCGATAGTCGTAAGTCGATAGTCGTGAGTCGATAGTCGTGAGTCGATAGTCGTGAGTCGATAGTCGTGAGTCGATAGTCGTGAGTCGATAGTCGTGACTCAATAGTCGTGAGTCGATGGTCCTGAGTCGAAAGTCGTGAGTCGATGGTCGTGAGTCGATAGTCGTTAGTCGATAGTCGTGAGTCGATAGTCGTGAGTCGATAGTTGTGAGTCGATAGTCGTGAGTCGATAGTCGTGACTCAATAGTCGTGAGTCGATAGTCCTGAGTCGATAGTCGTGAGTCGATAGTCGTGAGTCGATAGTCGTGAGTCGATAGTCGTGAGTCGAAAGTCGTGAGTCGATAGTCGTGAGTCGAAAGTCGTGAGTCGATAGTCGTGAGTCGATAGTCGTGAGTCGGAAGTCGGAATTCGGAAGAGGGAAGTTGTATCTCGGAAGTCGGAAGACGGACGTCGGAAGACAGATGTCGGTAGAGGGAAGTCGGATGTCGGAAGACGGAATTCGGAAGACGGAAGTCGGAAGACGGAACTCGGAAGACGGAAGTCGGAAGATGAAGTCGGAAGACGGAAGTCGGAAGACGGAAGTCGGAAGTCGGAAGACGGAAGTCGGAAGACGGAAGTCGGAAGACGGAAGTCGGAAGACGGAAGTCGGAAGACGGAAGTCGGAAGACGGAAGTCGGAAGACGGAAGTCGGAAGACGGAAGTCGGAAGATGGAAATCGGAAGTCGGAAGTCGGAAGACGGAAGTCGAAAGACGGAAATCGGAAGACGGAAGACGGAAGTCGGAAGACGGAAGTCGGTTCTCGGTTGCTGGTAGTCAGTTGTCGTGAGTCGGTTGTCGTGACGCGATAGTCGTCAGTCAAGAGTCGTGAGTCGATGGTCGTGAGTCGATAGTCGTGAGTCGATAGTCGTGAGTCGATAGTCGTGAGTCGATAGTCGTGAGTCGATAGTCGTGAGTCGATAGTCGTGAGTCGATAGTCGTGAGTCGATAGTCGTGAGTCGATAGTCGTGAGTCGATAGTCGTGAGTCGATAGTCGTGAGTCGATAGTCGTGAGTCGATCGTCGTGAGTCGATAGTCGTAAGTCGATAGTCGTGAGTCAATAGTCGTGAGTCGATAGTCCTGAGTCGAAAGTCGTGAGTCGATAGTCGTGAGTCGATCGTCGTGAGTCGATCGTCGTGAGTCGATAGTCGTAAGTCGATAGTCGTGACTCAATAGTCGTGAGTCGATAGTCCTGAGTCGAAAGTCGTGAGTCGATAGTCGTGAGTCGATAGTCCTGAGTCGAAAGTCGTGAGTCGATAGTCATGAGTCGATAGTCGAGAGTCGATAGTCGTGAATTGATAGTCGTGAGTCGGTTGTCGGTTGTTGGTAGTCGGTAGTCGTGAATCGATAGTCGGTAGTCGATAGTCCTGAGTCGAAAGTCGTGAGTCGATAGTCGTGAGTCGATAGTCGTGAGTCGATAGTCGTGAGTCGATAGTCGTGAGTCGATAGTCGTGAGTCGATAGTTGTGAGTCGATAGTCGTGAGTCGATAGTCGTGAGTCGATAGTCGTGACTCACTAGTCGTGAGTCGATGGTCGTGAGTCGATAGTCGTTAGTCGATAGTCTTGAGTCGATAGTCGTGAGTCGATAGTTGTGAGTCGATAGTCGTGAGTCGATAGTCGTGACTCAATAGTCGTGAGTCGATAGTCCTGAGTCGAAAGTCGTGAGTCGATAGTCGTGAGTCGATAGTCGTGAGTCGATAGTCGTGAGTCGAAAGTCGTGAGTCGATAGTCGTGAGTCGAATGTCGTGAGTCGATAGTCATGAGTCGATAGTCGTGAGTCGGAAGTCGGAATTCGGAAGAGGGAAGTTGTATCTCGGAAGTCGGAAGACGGACGTCGGAAGACAGAAGTCGGAAGAGGGAAGTCGGATGTCGGAAGACGGAATTCGGAAGACGGAAGTCGGAAGACGGAAGTCGGAAGACGGAAGTCGGAAGACGGAAGTCGGAAGTCGGAAGACGGAAGTCGGAAGACGGAAGTCGGAAGACGGAAGTCGGAAGACGGAAGTCGGAAGTCGGAAGACGGAAGTCGGAAGTCGGAAGTCGGAAGACGGAAGTCGGAAGACGGAAGTCGGCAGACGGAAGTCGGAAGACGGAAGTCGGAAGTCGGAAGACGGAAATCGGAAGTCGGAAGACGGAAGTCGGAAGACGGAAGTCTGAAGACGGAAGTCTGAAGACGGCAGTCGGAAGACGCAAGTCGGTTCTCGGTTGCTGATAGTCGGTTGTCGTGAGTCGGTTGTCGTGAGTCGATAGTCGTGAGTCGATAGTCGTGAGTCGAAAGTCGTTAGTCGATAGCCGTGAGTCGATAGTCGTGAGTCGATAGTCGTTAGTCGATAGTCGTTAGTCAATAGTCGTTAGTCTATAGTCATGAGTCGATAGTCGTGAGTCGATAGTCGTGAGTCGATAGTCGTGAGTCGATAGTCGTGAGTCGATAGTCGTGAGTCGATAAACGTGAGTCGATAGTCGATAGTCGTGAGTCGATAGTCGTGAGTCGATAGTCGTGAGTCGATAGTCGTGAGTCGATAGTCGTGAGTCGATCGTCGTGAGTCGATAGTCGTGAGTCGATAGTCGTGAGTCGATAGTCGTGACTCGATAGTCGTGAGTCGATAGTCGTGAGTCGAAAGTCGAGAGTCGATAGTCGTGAGTCGATAGTCGTGAGTCGATAGTCGTGAGTCGATAGTCGTGAGTCGATAGTCGTGACTCAATAGTCGTGAGTCGATAGTCGTGAGTCGATAGTCATGAGTCGATAGTCGTGAGTCGATAGTCATGAGACGATAGTCGTGATTCGGAAGTTTGAATTCGGAAGACGGAAGCGGAAGTCGGAAGACGGAATTCGAAAGACGGAAGACGGAAGTCGGAAGACGGAAGTCGGAAGACGGAAGTCGGAAGACGGAAGTCGGAAGACGGAAGTCGGAAGACGGAAGTCGGTTCTCGGTTGCTGGTAGTCGGTTGTCGTGAGTCGGTTGTCGTGAGTCGATAGTCATGAGTCGATAGTCGTGAGTCGATAGTCGTGAGTCGAAAATCGGTTCTCAGTTGTTGGTAGACGGTTGTCGTAAGTCGGTTGTCGTGAGTCGGTTGTCTTTAGTGGATAGTCGTGAGTCGATAGCCGTGAGTCGATAGTCGTGACTCAATAGTCGTGAGTCGATAGTCGTGAGTCGATAGTTGTGAGTCGATAGTCGTGAGTCGATAGTCGTGAGTCGATAGTCGTGAGTCGATAGTCGTGAGTCGATAGTCGTGACTCAATAGTCGTGAGTCGATAGTCGTGAGTCGAAAGTCGTGAGTCGATAGTCGTGAGTCGATAGTCGTGAGTCGATAGTCGTGAGTCGATAGTCGTGAGTCGATAGTCGTGAGTCGAAAGTCGTGAGTCGATAGTCGTGAGTCGATAGTCGTGAGTCGAAAGTTGTGAGTCGATAGTCGTGAGTCGATAGTCGTGAGTCGATAGTCGTGAGTCGATAGTCGTGAGTCGATAGTCGTGAGTCGATAGTCGTGAGTCGATAGTCGTGAGTCGATAGTCGTGAGTCGATAGTCGTGAGTCGATAGTCGTGAGTCGATAGTCGTGAGTCGATAGTCGTGAGTCGATAGTCGTGAGTCGATAGTCGTGAGTCGATAGTCGTGAGTCGATAGTCGTGAGTCGATAGTCGTGAGTCGATAGTCGTGAGTCGATAGTCGTGAGTCGATAGTCGTGAGTCGATAGTCGTGAGTCGATAGTCGTGAGTCGATAGTCGTGAGTCGGAAGACGGAAGTCTGAAGACGGAAGTCTGAAGACGGAAGTCTGAAGACGGAAGTCTGAAGACGGAAGTCTGAAGACGGAAGTCTGAAGACGGAAGTCGGAAGACGTAAGTCGGTTCTCGGTTGCTGATAGTCGGTTGTCAAAAGTCGGTTGTCGTGAATCGGCTGTCGTGAGTCGATAGTCGTGAGTCGATAGTCGTGAGTCGATAGTCGTGAGTCGATAGTCGTGAGTCGAAAGTCGTGAGTCGACAGTCGTGAGTCAAAAGTCGTGAGTCGATAGTCGTGAGTCGATAGTCGTGAGTCGATAGTCGTGAGTCGATAGTCGTGAGTCGATAGTCGTGAGTCGATAGTCGTGAGTCGATAGTCGTGAGTCGATAGTCGTGAGTCGATAGTCGTGAGTCGATAGTCGTGAGTCGATAGTCGTGAGTCGATAGTCGATAGTCGTGAGTCGATAGTCGTGAGTCGATAAACGTGAGTCGGCTGTCGTGAGTCGGTTGTAGTAAGTCGGAAGTCGATAGTCGGTCGTCGGTAGTCGATAGTCGTGAGTCGATAGTCGTGAGTCGATAGTCGTGAGTCGATAGTCGTGAGTCGATAGTCGTGAGTCGATAGTTGTGAGTCGATAGTCGTGAGTCGATAGTCGTGACTCAATAGTCGTGAGTCGATGGTCCTGAGTCGAAAGTCGTGAGTCGATAGTCGTGAGTCGATAGTCGTGAGTCGATAGTCGTGAGTCGATAGTCGTGAGTCGATAGTCGTGAGTCGATAGTCGTGAGTCGATAGTCGTGAGTCGATAGTCGTGAGTCGATAGTCGTGAGTCGATAGTCGTGAGTCGATAGTCGTGAGTCGATAGTCGTGAGTCGATAGTCGTGAGTCGATTGTCGTGAGTCGATAGTCGTGAGTCGATAGTCGTGAGTCGATAGTCGTGAGTCGATAGTCGTGAGTCGATAGTCGTGAGTCGATAGTCGTGAGTCGATAAACGTGAGTCGGCTGTCGTGAGTCGGTTGTAGTAAGTCGGAAGTCGATAGTCGGTCGTCGGTAGTCGATAGTCGTGAGTCGATAGTCGTGAGTCGATAGTCGTGAGTCGATAGTCGTGAGTCGATAGTCGTGAGTCGATAGTCGTGAGTCGATAGTCGTGAGTCGATAGTCGTGACTCGATAGTCGTGAGTCGATGGTCCTGAGTCGAAAGTCGTGAGTCGATAGTCGTGAGTCGATAGTCGTGAGTCGATAGTCGTGAGTCAATAGTCGTGAGTCGATAGTCGTGAGTCGATAGTCGTGAGTCGATAGTCGTGAGTCGATAGTCGTGAGTCGATAGTCGCGAGTCGATAGTCGTGAGTCGATAGTCGTGAGTCGATAGTCGTGAGTCGATAGTCGTGAGTCGATAGTCGAGAGTCGATAGTCGTGAGTCGATAGTCGTGAGTCGATAGTCGTGAGTCGATAAACGTGAGTCGGCTGTCGTGAGTCGGTTGTAGTAAGTCGGAAGTCGATAGTCGGTCGTCGGTAGTCGATAGTCGTGAGTCGATAGTAGTGAGTCGATAGTCGTGAGTCGATAGTCGTGAGGCGATAGTCGTGAGTCGATAGTCGTGAGTCGATAGTCGTGAGTCGATAGTCGTGAGTCGATAGTCGTGAGTCGATAGTCGTGAGTCGATAGTCGTGAGTCGAAAGTCGAGAGTCGATAGTCGTGAGTCGATAGTCGTGAGTCGAAAGTTGTGAGTCGATAGTCGTGAGTCGATAGTCGTGAGTCGATTGTCGTGAGTCGATAGTCATGAGTCGATAGTCGTGAGTCGATAGTCATGAGACGATAGTCGTGATTCGGAAGTTGGAATTCGGAAGACGGAAGCGGAAGTCGGAAGACGGAATTCGAAAGACGGAAGTCGGAAGACGGAAGTCGGAAGACGGAAGTCGGAAGACGGAAGTCGGTTCTCGGTTGCTGGTAGTCGGTTGTCGTGAGTCGGTTGTCGTGAGTCGATAGTCATGAGTCGATAGTCGTAAGTCGATAGTCGTGAGTCGAAAGTCGTGAGTCGATAGTCGTGATTCAAAAGTCGTGAGTCGATAGTCGTGAGTCGATACTCGTGAGTCGATAGTCGTGAGTCGATAGTCGTGAGTCGATAGTCGTAAGTCGATAGTCGTGAGTCGATAGTCGTGAGTCGAAAATCGGTTCTCAGTTGTTGGTAGACGGTTGTCGTAAGTCGGTTGTCGTGAGTCGGTTGTCTTTAGTGGATAGTCGTGAGTCGATAGTCGTGAGTCGATAGTCGTGAGTCGATAGTCGTGAGTCGATAGTCGTGAGTCGATAGTCGTGAGTCGATAGTCGTGAGTCGATAGTCGTAAGTCGATAGTCGTGACTCAATAGTCGTGAATCGATAGTCGGTAGTCAGAAGGCGGTTATCGGTTGTCGGTAGTCGTGAAACAGTAGTCGTAAGTCGGTAGTGGTAAGTCGGAAGTCGGCAGTCATGAGTCGATAGTCGTGAGTCGATAGTCGTGAGTCGATAGTCGTGAGTCAATAGTCGTGAGTCGATAGTCGTGAGTCGATAGTCGTGAGTCGATAGTCGTGAGTCGATAGTCGTGAGTCGATAGTCGTGAGTCGATAGTCGTGAGTCGATAGTCGTGAGTCGATAGTCGTGAGTCGATAGTCGTGAGTCGATAGTCGAAAGTCGTGAGTCGATAGTCGTGAGTCGATAGTCGTGAGTCGATAGTCGTGAGTCGATAGTCGTGAGTCGATAGTCGTGAGTCGATAGTCGTGAGTCGATAGTTGCGAGTCGATAGTCGTGAGTCGATAGTCATGAGTCGATAGTCGTGAGTCGATAGTCGTGAGTCGATAGTCGTGAGTCGATAGTCGTGAGTCGATAGTCGTGAGTCGATAGTTGTGAGTCGATAGTCGTGAGTCGATAGTCGTGACTCAATAGTCGTGAGTCGATAGTCCTGAGTCGAAAGTCGTGAGTCGATAGTCGTGAGTCGATAGTCGTGAGTCGATAGTCGTGAGTCGATAGTCGTGAGTCGATAGTCGTGAGTCGATAGTCGTGAGTCGATAGTCGTGAGTCGATAGTCGTGAGTCGATAGTCGTGAGTCGATAGTCGTCAGTCGATAGTCGTGAGTCGGTTGTCGTGAGTCGGTTGTCGTGAGTCGGTTGTCGGTTATGGGTTGTCGTTAGTCGAGAGTCGGTTGGCGTGAGTCGATAGTCGGTAGTCGGAAGGCGGTTATCGGCTGTCGGTAGTCGTGAAACAGTAGTCGGAAGTCGGTAGTAGTAAGTCGGAAGTCGGCAGTGAGTAGTCGATAGTCGTGAGTCGATAGTCGTTAGTCGATAGTCGTTAGTCAATAGTCGTTAGTCTATAGTCATGAGTCGATAGTCTTGAGTCGATAGTCGTGAGTCGATAGTCGTGAGTCGGTTGTCGTGAGTCGGTTGTCGGTTATGGGTTGTCGGTAGTCGACAGTCGGTTGGCGTGAGTCGATAGTCGGTAGTCGGAAGGCGGTTATCGGTTGTCGGTAGTCGTGAAACAGTAGTCGTAAGTCGGTAGTAGTAAGTCGGAAGTCGGCAGTCAGTAGTCGATAGTCGTGAGTCGATAGTCGTTAGTCGATAGTCGTTAGTCAATAGTCGTTAGTCTATAGTCATGAGTCGATAGTCGTGAGTCGATAGTCGTGAGTCGATAGTCGTGAGTCGATAGTCGTGAGTCGATAGTCGTGAGTCGATAGTCGTGAGTCGATAGTCGTGAGTCGATAGTCGTGACTCAATAGTCGTGAGTCGATAGTCCTGAGTCGAAAGTCGTGAGTCGATAGTCATGAGTCGATAGTCGAGAGTCGATAGTCGTGAATTGATAGTCGTGAGTCGGTTGTCGTGAGTCGGTTGTCGTGAGTCGGTTGTCGGTTGTTGGTAGTCGGTAGTCGTGAATCGATAGTCGGTAGTCGGAAGGCGGTTATCGGTTGTCGGTAGTCGTGAAACAGTAGTCGTAAGTCGGTAGTAGTAAGTCGGAAGTCGGCAGTCAGTAGTCGATAGTCGTGAGTCGATAGTCGTTAGTCGATAGTCGTGACTCAATAGTCGTGAGTCGATAGTCCTGAGTCGAAAGTCGTGAGTCGATAGTCATGAGTCGATAGTCGAGAGTCGATAGTCGTGAGTCGATAGTCGTGAGTCGGTAGTCGTTAGTCGGTAGTCGTTAGTCGGTAGTCGGTTGTTGGTAGTCGGTAGTCGTGAATCGATAGTCGGTAGTCAGAAGGCGGTTATCGGTTGTCGGTAGTCGTGAAACAGTAGTCGTAAGTCGGTAGTAGTAAGTCGGAAGTCGGCAGTCAGTAGTCGATAGTCGTGAGTCGATAGTCGTTAGTCGATAGTCGTTAGTCGATAGTCGTTAGTCTATAGTCATGAGTCGATAGTCGTGAGTCGATAGTCGTGAGTCGATAGTCGTGAGTCGAAAGTCGTGAGTCGATAGTCGTGAGTCGATAGTCAATAGTCGTGAGTCGATAGTCCTGAGTCGAAAGTCGTGAGTCGATAGTCATGAGTCGATAGTCGAGAGTCGATAGTCGTGAATTGATAGTCGTGAGTCGATTGTCGTGAGTCGATTGTCGTGAGTCGGTTGTTGGTAGTCGGTAGTCGTGAATCGATAGTCGGTAGTCAGAAGGCGGTTATCGGTTGTCGGTAGTCGTGAAACAGTAGTCGTAAGTCGGTAGTAGTAAGTCGGAAGTCGGCAGTCAGTAGTCGATAGTCGTGAGTCGATAGTCGTTAGTCGATAGTCGTTAGTCAATAGTCGTTAGTCTATAGTCATGAGTCGATAGTCGTGAGTCAATAGTCGTGAGTCGATAGTCGTGAGTCGAAAGTCGTGAGTCGATAGTCGTGAGTCGATAGTCGTGAGTCAATAGTCGTGAGTCGATAGTCGTGAGTCGTGAGTCGATAGTCGTGAGGCGTGAGTCGAAAGTCGTGAGTCGATAGTCGTGAGTCGATAGTCGTGAGTCGATAGTCGTGAGTCGATAGTCGTGAGTCGATAGTCGTCAGTCGATAGTTGCGAGTCGATAGTCGTGAGTCGATAGTCATGAGTCGATAGTCGTGAGTCGATAGTCGTGAGTCGATAGTCGTGAGTCGATAGTCGTGAGTCGATAGTCGTTAGTCGATAGCTGTGAGTCGATAGTCGTGAGTCGATAGTCGTGACTCAATAGTCGTGAGTCGATAGTCCTGAGTCGAAAGTCGTGAGTCGATAGTCGTGAGTCGATAGTCGTGAGTCGATAGTCGTGAGTCGATAGTCGTGAGTCGATAGTCGTGAGTCGATAGTCGTGAGTCGATAGTCGTGAGTCGATAGTCATGAGTCGATAGTCGGAATTCGGAAGAGGGAAGTTGGATCTCGGAAGACGGAAGTCGGAAGACGGACGTCGGAAGACGGAAGTCGGAAGACGGAAGTCGGAAAACGGAAGTCGGAAGACGGAAGTCGGAAGACGGAAGTCGGAAGACGGAAGTCGGAAGTCGGAAGACGGAAGTAGAAAGACGGACGTCGGAAGACGGAAGTCGGAAGACGGAAGTCGGAAGACGGAAGTCGGAAGACGGAAGTCGGAAGACGGAAGTCGGAAGACGGAAGTCGGAAGACGGAAGTCGGTTCTCGGTTGCTGGTAGTCGGTTGCCGTGAGTCGGTTGTCGTGAGTCGATAGTCATGAGTCGGAATTCGAAAGTCGGTACTCAGTTGTTGGTAGTCGGTTGTCGTAAGTCGGTTGTCGTGAGTCGGTTGTCGTGAGTCGATAGTCGTGAGTCGATAGTCGTGAGTCGATAGTTCTGAGTCGATAGTCGTGAGTCGATAGTCGTGAGTCGATAGTCGTGAGTCGATAGTCGTGAGTCGATAGTCGTGAGTCGATAGTCGGTGAGTCGTGAGTCGATAGTCGTGAGTCGATAGTCGTGAGTCGATAGTCGTGAGTCGATAGTCGTGAGTCGATAGTCGTGAGTCGATAGTCGTGAGTCGATAGTCGTGAGTCGATAGTCGTGAGTCGATAGTCGTGAGTCGATAGTCGTGAGTCGATAGTCGTGAGTCGATAGTCGTGAGTCGATAGTCGTGAGTCGATAGTCGTGAGTCGATAGTCGTGAGTCGATAGTCGGAAGTCGGAAGAGGGAAGTCGATAGTCGGAAGACGGAAGTCGAGAAGACGGAAGTCGGAAGACGGAAGTCGGAAGACGGAAGTCGGAAGACGGAAGTCGGAAGACGGAAGTCGGAAGACGGAAGTCGAAGACGGAAGTCGGAAGACGGAAGTCGGAAGTCGGAAGTCGAAAGTCGTACGTCGGAAGTCGTGAGTCGGATAGTCGGAAGTCGATAGTCGGAGTCGGAAGATAGTCGGAGTCGATAGTCGTGAGTCGGATAGTCGTGAGTCGATAGTCGATTGTCGTGAGTCGATAGTCGTGAGTCGATAGTCGTGAGTCGATAGTCGTGAGTCGATAGTCGTGAGTCGATAGTCGTGAGTCGATAGTCGTGAGTCGATAGTCGTGAGTCGATAGTCGTGAGTCGATAGTCGTGAGTCGATAGTCGTGAGTCGATAGTCGTGAGTCGATAGTCGTGAGTCGATAGTCGTGAGTCGATAGTCGTGAGTCGATAGTCGTGAGCGAGTCGATAGTCGGAATTCGGAAGAGGGATAGTGAGTCGATAGTCTCGGAAGACGGAATTCGGAAGACGGAAGTCGGAAGACGGAAGTCGGAAGACGGAAGTCGGAAGACGGAAGTCGGAAGACGGAAGTCGGAAGACGGAAGTCGGAAGACGGAAGTCGGAAGACGGAAGTAGAAAGCCGTACGTCGGAAGACGGAAGTCGGAAGACGGAAGTAGAAAGCCGGACGTCGGAAGACGGAAGTCGGAAGACGGAAGTCGGAAAACGGAAGTCGGAAGACGGAAGTCGGAAGACGGAAGTCGGAAGACGGAAGTCGGAAGTCGGAAGACGGAAGTAGAAAGACGGACGTCGGAAGACGGAAGACGGAAGTCGGAAGACGGAAGTCGGAAGACGGAAGTCGGAAGACGGAAGTCGGAAGACGGAAGTCGGAAGACGGAAGTCGGAAGACGGAAGTCGGAAGACGGAAGTCGGTTCTCGGTTGCTGGTAGTCGGTTGCCGTGAGTCGGTTGTCGTGAGTCGATAGTCATGAGTCGGAATTCGAAAGTCGGTACTCAGTTGTTGGTAGTCGGTTGTCGTAAGTCGGTTGTCGTGAGTCGGTTGTCGTGAGTCGGTTGTCGTGAGTCGATAGTCGTGAGTCGATAGTTCTGAGTCGATAGTCGTGAGTCGATAGTCGTGAGTCGATAGTCGTGAGTCGATAGTCGTGAGTCGATAGTCGTGAGTCGATAGTCGTGAGTCGATAGTTGTGAGTCGATAGTCGTGAGTCGATAGTCATGAGTCGATAGTCGTGAGTCGATAGTCGTGAGTCGATAGTCGTGAGTCGATAGTCATGAGTCGATAGTCGTGAGTCGATAGTCGTGAGTCGTGAGTCGATAGTCGTGAGTCGATAGTCGTGAGTCGATAGTCGTGAGTCGATAGTCATGAGTCGATAGTCGGAATTCGGAAGAGGGAAGTTGGATCTCGGAAGACGGAATTCGGAAGACGGAAGTCGGAAGACGGAAGTCGGAAGACGGAAGTCGGAAGACGGAAGTCGGAAGACGGAAGTCGGAAGACGGAAGTCGGAAGACGGAAGTCGGAAGACGGAAGTCGGAAGACGGAAGTCGGAAGACGGAAGTAGAAAGCCGTACGTCGGAAGACGGAAGTCGGAAGACGGAAGTAGAAAGCCGGACGTCGGAAGACGGAAGTCGGAAGACGGAAGTCGGTTCTCGGTTGCTGATAGTCGGTTGCCGTGAGTCGGTTGTCGTGAGTCGGTTGTCGTGAGTCGGTTGTCGTGAGTCGATAGTCGTGAGTCGATAGTCGTGAGTCGATAGTCGTGAGTCGATAGTCGTGAGTCGATAGTCGTGAGTCGATAGTCGTGAGTCGATAGTCGTGAGTCGATAGTCGTGAGTCGATAGTCGAGTCGTGAGTCGATAGTCGTGAGTCGATAGTCGTGAGTCGATAGTCGTGAGTCGATAGTCGTGAGTCGATAGTCGTGAGTCGATAGTCGTGAGTCGATAGTCGTGAGTCGATAGTCGAGTCGATAGTCGTGAGTCGATAGTCGTGAGTCGATAGTCGTGAGTCGATAGTCGTGAGTCGATAGTCGTGAGTCGATAGTCGTGAGTCGATAGTCGTGAGTCGATAGTCGTGAGTCGATAGTCGTGAGTCGATAGTCGTGAGTCGATAGTCGTGAGTCGATAGTCGTGAGTCGATAGTCGTGAGTCGATAGTCGTCAGTCGATAGTTGCGAGTCGATAGTCGTGAGTCGATAGTCATGAATCGATAGTCGTGAGTCGATAGTCGTGAGTCGATAGTCGTGAGACGATAGTCGTGAGTCGATAGTCGTTAGTCGATAGTCATGAGTCGATAGTCGGAATTCGGAAGAGGGAAGTTGAGTCGGAAGACGGAAGTCGGAAGACGGACGTCGGAAGACGGAAGTCGGAAGACGGAAGTCGGAAGACGGAAGTCGGAGTCGATAGTCGGAAGTCGGAAGACGGAAGTCGGAAGACGGAATTAAGAAGACGGAAGTAGAAAGACGGAGTCGGAAGTCGGAAGTCGGAAGTCGGAAGTCGGAAGACGGAAGTCGGAAGACGGAAGTCGGAAGACGGAAGTCGGAAGACGGAAGTCGGAACACGGAAGTCGGACGACGGAAGTCGGAAGACGGAAGTCGGAAGACGGAAGTCGGATAGTAGTCGGTTGCCGTGAGTCGGTTGTCGTGAGTCGATAGTCATGAGTCGGAATTCGAAAGTCGGTACTCAGTTGTTGGTAGTCGGTTGTCGTAAGTCGGTTGTCGTGAGTCGGTTGTCGTGAGTCGGTTGTCGTGAGTCGATAGTCGTGAGTCGATAGTCCTGAGTCGATAGTCGTGAGTCGATAGTCGTGAGTCGATAGTCGTGAGTCGATAGTCGTGAGTCGGTTGTCGTGAGTCGATAGTCGTGAGTCGATAGTTGTGAGTCGATAGTCGTGAGTCGATAGTCATGAGTCGATAGTCGTGAGTCGATAGTCGTGAGTCGATAGTCGTGAGTCGATAGTCATTAGTCGATAGTCGTGAGTCGATAGTCGTGAGTCGTGAGTCGATAGTCGTGAGTCGATAGTCGTGAGTCGATAGTCGTGAGTCGATAGTCATGAGTCGATAGTCGGAATTCGGAAGATGGAAGTTGGATCTCGGAAGACGGAATTCGGAAGACGGAAGTCGGAAGACGGAAGTCGGAAGACGGAAGTCGGAAGACGGAAGTCGGAAGACGGAAGTCGGAAGACGGAAGTCGGAAGACGGAAGTTGGAAGACGGAAGTCGGAAGACGGAAGTCGGAAGACGGAAGTAGAAAGCCGTACGTCGGAAGACGGAAGTCGGAAGACGGAAGTAGAAAGCCGGACGTCGGAAGACGGAAGTCGGAAGACGGAAGTCGGTTCTCGGTTGCTGATAGTCGGTTGTCGTGAGTCGATAGTCGGGAGTCGAGTCGATACGTCGAGTCGATAGTCGTGAGTCGATAGTCGTGAGTCGATAGTCGTGAGTCGATAGTCGTGAGTCGATAGTCGTGAGTCGAGTGAGTCGTGAGTCGATAGTCGTGAGTCGATAGTCGTGAGTCGATAGTCGTGAGTCGATAGTCGTGAGTCGATAGTCGTGAGTCGATAGTCGGAGTCGATAGTCGTGAGTCGATAGTCGTGAGTCGATAGTCGTGAGTCGATAGTCGTGAGTCGATAGTCGTGAGTCGATAGTCGTGAGTCGATAGTCGTGAGTCGATAGTCGTGAGTCGATAGTCGTGAGTCGATAGTCGTGAGTCGATAGTCGTGAGTCGATAGTCGTGAGTCGATAGTCGTGAGTCGATAGTCGTGAGTCGATAGTCGTGAGTCGATAGTCGTGAGTCGATAGTCGTGAGTCGATAGTCGTGAGTCGATAGTCGTGAGTCGATAGTCGTGAGTCGATAGTCGCGAGTCGATAGTCGTGAGTCGATAGTCGTGAGTCGATAGTCGTGAGTCGATAGTCGTGAGTCGATAGTCGTGAGTCGATAGTCGTGAGTCGATAGTCGTTAGTCGATAGTCATGAGTCGATAGTCGGAATTCGGAAGAGGGAAGTTGGATCTCGGAAGACGGAAGTCGGAAGACGGACGTCGGAAGACGGAAGTCGGAAGACGGAAGTCGGAAGACGGAAGACGGAAGTCGGAAGTCGGAAGACGGAAGTCGGAAGACGGAATTAAGAAGACGGAAGTAGAAAGACGGAAGTCGGAAGACGGAAGTCGGAAGACGGAAGTCGGAAGACGGAAGTCGGAAGACGGAAGTCGGAAGACGGAAGTCGGAAGACGGAAGTCGGAAGACGGAAGTCGGAAGTCGGAAGTCGGAGACGGAAGTCGGGAGACGGAAGTCGGAAGACGGAAGTCGATATGTGAGTCGATAGTCGTGAGTCGATAGTCGGAGTCGATAGTCGTGAGTCGGAAGTCGAAAGTCGAGTCGATCAGTCGTTGGTAGTCGATAGTCGTGAGTCGATAGTCGTGAGTCGATAGTCGTGAGTCGATAGTCGTGAGTCGATAGTCGTGAGTCGATAGTCCTGAGTCGATAGTCGTGAGTCGATAGTCGTGAGTCGATAGTCGTGAGTCGATAGTCGTGAGTCGATAGTCGTGAGTCGATAGTCGTGAGTCGATAGTCGTGAGTCGATAGTCGTGAGTCGATAGTCCTGAGTCGATAGTCGTGAGTCGATAGTCGTGAGTCGATAGTCGTGAGTCGATAGTCGTGAGTCGATAGTCGTGAGTCGATAGTCGTGAGTCGATAGTCGTGAGTCGATAGTCGTGAGTCGATAGTCGAGTCGATAGTCATGAGTCGATAGTCGGAATGTCGGAAGAGGGAAGTTCGGAGTCGGAAGACGGAAGTCGGAAGACGGAAGTCGGAAGACGGAAGTCGGAAGACGAGTCGGAAGTCGTGAGTCGAAGTCGGAAGTCGATAGACGTCGATAGTCGGAAGTCGATAGTCGGAAGTCGGAAGTCGGAAGTCGGAAGACGGAAGTCGGAAGCCGTAAGTCGGAAGACGGAAGTCGGAAGACGGAAGTCGAAAAGTCGGACGTCGGAAGACGGAAGTCGGAAGACGGAAGTCGGTTCTCGGTAGCTGATAGTCGGTAGCCGTGAGTCGGTTGTCGTGAGTCGGTAGTCGTGAGTCGGAAGTCGAAAGTGTGAGTCGATAGTCGTGAGTCGATAGTCGTGAGTCGATAGTCGTGAGTCGATAGTCGTGAGTCGATAGTCGTGAGTCGATAGTCGTGAGTCGATAGTCGTGAGTCGATAGTCGTGAGTCGATAGTCGTGAGTCGATAGTCGTGAGTCGATAGTCGTGAGTCGATAGTCGTGAGTCGATAGTCGTGAGTCGATAGTCGTGAGTCGATAGTCGTGAGTCGATAGTCGTGAGTCGATAGTCGTGAGTCGATAGTCGTGAGTCGATAGTCGTGAGTCGATAGTCGTGGGTCGATAGTCGTGAGTCGATAGTCGTGAGTCGATAGTCGTGAGTCGATAGTCGTGAGTCGATAGTCGTGAGTCGATAGTCGTGAGTCGATAGTCGTGACTCAATAGTCGTGAGTCGATAGTCCTGAGTCGAAAGTCGTGAGTCGATAGTCGTGAGTCGATAGTCGTGAGTCGATAGTCGTGAGTCGATAGTCGTGAGTCGATAGTCGTGAGTCGATAGTCGTGAGTCGATAGTCGTGAGTCGATAGTCGTGAGTCGATAGTCGCGAGTCGATAGTCGTGAGTCGATAGTCATGAGTCGATAGTCGTGAGTCGATAGTCGTGAGTCGATAGTCGTGAGACGATAGTCGTGAGTCGATAGTCGTTAGTCGATAGTCATGAGTCGATAGTCGGAATTCGGAAGAGGGAAGTTGGATCTCGGAAGACGGAAGTCGGAAGACGGACGTCGGAAGACGGAAGTCGGAAGACGGAAGTCGGAAGACGGAAGACGGAAGTCGGAAGTCGGAAGACGGAAGTCGGAAGACGGAATTAAGAAGACGGAAGTAGAAAGACGGACGTCGGAAGACGGAAGTCGGAAGACGGAAGTCGGAAGACGGAAGTCGGAAGACGGAAGTCGGAAGACGGAAGTCGGAAGACGGAAGTCGGAACACGGAAGTCGGACGACGGAAGTCGGAAGACGGAAGTCGGAAGACGGAAGTCGGAAGACGGAAGTCGGAAGACGGAAGTCGGAAGACGGAAGTCGGATAGTAGTCGGTTGCCGTGAGTCGGTTGTCGTGAGTCGATAGTCATGAGTCGGAATTCGAAAGTCGGTACTCAGTTGTTGGTAGTCGGTTGTCGTAAGTCGGTTGTCGTGAGTCGGTTGTCGTGAGTCGGTTGTCGTGAGTCGATAGTCGTGAGTCGATAGTTCTGAGTCGATAGTCGTGAGTCGATAGTCGTGAGTCGATAGTCGTGAGTCGATAGTCGTGAGTCGATAGTCGTGAGTCGATAGTTGTGAGTCGATAGTCGTGAGTCGATAGTCGTGAGTCGATAGTCGTGAGTCGATAGTCATGAGTCGATAGTCGTGAGTCGATAGTCGTGAGGCGTGAGTCGAAAGTCGTGAGTCGATAGTCGTGAGTCGATAGTCGTGAGTCGATAGTCGTGAGTCGATAGTCGTGAGTCGATAGTCGTCAGTCGATAGTTGCGAGTCGATAGTCGTGAGTCGATAGTCGTTAGTCGATAGTTGTGAGTCGATAGTCGTGAGTCGATAGTCGTGACTCAATAGTCGTGAGTCGATAGTCCTGAGTCGAAAGTCGTGAGTCGATAGTCGTGAGTCGATAGTCGTGAGTCGATAGTCGTAAGTCGATAGTCGTGAGTCGATAGTCGTGAGTCGATAGTCGTGAGTCGATAGTCGTGAGTCGATAGTCATGAGTCGATAGTCGGAATTCGGAAGAGGGAAGTTGGATCTCGGAAGACGGAAGTCGGAAGACGGACGTCGGAAGACGGAAGTCGGAAGACGGAAGTCGGAAGACGGAAGTCGGAAGACGGAAGTCGGAAGACGGAAGTCGGAAGACGGAAGTCGGAAGACGGAAGTCGGAAGACGGAAGTAGAAAGACGGACGTCGGAAGACGGAAGTCGGAAGACGGAAGTCGGAAGACGGAAGTCGGAAGACGGAAGTCGGAAGACGGAAGTCGGAAGACGGAAGTCGGAAGACGGAAGTCGGAAGACGGAAGTCGGAAGTCGGAAGACGGAAGTCGGAAGACGGAAGTCGGAAGACGGAAGTCGGTTCTCGGTTGCTGGTAGTCGGTTGCCGTGAGTCGGTTGTCGTGAGTCGATAGTCATGAGTCGGAATTCGAAAGTCGGTACTCAGTTGTTGGTAGTCGGTTGTCGTAAGTCGGTTGTCGTGAGTCGGTTGTCGTGAGTCGGTTGTCGTGAGTCTATAGTCGTGAGTCGATAGTTCTGAGTCGATAGTCGTGAGTCGATAGTCGTGAGTCGATAGTCGTGAGTCGATAGTCGTGAGTCGATAGTCGTGAGTCGATAGTTGTGAGTCGATAGTCGTGAGTCGATAGTCATGAGTCGATAGTCGTGAGTCGATAGTCGTGAGTCGATAGTCGTGAGTCGATAGTCATGAGTCGATAGTCGTGAGTCGATAGTCGTGAGTCGATAGTCGTGAGTCGATAGTCGTGAGTCGATAGTCGTGAGTCGATAGTCGGAATTCGGAAAAGGGAAGTTGGAAGAGGGAAGTTGGATCTCGGAAGACGGAACTCGGAAGACGGAAGTCGGAAGACGGAAGTCGGAAGACGGAAGTCGGAAGACGGAAGTCGGAAGACGGAAGTCGGAAGACGGAAGTCGGAAGACGGAAGTCGGAAGACGGAAGTCGGAAGACGGAAGTCGGAAGACGGAAGTAGAAAGCCGTACGTCGGAAGACGGAAGTCGGAAGACGGAAGTAGAAAGCCGGACGTCGGAAGACGGAAGTCGGAAGACGGAAGTCGGTTCTCGGTTGGTGATAGTCGGTTGCCGTGAGTCGGTTGTCGTGAGTCGATAGTCGTGAGTCGATAGTCGTGAGTCGATAGTCGTGAGTCGATAGTCGTGAGTCGATAGTCGTGAGTCGATAGTCGTGAGTCGATAGTCGTGAGTCGTCAATAGTCGTGAGTCGATAGTCCTGAGTCGAATAGTCGTGAGTCGATAGTCGTGAGTCGATAGTCGTGAGTCGATAGTCGTGAGTCGATAGTCGTGAGTCGATAGTCGTGAGTCGATAGTCGTGAGTCGATAGTCGTGAGTCGATAGTCGTGAGTCGATAGTCGTGAGTCGATAGTCGTGAGTCGATAGCCGTGAGTCGATAGTCGGAAGTCGGAAGAGGGTGAGTCGATAGTCGAGTCTGATAGTCGGTGAGTCGAAAGACGGACGTCGATAGTCGTGAAGTCGGAAGTCGGAAGTCGGAGAAGACGGAAGTCGGATGACGGAAGTCGGAAGACGCAACTCGGAAGAAGGAAGTCGGAAGACGGAAGTCGGAAGACGGAAGTCGGAAGACGGAAGTCGGAATACGGAAGTCGGAAGACGGAAGTCGGAAGACGGAAGTCGGAAGACGGAAGTCGGAAGACGGTACTCAGTTGTTGGTAGTCGGTTGTCGTAAGTCGGTTGTCGTGAGTCGATAGTCGTGAGTCGATAGTCGTGAGTCGATAGTCGTGAGTCGATAGTCGTGAGTCGATAGTCGTGAGTCGATAGTCGTGAGTCGATAGTCGTGAGTCGATAGTCGTGAGTCGGTCGTCGTGAGTCGATAGTCGTGAGTCGATAGTTGTGAGTCAATAGTCGTGAGTCGATAGTCGTGACTCAATAGTCGTGAATCGATAGTCCTGAGTCGAAAGTCGTGAATCGATAGTCGTGAGTCGATAGTCGTGAGTCGATAGTCGTGACTCAATAGTCGTGAATCGATAGTCCTGAGTCGAAAGTCTTGAGTCGATAGTCGTGAGTCGATAGTCGTGAGTCGAAAGTCGTGAGTCGATAGTCGTGAGTCGATAGTCGTGAATTGATAGTCGTGAGTCGGCTGTCGTTAGTCGGTTGTCGTTTGTGGGTTGTCGGTTGTTGGTAGTCGGTAGTCGTGAATCGATAGTCGGTATTCGGAAGGCGGTTATCGGTTGTCGGTAGTCGTGAAACAGTAGTCGTAAGTCGGTAGAAGTAAGTCGGAAGTCGGCAGTCAGTAGTCGATAGTCGTGAGTCGATAGTCGTTAGTCGATAGTCGTTAGTCAATAGTCGTAAGTCTATAGTCATGAGTCGATAATCGTGAGTCGATAGTCGTGAGTCGATAGTCGTGAGTCGATAGTCGTGAGTCGATAGTCGTGAGTCGATAGTCGTGAGTCGATAGTTGTGAGTCGATAGTCGTGAGTCGATAGTCGTGACTCAATAGTCGTGAGTCCATAGTCCTGAGTCGAAAGTCGTGAGTCGATAGTCATGAATCGATAGTCGAGAGTCGATAGTCGTGAATTGATAGTCGTGAGTCGATAGTCATGAGTCGATAGTCGTGAGTCGATAGTCGTGAGTCGAAAGTCGTGAGTCGATAGTCGTGAGTCGATAGTCGTGAGTCGATAGTCGTGAGTCGATAGTCGTGAGTCGATAGTCGTGAGTCGATAGTCGTGAGTCGATGGTCGTGAGTCGATAGTCGTGAGTCGATAGTCCTGAGTCGATAGTCGTGAGTCGATAGTCGTGAGTCGATAGTCGTGAGTCGATAGTCGTGAGTCGATAGTCGTGAGTCGATAGTTGTGAGTCGATAGTCCTGAGTCGAAAGTCGTGAGTCGATAGTCGTGAGTCGATAGTCCTGAGTCGATAGTCGTGAGTTGATAGTCGTGAGTCGATAGTCGTGAGTCGATAGTCGTGAGTCGATAGTCGTGAGTCGATAGTCGTGAATTTATAGTCGTGAGTCGATTGTCGGTTGTTGGTAGTCGGTAGTCGTGAATCGATAGTCGGTAGTCGATAGTCCTGAGTCGAAAGTCGTGAGTCGATAGTCGTGAGTCGATAGTCGTGAGTCGATAGTCGTGAGTCGATAGTCGTGTGTCGATATTTGTGAGTCGATAGCCGTGAGTCGATAGTCGTGACTCAATAGTCGTGAGTCGATAGTCCTGAGTCGAAAGTCGTGAGTCGATAGCCGTGAGTCGATAGTCGTGAGTCGATAGTCGTAAGTCGATAGTCGTGAGTCGATAGTCGTAAGTCGATAGTCGCGAGTCGATAGTCGTGAGTCGATAGTCGTGAGTCGATAGTCGTGAGTCGGTTGTGGTGAGTCGGTTGTCGGTAGTCGTGAAACAGTAGTCGTAAGTCGGTAGTAGTAAGACGGAAGGCGGCAGTCAGTAGTCGATAGTCGTGAGTCGATAGTCGTTAGTCGATAGTCGTTAGTCAATAGTCGTTAGTCTATAGTCATGAGTCGATAGTCTTGAGTCGATAGTCGTCAGTCGATAGTCGTGAGTCGGTTGTCGTGAGTCGGTTGTCGGTTATGGGTTGTCGGTAGTCGAGAGTCGGTTGGCGTGAGTCGATAGTCGGTAGTCGGAAGGCGGTTATCGGTTGTCGGTAGTCGTGAAACAGTAGTCGTAAGTCGGTAGTAGTAAGTCGGAAGTCGGCAGTGAGTAGTCGATAGTCGTGAGTCGATAGTCGTTAGTCGATAGTCGTTAGTCAATAGTCGTTAGTCTATAGTCATGAGTCGATATTCTTGAGTCGATAGTCGTGAGTCGATAGTCGTGAGTCGGTTGTCGTGAGTCGGTTGTCGTGAGTCGGTTGTCGGTTATGGGTTGTCGGTAGTCGAGAGTCGGTTGGCGTGAGTCGATAGTCGGTAGTCGGAAGGCGGTTATCGGTTGTCGGTAGTCGTGAAACAGTAGTCGTAAGTCGGTAGTAGTAAGTCGGAAGTCGGCAGTCAGTAGTCGATAGTCGTGAGTCGATGGTCGTTAGTCGATAGTCGTAAGTCAATAGTCGTTAGTCTATAGTCATGAGTCGATAGTCGTGAGTCGATAGTCGTGAGTAGATAGTCGTGAGTCGATAGTCGTGAGTCGAAAGTCGTGAGTCGATAGTCGTGACTCAATAGTCGTGAGTCGATAGTCTTGAGTCGAAAGTCGTGAGTCGATAGTCATGAGTCGATAGTCGATAGTCGTGAGTCGATAGTCGTGAGTCGATAATCGTGAGTCGATAGTCGTGTGTCGATAGTCGTGTGTCGATAGTCGTGAGTCGATAGTTGTGAGTCGATAGTCGTGAGTCGATATTCGTGACTCAATAATCGTGAGTCGATAGTCCTGAGTCGAAAGTCGTGAGTGGATAGTCATGAGTCGATAGTCGATAGTCGTGAATTGATAGTCGTGAGTCGGTTGTCGTGAGTCGGTTGTCGTGTGTCGGAAGTCGGCAGTCAGTAGTCGATAGTCGTGAGTCGATAGTCGTTAGTCGATAGTCGTGACTCAATAGTCGTGAGTCGATAGTCCTGAGTCGAAAGTCGTGAGTCGATAGTCATGAGTCGATAGTCGAGAGTCGATAGTCGTGAATTGATAGTCGTGAGTCGGTTGTCGTGAGTCGGTTGTCGTGTGTCGGTTGTCGGTTGTTGGTAGTCGGTAGTCGTGAATCGATAGTCCTGAGTCGAAAGTCGTGAGTCGATAGTCATGAGTCGATAGTCGAGAGTCGATAGTCGTGAATTGATAGTCGTGAGTCGGTTGTCGTGAGTCGGTTGTCGTGTGTCGGTTGTCGGTTGTTGGTAGTCGGTAGTCGTGAATCGATAGTCGGTAGTCAGAGGGCGGTTATCGGATGTCGGTAGTCGTGAAACAGTAGTCGTAAGTCGGTAGTAGTAGGTCGGAAGTCGGCAGTCAGTAGTCGATAGTCGTGAGTCGATAGTCGTTAGTCGATAGTCGTTAGTCAATAGTCGTTAGTCTATAGTCATGAGTCGATAGTCGTGAGTCGATAGTCGTGAGTAGATAGTCGTGAGTCGAAAGTCGTGAGTCGATAGTCGTGACTCAAAAGTCGTGAGTCGATAGTCCTGAGTCGAAAGTCGTGAGTCGATAGTCATGAGTCGATAGTCGATAGTCGTGAATTGATAGTCGTGAGTCGGTTGTCGTGAGTCGGTTGTCGTGTGTCGGTTGTCGGTTGTTGGTAGTCGGTAGTCGTGAATCGATAGTCGGTAGTCGATAGTCCTGAGTCGAAAGTCGTGAGTCGATAGTCGTGAGTCGATAGTCGTGAGTCGATAGTCGTGAGTCGATAGTCGTGTGTCGATATTTGTGAGTCGATAGCCGTGAGTCGATAGTCGTGACTCAATAGTCGTGAGTCGATAGTCCTGAGTCGAAAGTCGTGAGTCGATAGCCGTGAGTCGATAGTCGTGAGTCGATAGTCGTAAGTCGATAGTCGTGAGTCGATAGTCGTAAGTCGATAGTCGCGAGTCGATAGTCGTGAGTCGATAGTCGTGAGTCGATAGTCGTGAGTCGGTTGTGGTGAGTCGGTTGTCGGTAGTCGTGAAACAGTAGTCGTAAGTCGGTAGTAGTAAGACGGAAGGCGGCAGTCAGTAGTCGATAGTCGTGAGTCGATAGTCGTTAGTCGATAGTCGTTAGTCAATAGTCGTTAGTCTATAGTCATGAGTCGATAGTCTTGAGTCGATAGTCGTCAGTCGATAGTCGTGAGTCGGTTGTCGTGAGTCGGTTGTCGGTTATGGGTTGTCGGTAGTCGAGAGTCGGTTGGCGTGAGTCGATAGTCGGTAGTCGGAAGGCGGTTATCGGTTGTCGGTAGTCGTGAAACAGAAGTCGTAAGTCGGTAGTAGTAAGTCGGAAGTCGGCAGTGAGTAGTCGATAGTCGTGAGTCGATAGTCGTTAGTCGATAGTCGTTAGTCAATAGTCGTTAGTCTATAGTCATGAGTCGATAGTCTTGAGTCGATAGTCGTGAGTCGAAAGTCGAGAGTCGATAGTCGTGAGTCGATAGTCGTGAGTCGATAGTCGTGAGTCGATAGTCGGACAGTCGAGAGTCGATTGTCGTGAGTCGATAGTCGTGAGTCGATAGTCGTGAGTCGATAGTCGTGAGACGATAGTCGAGTCGGAAGTGATGTGGAAGACGGAAGTAGTCGGAAGTCGGTAGTCGAAAGACGGAAGACGGGAGTCGGAAGACGGAAGTCGGAAGACGGAAGTCGGAAGATCGATAGTCGGAAGGGAAGTCGGAAGTCGGTTCTCGGTCGTGGTAGTCGGTTGTCGTGAGTCGGTTGTCGTGAGTCGATAGTCATGAGTCGATAGTCGTAAGTCGATAGTCGTGAGTCGAAAGTCGGTTCTCAGTCGATAGTCGTGAGTCGATAGTCGTGAGTCGGTTGTCGTGAGTCGGTTGTCTTAAGTGGATAGTCGTGAGTCGATAGCCGTGAGTCGATAGTCGTGACTCAATAGTCTTGAGTCGATAGTCGTGAGTCGATAGTTGTGAGTCGATAGTCGTGAGTCGATAGTCGTGAGTCGATAGTCGTGAGTCGATAGTCGTAAGTCGATAGTCGTGACTCAATAGTCGTGAGTCGATAGTCGTGAGTCGAAAGTCGTGAATCGAAAGTCGTGAGTCGATAGTCGTGAGTCGATAGTCGTGAGTCGAAAGTCGTGAGTCGATAGTCGTGAGTCGATAGTCGTGAGTCGATAGTCGTGAGTCGATAGTCGTGAGTCGATAGTCGTGAGTCGATAGTCGTGAGTCGATAGTCGTGAGTCGATAGTCGTGAGTCGATAGTCGTGAGTCGATAGTCGTGAGTCGATAGTCGTGAGTCGATAGTCGTGAGTCGATAGTCGTGAGTCGATAGTCGTGAGTCGATAGTCGTGAGTCGATAGTCGTGAGTCGATAGTCGTGAGTCGATAGTCGTGAGTCGATAGTCGTGAGTCGGAAGACGGAAGTCTGGAAGGATAGTCGGAAGACGATAAGTCGGTTAGTCGTAGTCGGTAGTCTGATAGTCGGTTGTCAAAAGTCGGTTGTCGTGAGTCGGTTGTCGTGAGTCGATAGTCGTGAGTCGATAGTCGTGAGTCGATAGTCGTGAGTCGATAGTCGTGAGTCGAAAGTCGTGAGTCGACAGTCGTGATACAAAAGTCGTGAGTCGATAGTCGTGAGTCGATAGTCGTGAGTCGATAGTCGTGAGTCGATAGTCGAGAGTCGATAGTCGTGAGTCGATAGTCGTGAGTCGATAGTCGTGAGTCGATAGTCGTGAGTCGATAGTCGTGAGGCGATAGTCGTGAGTCGATAGTCGTGAATCAATAGTCGTGAGTCGATAGTCGTGAGTCGATAGTCGTGAGTCGATAGTCCTGAGTCGATAGTCGTGAGTCGATAGTTGTGAGTCGATAGTCGTGAGTCGATAGTCGTGAGTCAATAGTCGTGAGTCGATAGTCGTGAGTCGTTAGTCGTGAGTCGATAGTCGTGAGTCGGCTGTCGTGAGTCGGTTGTAGTAAGTCGGAAGTCGATAGTCGGTCGTCGGTAGTCGATAGTCGTGAGTCGATAGTCGTGAGTCGATAGTCGTGAGTCGATAGTCGTGAGTCGATAGTCGTGAGTCGTTAGTTGTGAGTCGATAGTCGTGAGTCGATAGTCGTGAGTCAATAGTCGTGAGTCGATGGTCCTGAGTCGAAAGTCGTGAGTCGATAGTCGTGAGTCGATAGTCGTGAGTCGATAGTCGTGAGTCAATAGTCGTGAGTCGATAGTCGTGAGTCGATAGTCGTGAGTCGATAGTCCTGAGTCGATAGTCGTGAGTCGATAGTCGTGAGTCGATAGTCGTGAGTCGATAGTCGTGAGTCGATAGTCGTGAGTCGATAGTCGTGAGTCGATAGTCGTGAGTCGATAGTCGTGAGTCGATAGTCGTGAGTCGATAGTCGTGAGTCGATAGTCGTGAGGCGATAGTCGTGAGTCGATAGTCGTGAGTCGATAGACGTGAGTCGATAGTCGTGAGTCGGTTGTAGTGAAGTCGAAAGTCGATAGTCGGTAGTCGAAGTCGGAGTCGATAGTCGTGAGTCGATAGTCGTGAGTCGATAGTCGTGAGTCGATAGTCGTGAGTCGATAGTCGTGAGTCGTTAGTCGTGAGTCGATAGTCGTGAGTCGATAGTCGTGAGTCGATAGTCGTGAGTCGATAGTCCTGAGTCGATAGTCGTGAGTCGATAGTCGTGAGTCGATAGTCGTGAGTCGATAGTCGTGAGTCGATAGTCGTGAGTCGATAGTCGTGAGTCGATAGTCGTGAGTCGATAGTCCTGAGTCGATAGTCGTGAGTCGATAGTCGCGAGTCGATAGTCGTGAGTCGATAGTCGTGAGTCGATAGTCGTGAGTCGATAGTCGTGAGTCGATAGTCGAGAGTCGATAGTCGTGAGTCGATAGTCGTAAGTCGATAGTCGTGAGTCGATAGACGTGAGTCGGATGTCGGAGTCGATTGTCGTAAGTCGGAAGTCGATAGTCGATCGTCGTGAGTCGATAGTCGTGAGTCGATAGTCGTGACTCGATAGTCGTGAGTCGATAGTCGTGAGGCGATAGTCGTGAGTCGATAGTCGTGAGTCGAAAGTCGAGAGTCGATAGTCGTGAGTCGATAGTCGTGAGTCGAAAGTTGTGAGTCGATAGTCGTGAGTCGATAGTCGTGAGTCGATTGTCGTGAGTCGATAGTCATGAGTCGATAGTCGTGAGTCGATAGTCATGAGACGATAGTCGTCGAGTCGGAAGTCGGTCGGAAGTCGGAAGTCGGAAGACGATAGAAAGACGGAAGTCGGAAGTCGGAGTCGAATGCAGTAGCGGTTGTCGGGAAGTCGGTTGTCGTGAGTCGATAGTCATGAGTCGATAGTCGTTAGTCGATAGTCGTGAGTCGATAGTCGTGAGTCGATAGTCGTGAGTCGAAAGTCGTGAGTCGATAGTCGGAGTCGATAGTCGTGAGTCGATAGTCGTGAGTCGATAGTCGTGAGTCGATAGTCGAGTCGATAGTCGTGAGTCGAAATAGTCGTGAGTCGATAGTGGTAGACGGTTAGTCGTGAGTCGGTTGTCGTGAGTCGGTAGTCTGAGTCGATAGTCGTGAGTCGATAGTCGTGAGACGATAGTCGTGAGTCGATAGTCGTGAGTCGATAGTCGTGAGTCGATGAGTCGAGTAGTCGTGAGTCGATAGTCGTAAGTCGATAGTCGGTGTTGACTCGATAGTCGTGAATCGATAGTCGGTAGTCAGAAGGCG
>JAEIFS010000602.1:0-228039 GCA_018904165.1 Zaprionus camerounensis
AAGCTAGTAATAAGAAGTATAAAATGTCCTTCGAAATGTCTTTGCGATGAAATTGTGGAAAATATCGAAGAAAACCCCTTATTTTAGGTGTAAATTTGTGATAAGGGTCCCCCCTTACAACATTTTCAAAATTTTTCAAAATTTAGAATTTTGATATTTTGACTAAAATTGATAAAGCTAGTCATAAGTAGTATAAAATTCCTGTGGAAAATATCGTCTTTGCGATGAAAATTGTGGAAATAGAAAAACCCTTAATTTAGGTGTAAGTTTGTGATAAGGGTCCCCCCTTAAAACATTTTCAAAATTTTTAAAAATTTAGTTAATTTTGATATTGTGACTTAAATTGATAAACCTAAGAATAAGTAGTATAAAAAGTCCTTCGAAAAGTGTTTGCGATAAAAATGTCGAAGAAAAACCATTAATTTAGGTGTAAATTTGTGATAAGGGTCCCCCCTTACAACATTTTCAAAATTTTTCAAAATTTAGAATTTTGATATTTTGACTTAAATTGATAAAGCTAGTACTAAGTTGTATAAAAAGTCCTTCGAAAAGTCTTTGCGATGAACATTGTGGAAAATATCGAAGAAAAACCCTTAATTTAGGTGTAAATTTGTGATAAGGGTCCCCCCTTACAACATTTTCAAAATTTTTCAAAATTTAGAATTTTGATATTTTGACTAAAATTGATAAAGCTAGTCATAAGTAGTATAAAATGTCCTTCGAAATGTCTTTGCGATGAAATTGTGGAAAATATCGAAGAAAAACCCTTAATTTAGGTGTAAGTTTGTGATAAGGGTCCCCCCTTACAACATTTTCAAAATTTTTCAAAATTTAGAATTTTGATATTTTGACTTAAATTGATAAAGCTAGTACTAAGTTGTATAAAAAGTCCTTCGAAAAGTCTTTGCGATGAACATTGTGGAAAATATCGAAGAAAAACCCTTAATTTAGGTGTAAATTTGTGATAAGGGTCCCCCCTTACAACATTTTCAAAATTTTTCACAATTTAGAATTTTGATATTTTGATTTAAATTGATAAAGCTAGTAATAAGTAGTATAAAATGTTCTTCGAAAAGTCTTTGCGATGAAAATTGTGGAAAATATTGAAGAAAAACCCTTAATTTAGGTGTAAATTTGTGATAAGGGTCCCCCCTTACAACATTTTCAAAATTTTTCAAAACTTTGAATTTTGATATTTTGACTTAAATTGATAAAGCTAGTAATAAGTAGTATAAAAAGTCCTTCGAAAAGTGTTTGCGATAAAAATATCGAAGAAAAACCCATAAGTTTGGAGTAAATTTGTGATAAGGGTCCCCCCTTACAACATTTTCAAAATTTTTAACAATTTCCAATTTTGATATTTTGATTTAAATTGATAAAGCTAGTAAAAAGTAGTATAAAATGTCCTTCGAAAAGTCTTTGCGATGAAAATTGTGGAAAATATCGGAGAAAAACCCTTAATTTAGGTGTAAATTTGTGATGAGGGTCCCCCCTTACAACATTTTCAAAATTTTTCAAAATTTAGAATTTTGATATTTTGACTTAAATTGATAAAGCTAGTCATAAGTAGTATAAAATGTCTTTCGAAAAGTCTTTGCGATGAAATTGTGGAAAATATCGAAGAAAAACCCTTAATTTAGGTGTAAATTTGTGATAAGGGTCCCCCTTACAACATTTTCAAAATATTTCAAAATTTAGAATTTTGATATTTTGACTTGAATTGATAAAGCTAGTACTAAGTAGTATAAAAAGTCCTTCGAAAAGTCTTTGCGATGAACATTGTGGAAAATATCGAAGAAAAACCCTTAATTTAGGTGTAAATTTGTGATAAGGGTCCTCCTTTACAACATTTTCAAAATATTTCAAAATTTAGAATTTTGATATTGTGACTTAAATTGATAAAGCTAGTAATAAGTAGTATAAAAAGTCCTTCGAAAAGTGTTTGCGATAAAAATGTCGAAGAAAAACCATTAATTTAGGTGTAACTTTGTGATGAGGGTCCCCCTTACAACATTTTCAAAATTTTTCAAAATTTAGAATTTTGATATTTTGACTTAAATTGATAAAGCTAGTAATAAGAAGTATAAAATGTCCTTCGAAATGTCTTTGCGATGAAATTGTGGAAAATATCGAAGAAAAACCCTTAATTTAGGTGTAAATTTGTGATAAGGGTCCCCCCTTACAACATTTTCAAAATTTTTCAAAATTTAGAATTTTGATATTTTGACTAAAATTGATAAAGCTAGTCATAAGTAGTATAAAATGTCCTTCGAAAAGTCTTTGCGATGAAAATTGTGGAAAATATCGAAGAAAAACCCTTAATTTAGGTGTAAGTTTGTGATAAGGGTCCCCCCTTAAAACATTTTCAAAATTTTTAAAAATTTAGAATTTTGATATTGTGACTTAAATTGATAAAGCTAGTAATAAGTAGTATAAAAAGTCCTTCGAAAAGTGTTTGCGATAAAAATGTCGAAGAAAAACCATTAATTTAGGTGTAAGTTTGTGATAAGGGTCCCCCCTTACAACATTTTCAAAATTTTTCAAAATTTAGAATTTTGATATTTTGACTTAAATTGATAAAGCTAGTACTAAGTTGTATAAAAAGTCCTTCGAAAAGTCTTTGCGATGAACATTGTGGAAAATATCGAAGAAAAACCCTTAATTTAGGTGTAAATTTGTGATAAGGGTCCCCCCTTACAACATTTTCAAAATTTTTCAAAATTTAGAATTTTGATATTTTGACTAAAATTGATAAAGCTAGTCATAAGTAGTATAAAATGTCCTTCGAAAAGTCTTTGCGATGAAATTGTGGAAAATATCGAAGAAAAACCCTTAATTTAGGTGTAAGTTTGTGATAAGGGTCCCCCCTTACAACATTTTCAAAATTTTTCAAAATTTAGAATTTTGATATTTTGACTTAAATTGATAAAGCTAGTACTAAGTTGTATAAAAAGTCCTTCGAAAAGTCTTTGCGATGAACATTGTGGAAAATATCGAAGAAAAACCCTTAATTTAGGTGTAAATTTGTGATAAGGGTCCCCCCTTACAACATTTTCAAAATTTTTCACAATTTACAATTTTGATATTTTGATTTAAATTGATAAAGCTAGTAATAAGTAGTATAAAATGTTCTTCGAAAAGTCTTTGCGATGAAAATTGTGGAAAATATTGAAGAAAAACCCTTAATTTAGGTGTAAATTTGTGATAAGGGTCCCCCCTTACAACATTTTCAAAATTTTTCAAAACTTTGAATTTTGATATTTTGACTTAAATTGATAAAGCTAGTAATAAGTAGTATAAAAAGTCCTTCGAAAAGTGTTTGCGATAAAAATATCGAAGAAAAACCCTTAATTTTGGTGTAAATTTGTGATAAAGGTCCCCCCTTACAACATTTTCAAAATTTTTCAAAATTTAGAATTTTGAAATTTTGACTAAAATTGATAAAGCTAGTCATAAGTAGTATAAAATGTCCTTCGAAAAGTCTTTGCGATGAAAATTGTGGAAAATATCGAAGAAAAACCCTTCATTTAGGTGTAAATTTGTGATAAGGGTCCCCCCTTACAACATTTTCAAAATTTTTAAAAATTTAGAATTTTGATATTTTGACTTAAATTGTTAAAGCTAGTCATAAGTAGTATAAAATGTCCTTCGAAAAGTCTTTGCGATGAAATTGTGGAAAATATCGAAGAAAAATCCTTAATTTTGGTGTAAATTTGTGATAAGGGTCCCCCCTTACAACATTTTCAAAATTTTTAAAAATTTAGAATTTTGATATTTTGACTAAAATTTATAAAGCTAGTCATAAGTAGTATAAAATGTCTTTCGAAAAGTCTTTGCGATGAAAATTGTGGAAAATATCGAAGAAAAACCCTTAATTTAGGTGTAAATTTGTGATAAGGGTCCCCCCTTACAACATTTTCAAAATTTTTCAAAATTTAGAATTTTGATATTTTGACTTAAATTGATAAAGCTAGTACTAAGTTGTATAAAAAGTCCTTCGAAATGTCTTTGCGATAAAAATATCGAAGAAAAACCCTTAATTTTGGTGTAAATTTGTGATAAGGGTCCCCCCTTACAACATTTTCAAAATTTTTCAAAACTTAGATTTTTGATATTTTGACTTAAATTGATAAAGCTAGTAATAAGTAGTATAAAATGTCCTTCGAAAAGTCTTTGCGATGAAAATTGTGGAAAATATCGAAGAAAAACCCTTAATTTAGGTGTAAATTTGTGATAAGGGTCCCCCTTACAACATTTTCAAAATTTTTCAAAATTTAGAATTTTGATATTTTGACTTAAATTGATAAAGCTAGTACTAAGTTTTATAAAAAAACCTTCGAAAAGTGTTTGCGATAAAAATATCGAAGAAAAACCCATAAGTTTGGTGTAAATTTGTGATAAGGGTCCCCCCTTACAACATTTTCAAAATTTTTAACAATTTCCAATTTTGATATTTTGATTTAAATTGATAAAGCTAGTAAAAAGTAGTATAAAATGTCCTTCGAAAAGTCTTTGCGATGAAAATTGTGGAAAATATCGAAGAAAAACCCTTAATTTAGGTGTAAATTTGTGATGAGGGTCCCCCCTTACAACATTTTCAAAATTTTTCAAAATTTAGAATTTTGATATTTTGACTTAAATTGATAAAGCTAGTCATAAGTAGTATAAAATGTCTTTCGAAAAGTCTTTGCGATGAAATTGTGGAAAATATCGAAGAAAAACCCTTAATTTAGGTGTAAATTTGTGATAAGGGTCCCCCTTACAACATTTTCAAAATATTTCAAAATTTAGAATTTTGATATTTTGACTTGAATTGATAAAGCTAGTACTAAGTAGTATAAAAAGTCTTTCGAAAAGTCTTTGCGATGAACATTGTGGAAAATATCGAAGAAAAACCCTTAATTTAGGTGTAAATTTGTGATAAGGGTCCCCCTTTACAACATTTTCAAAATATTTCAAAATTTAGAATTTTGATATTGTGACTTAAATTGATAAAGCTAGTAATAAGTAGTATAAAAAGTCCTTCGAAAAGTGTTTGCGATAAAAATGTCGAAGAAAAACCATTAATTTAGGTGTAACTTTGTGATGAGGGTCCCCCCTTACAACATTTTCAAAATTTTTCAAAATTTAGAATTTTGATATTTTGACTTAAATTGATAAAGCTAGTAATAAGAAGTATAAAATGTCCTTCGAAATGTCTTTGCGATGAAATTGTGGAAAATATCGAAGAAAAACCCTTAATTTAGGTGTAAATTTGTGATAAGGGTCCCCCCTTACAACATTTTCAAAATTTTTCAAAATTTAGAATTTTGATATTTTGACTAAAATTGATAAAGCTAGTCATAAGTAGTATAAAATGTCCTTCGAAAAGTCTTTGCGATGAAAATTGTGGAAAATATCGAAGAAAAACCCTTA
The DNA here is from genome assembly GCA_018904165.1 of Zaprionus camerounensis. NCBI lineage: Eukaryota > Metazoa > Arthropoda > Insecta > Diptera > Drosophilidae > Zaprionus > Zaprionus camerounensis. Next base: position 5,416 of record JAEIFS010000602.1, read on the forward strand.
ATTTAGGTGTAAGTTTGTGATAAGGGTACCCCCTTAAAACATTTTCAAAATTTTTAAAAATTTAGAATTTTGATATTTTGACTTAAATTGATAAAGCTAGTCATAAGTAGTATAAAATGTCTTTCGAAAAGTCTTTGCGAAGAAATTGTGGAAAATATCGAAGAAAAACCCTTAATTTAGGTGTAAATTTGTGATCAGGGTCCCCCTTACAACATTTTCAAAATATTTGAAAATTTAGAATTTTGATATTTTGACTTGAATTGATAAAGCTAGTACTAAGTTGTATAAAAAGTCCTTCGAAAAGTCTTTCCGATGAACATTGTGGAAAATATCGAAGAAAAACCCTTAGTTTAGGAGTAAATTTGTGATAAGGGTCCTCCTTTACAACGTTTTCAAAATTTTTCACAATTTAGAATTTTGATATTTTGATTTAAATTGATAAAGCTAGTAATAAGTAGTATAAAAAGTCCTTCGAAAAGTGTTTGCGATAAAAATATCGAAGAAAAACCCTTAATTTAGTTGTAAATTTGTGATAGGGGTCCCCCCTTACAACATTTTCAAAATTTTTTAAAACTTCGAATTTTGATATTTTGACTTAAATTGATAAAGCTAGTACTAAGTTGTATAAAAAGTCCTTCGAAAAGACTTTGCGATGAACATTGTGGAAAATATCGAAGAAAAACCCTTAATTTAGGTGTAAATTTGTGTTAAGGGTCCCCCCCTTTTATTTTTCAACATTTTCAAAATTTTGATTTAAATTGATAAAGCTAGTCATAAGTAGAATAAAAAGTCCTTCGAAAAAGTCTCTGCGATGAAAATTGTAGAAAATATCGAAGAAAAACCCTTAATTTAGGTGTACATTTGTGATAAGGGTCCCCCCTTACAACATTTTCAAAATTTTTAAAAATTTAGAATTTTGATATTTTGATTTAAATTGATAAAGCTAGTCATAAGTTGTATAAAAAGTCCTTCGAAAAGTGTTTGCGATAAAAATATCTAAGAAAATTAATTATTTAATTATTATTTTTCACAATTTAGAATTTTGATATTTTGATTTAAATTGATAAAGCTAGTAATAAGTAGTATAAAATGTCCTTCGAAAAGTCTTTGCGATGAAAATTGTGGAAAATATCGAAGAAAACCCTTAATTTAGATGTAAATTTGTGATAAGGGTCCCCCCTTACAACATTTTGAAAATTTTTCAAAATTTAGAATTTTGATATTGTGACTTAATTTAGTTGTAAATTTGTGATAGGGGTCCCCCCTTACAACATTTTCAAAATATTTTAAAACTTCGAATTTTGATATTTTGACTTAAATTGATAAAGCTAGTACTAAGTTGTATAAAAAGTCCTTCGAAAAGACTTTGCGATGAACATTGTGGAAAATATCGAAGAAAAACCCTTAATTTAGGTGTAAATTTGTGTTAAGGGTCCCCCCTTACAACATTTTCAAAATTTTGATTTAAATTGATAAAGCTAGTCATAAGTAGAATAAAAAGTCCTTCGAAAAAGTCCTGCGATGAAAATTGTAGAAAATATCGAAGAAAAACCCTTAATTTAGGTGTACATTTGTGATAAGGGTCCCCCCTTACAACATTTTCAAAATTTTTAAAAATTTAGAATTTTGATATTTGGATTTAAATTGATAAAGCTAGTCATAAGTTGTATAAAAAGTCCTTCGAAAAGTGTTTGCGATAAAAATATCTAAGAAAATTAATTATTTAATTATTATTTTTCACAATTTAGAATTTTGATATTTTGATTTAAATTGATAAAGCTAGTAATAAGTAGTATAAAATGTCCTTCGAAAAGTCTTTGCGATGAAAATTGTGGAAAATATCGAAGAAAACCCTTAATTTAGATGTAAATTTGTGATAAGGGTCCCCCCTTACAACATTTTGAAAATTTTTCAAAATTTAGAATTTTGATATTGTGACTTAAATTGATAAAGCTAGTCATAAGTAGTATAAAATGTCTTTCGAAAAGTCTTTGCGATGAAATTGTGGAAAATATCGAAGAAAAACCCTTAATTTAGGTGTAAATTTGTGATAAGGGTCCCCCCTTACAACATTTTCAAATTTTTTAAAAATTTAGAATTTTGATATTTGGACTAAAATTGATAAAGCTAGTAATAAGTTGTATAAAAAGTCCTTCGAAAAATCTTTCCGATGAACATTGTGGAAAATATCGAAGAAAAACCCTTAGTTTAGGAGTAAATTTGTGATAAGGGTCCTCCTTTACAACGTTTTCAAAATTTTTCACAATTTAGAATTTTGATATTTTGATTTAAATTGATAAAGCTAGTAATAAGTAGTATAAAAAGTCCTTCGAAAAGTGTTTGCGATAAAAATATCGAAGAAAAACCCTTAATTTAGGTGTAAATTTGTGATAGGGGTCCCCCCTTACAACATTTTCAAAATGTTTTAAAACTTCGAATTTTGATATTTTGACTTAAATTGATAAAGCTAGTACTAAGTTGTATAAAAAGTCCTTCGAAAAGACTTTGCGATGAACATTGTGGAAAATATCGAAGAAAAACCCTTAATTTAGGTGTAAATTTGTGTTAAGGGTCCCCCCTTACAACATTTTCAAAATTTTGATTTAAATTGATAAAGCTAGTCATAAGTAGAATAAAAAGTCCTTCGAAAAAGTCCTGCGATGAAAATTGTAGAAAATATCGAAGAAAAACCCTTAATTTAGGTGTACATTTGTGATAAGGGTCCCCCCTTACAACATTTTCAAAATTTTTAAAAATTTAGAATTTTGATATTTGGATTTAAATTGATAAAGCTAGTCATAAGTTGTATAAAAAGTCCTTCGAAAAGTGTTTGCGATAAAAATATCTAAGAAAATTAATTATTTAATTATTATTTTTCACAATTTTGAATTTTGATATTTTGATTTAAATTGATAAAGCTAGTAATAAGTAGTATAAAATGTCCTTCGAAAAGTCTTTGCGATGAAAATTGTGGAAAATATCGAAGAAAACCCTTAATTTAGATGTAAATTTGTGATAAGGGTCCCCCCTTACAACATTTTAAAATTTTCAAAATTTAGAATTTTGATATTGTGACTTAAATTGATAAAGCTAGTATAAGTAGTATAAAATGTCTTTCGAAAAGTCTTTGCGATGAAATTGTGGAAAATATCGAAGAAAAACCCTTAATTTAGGTGTAAATTTGTGATAAGGGTCCCCCCTTACAACATTTTCAAATTTTTTAAAAATTTAGAATTTTGATATTTGGACTAAAATTGATAAAGCTAGTCATAAGTAGTATAAAATGTTTTTCGAAAAGTCTTTGCAATGAAAATTGTAGAAAATATCGAAGAAAAACCTTTAATTTAGGTGTAAACTTGTGTTAAGGGTCCCCCCTTACAACATTTTCAAAATTTTTCAAAACTTAGAATTTTGATATTTTGATTTAATTTGATAAAGCTAGTCATAAGTAGTATAAAATGTCCTTCGAAAAGTCTTTGCGATGAACATTGTGGAAAATATCGAAGAAAAACCCTTAATTTAGGTGTAAATTTGTGATAAGGGTCCCCCCTTACAACATTTTCAAATTTTTTAAAAATTTAGAATTTTGATATTTGGACTAAAATTGATAAAGCTAGTCATAAGTAGTATAAAATGTCCTTCGAAAAGTCTTTGCGATGAACATTGTGGAAAATATCGAAGAAAAACCCTTAATTTAGGTGTAAATTTGTCATAAGGGTCCCCCCTTACAACATTTTCAAAATTTTTCAAAATTTAGAATTTTGATATTTTGACTTAAATTGATAAAGCTAGTACTAAGTTGTATAAAAAGTCCTTCGAAAAGACTTTGCGATGAACATTGTGGAAAATATCGAAGAAAAACCCTTAATTTAGGTGTAAATTTGTGTTAAGGGTCCCCCCTTACAACATTTTCAAAATTTTTCAAAATTTAGAATTTTGATATTTTGATTTAAATTGATAAAGCTAGTCATAAGTAGAATAAAAAGTCCTTCGAAAAAGTCCTGCGATGAAAATTGTAGAAAATATCGAAGAAAAACCCTTAATTTAGGTGTACATTTGTGATAAGGGTCCCCCCTTACAACATTTTCAAAATTTTTAAAAATTTAGAATTTTGATATTTTGATTTAAATTGTTAAAGCTAGTCATAAGTAGTATAAAAAGTCCATCGAAAAGTGTTTGCGATAAAAATATCTAAGAAAAACCCTTAATTTTGGTGTAAATTTGTGATAAGGGTCCCCCCTTACAACATTTTCAAAATTTTTCAAAACTTCGAATTTTGATATTTTGACTTAAATTGATAAAGCTAGTAATAAGTAGTATAAAATGTCCTTCGAAAAGTCTTTGCGATGAAAATTGTGGAAAATATCGAAGAAAAACCCTTAATTTAGGTGTAAATTTGTGATGAGGGTCCCCCCTTACAACATTTTCAAAATTTTTCAAAACTTAGAATTTTGATATTTTGACTAAAATTGATAAAGCTAGTCATAAGTAGTATAAAATGTCTTTCGAAAAGTCTTTGCGATGAAATTGTGGAAAATATCGAAGAAAAACCCTTAATTTAGGTGTAAATTTGTGATAAGGGTCCCCCTTACAACATTTTCAAAATTTTTCAAAATTTAGAATTTTGATATTTTGACTAAAATTGATAAAGCTAGTCATAAGTAGTATAAAATGTCCTTCGAAAAGTCTTTGCGATGAAAATTGTGGAAAATATCGAAGAAAAACCCTTAATTTAGGTGTAAGTTTGTGATAAGGGTCCCCCTTAAAACATTTTCAAAATTTTTAAAAATTTAGAATTTTGATATTTTGACTTAAATTGATAAAGCTAGTCATAAGTAGTATAAAATGTCTTTCGAAAAGTCTTTGCGATGAAATTGTGGAAAATATCGAAGAAAAACCCTTAATTTAGGTGTAAATTTGTGATCAGGGTCCCCCTTACAACATTTTCAAAATATTTCAAAATTTAGAATTTTGATATTTTGACTTAAATTGATAAAGCTAGTACTAAGTTGTATAAAAAGTCCTTCGAAAAGTGTTTGCGATAAAAAATATCTAAGAAAAACCCTTAATTTTGGTGTAAATTTGTGATAAGGGTCCCCCCTTACAACATTTTCAAAATTTTTCAAAACTTAGAATTTTGATATTTTGACTTAAATTGATAAAGCTAGTAATAAGTAGTATAAAATATCCTTCGAAAAGTCTTTGCGATGAAAATTGTAGAAAATATCGAAGAAAAACCCTTAATTTAGGTGTAAATTTGTGATGAGGGTCCCCCCTTACAACATTTTCAAAATTTTTCAAAACTTAGAATTTTGATATTTTGACTAAAATTGATAAAGCTAGTCATAAGTAGTATAAAATGTCCTTCGAAATGTCTTTGCGATGAACATTGTGGAAAATATCGAAGAAAAACCCTTAATTTAGGTGTAGATTTGTCATAAGGGTCCCCCCTTACAACATTTTCAAAATTTTTCAAAACTTAGAATTTTGATATTTTGACTTTAATTGATAAAGCTAGTCATAAGTAGTATAAAAAGTCCTTCGAAAAATCTTTCCGATGAACATTGTGGAAAATATCGAAGAAAAACCCTTAGTTTAGGAGTAAATTTGTGATAAGGGTCCTCCTTTACAACGTTTTCAAAATTTTTCACAATTTAGAATTCTGATATTTTGATTTAAATTGATAAAGCTAGTAATAAGTAGTATAAAAAGTCCTTCGAAAAGTGTTTGCGATAAAAATATCGAAGAAAAACCCTTAATTTAGGTGTAAGTTTGTGATAGGGGTCCCCCCTTACAACATTTTCAAAATTTTTTAAAACTTCGAATTTTGATATTTTGACTTAAATTGATAAAGCTAGTACTAAGTTGTATAAAAAGTCCTTCGAAAAGACTTTGCGATGAACATTGTGGAAAATATCGAAGAAAAACCCTTAATTTAGGTGTAAATTTGTGTTAAGGGTCCCCCTTACAACATTTTCAAAATTTTGATTTAAATTGATAAAGCTAGTCATAAGTAGAATAAAAAGTCCTTCGAAAAAGTCCTGCGATGAAAATTGTAGAAAATATCGAAGAAAAACCCTTAATTTAGGTGTACATTTGTGATAAGGGTCCCCCCTTACAACATTTTCAAAATTTTTAAAAATTTAGAATTTTGATATTTGGATTTAAATTGATAAAGCTAGTCATAAGTTGTATAAAAAGTCCTTCGAAAAGTGTTTGCGATAAAAAATATCTAAGAAAACTTAATTATTTAATTATTATTTTTCACAATTTAGAATTTTGATATTTTGATTTAAATTGATAAAGCTAGTAATAAGTAGTATAAAATGTCCTTCGAAAAGTCTTTGCGATGAAAATTGTGGAAAATATCGAAGAAAACCCTTAATTTAGATGTAAATTTGTGATAAGGGTCCCCCCTTACAACATTTTCAAAATTTTTCAAAATTTAGAATTTTGATATTGTGATTTAAATTGATAAAGCTAGTCATAAGTAGTATAAAATGTCTTTCGAAAAGTCTTTGCGATGAAATTGTGGAAAATATCGAAGAAAAACCCTTAATTTAGGTGTAAATTTGTGATAAGGGTCCCCACTTACAACATTTTCAAATTTTTTAAAAATTTAGAATTTTGATATTTGGACTAAAATTGATAAAGCTAGTAATAAGTAGTATAAAATGTTCTTCGAAAAGTCTTTGCAATGAAAATTGTAGAAAATATCGAAGAAAAACCTTTAATTTAGGTGTAAACTTGTGATAAGGGTCCCCCCTTACAACATTTTCAAAATTTTTCAAAACTTAGAATTTTGATATTTTGATTTAATTTGATAAAGCTAGTCATAAGTAGTATAAAATGTCCTTCGAAAAGTCTTTGCGATGAACATTGTGGAAAATATCGAAGAAAAACCCTTAATTTAGGTGTAAATTTGTGATAAGGGTCCCCCTTACAACATTTTCAAAATTTTTCACAATTTAGAATTTTGATATTTTGATTTAAATTGATAAAGCTAGTAATAAGTAGTATAAAATGTCCTTCGAAAAGTCTTTGCGATGAAAATTGTGGAAAATATCGAAGAAAAACCCTTAATTTAGATGTAAATTTGTGATAAGGGTCCCCCCTTACAACATTTTCAAAATTTTTCAAAATTTAGAATTTTGATATTTTGACTTAAATTGATAAAGCTAGTCATAATTAGTATAAAATGTCCTTCGAAAAGTCTTTGCGATGAAAATTGTGGAAAATATCGAAGAAAAACCCTTAATTTAGGTGTAAACTTGTGATAAGGGTCCCCCCTTACAACATTTTCAAAATTTTTCAAAACTTAGAATTTTGATATTTTGATTTAAATTGATAAAGCTAGTCATAAGTAGTATAAAATGTCCTTCGAAAAGTCTTTGCGATGAACATTGTGGAAAATATCGAAGAAAAACCCTTAATTTAGGTGTAAATTTGTGATAAGGGTCCCCCCTTACAACATTTTCAAAATTTTTCAAAACTTAGAATTTTGATATTTTGACTTAAATTGATAAAGCTAGTACTAAGTAGTATAAAAAGTCCTTCGAAAAGACTTTGCGATGAACATTGTGGAAAATATCGAAGAAAAACCCTTAATTTAGGTGTAAATTTGTGTTAAGGGTCCCCTCTTACAACATTTTCAAAATTTTTCAAAATTTAGAATTTTGATATTTTGATTTAAATTGATAAAGCTAGTCATAAGTAGAATAAAAAGTCCTTCGAAAAGTCTTTGCGATGAAAATTGTAGAAAATATCGAAGAAAAACCCTTAATTTAGGTGTACATTTGTGATAAGGGTCCCCCCTTACAACATTTTCAAAATTTTTAAAAATTTAGAATTTTGATATTTTGATTTAAATTGATAAAGCTAGTCATAAGTAGTATAAAAAGTCCTTCGAAAAGTGTTTGCGATAAAAATATCTAAGAAAAACCCTTAATTTTGGTGTAAATTTGTGATAAGGGTCCCCCCTTACAACATTTTCAAAATTTTTCAAAACTTAGAATTTTGATATTTTGACTTAAATTGATAAAGCTAGTAATAAGTAGTATAAAATATCCTTCGAAAAGTCTTTGCGATGAAAATTGTGGAAAATATCGAAGAAAAACCCTTAATTTAGGTGTAAATTTGTGATAAGGGTCCCCCCTTACAACATTTTCAAAATTTTTCAAAATTTAGAATTTTGATATTTTGACTAAAATTGATAAAGCTAGTCATAAGTAGTATAAAATGTCTTTCGAAAAGTCTTTGCGATGAAATTGTGGAAAATATCGAAGAAAAACCCTTAATTTAGGTGTAAATTTGTGATAAGGGTCCCCCCTTACAACATTTTCAAAATTTTTCAAAATTTAGAATTTTGATATTTTGACTAAAATTGATAAAGCTAGTCATAAGTAGTATAAAATGTCCTTCGAAAAGTCTTTGCGATGAAAATTGTGGAAAATATCGAAGAAAAACCCTTAATTTAGGTGTAAATTTGTGATAAGGGTCCCCCCTTACAACATTTTCAAAATTTTTAAAAATTTAGAATTTTGATATTTTGACTTAAATTGATAAAGCTAGTCATAAGTAGTATAAAATGTCTTTCGAAAAGTCTTTGCGATGAAATTGTGGAAAATATCGAAGAAAAACCCTTAATTTAGGTGTAAATTTGTGATCAGGGTCCCCCTTACAACATTTTCAAAATTTTTCAAAATTTAGAATTTTGATATTTTGACTTGAAATTGATAAAGCTAGTACTAAGTTGTATAAAAAGTCCTTCGAAAAGTGTTTGCGATAAAAAAATATCTAAGAAAAACCCTTAATTTTGGTGTAAATTTGTGATAAGGGTCCCCCTTACAACATTTTCAAAATTTTTCAAAACTTAGAATTTTGATATTTTGACTTAAATTGATAAAGCTAGTAATAAGTAGTATAAAATGTCCTTCGAAAAGTCTTTGCGATGAAAATTGTTGAAAATATCGAAGAAAAACCCTTAATTTAGGTGTAAATTTGTGATAAGGGTCCCCCTTACAACATTTTCAAAATTTTTCAAAACTTAGAATTTTGATATTTTGACTTAAATTGATAAAGCTAGTCATAAGTAGTATAAAATGTCCTTCGAAAAGTCTTTGCGATGAACATTGTGGAAAATATCGAAGAAAAACCCTTAATTTAGGTGTAAATTTGTCATAAGGGTCCCCCCTTACAACATTTTCAAAATTTTTCAAAACTTAGAGTTTTGATATTTTGACTTAAATTGATAAAGCTAGTACTAAGTTGTATAAAAAGTCCTTCGAAAAGTCTTTGCGATGAACATTGTGGAAAATATCGAAGAAAAACCCTTAATTTTGGTGTAAATTTGTGATAAGGGTCCCCCCTTACAACATTTTCAAAATTTTTCAAAACTTAGAATTTTGATATTTTGACTTAAATTGATAAAGCTAGTCATAAGTAGTATAAAATGTCTTTCGAAAAGTCTTTGCGATGAAATTGTGGAAAATATCGAAGAAAAACCCTTAATTTAGGTGTAAATTTGTGATCAGGGTCCCCCTTACAACATTTTCAAAATATTTCAAAATTTAGAATTTTGATATTTTGACTTGAATTGATAAAGCTAGTACTAAGTTGTATAAAAAGTCCTTCGAAAAGTGTTTGCGATAAAAATATCTAAGAAAAACCCTTAATTTAGGTGTAAATTTGTGATAAGGGTCCCCCTTACAACATTTTCAAAATATTTCAAAATTTAGAATTTTGATATTTTGACTTGAATTGATAAAGCTAGTACTAAGTAGTATAAAAAGTCCTTCGAAAAGTGTTTGCGATAAAAATATCTAAGAAAAACCCTTAATTTTGGTGTAAATTTGTGATAAGGGTCCCCCTTACAACATTTTCAAAATTTTTCAAAACTTAGAATTTTGATATTTTGACTTAAATTGATAAAGCTAGTAATAAGTAGTATAAAATATCCTTCGAAAAGTCTTTGCGATGCAAATTGTAGAAAATATCGAAGAAAAACCCTTAATTTAGGTGTAAATTTGTGATGAGGGTCCCCCCTTACAACATTTTCAAAATTTTTCAAAACTTAGAATTTTGATATTTTGACTTAAATTGATAAAGCTAGTAATAAGTAGTATAAAATATCCTTCGAAAAGTCTTTGCGATGAAAATTGTAGAAAATATCGAAGAAAAACCCTTAATTTAGGTGTAAATTTGTGATCAGGGTCCCCCTTACAACATTTTCAAAATATTTCAAAATTTAGAATTTTGATATTTTGACTTGAATTGATAAAGCTAGTACTAAGTTGTATAAAAAGTCCTTCGAAAAGTGTTTGCGATAAAAATATCTAAGAAAAACCCTTAATTTAGGTGTAAATTTGTGATAGGAGTCCCCCCTTACAACATTTTCAAAATTTTTTAAGACTTCGAGTTTTGATATTTTGACTTAAATTGATAAAGCTAGTACTAAGTTGTATAAAAAGTCCTTCGAAAAGACTTTGCGATGAACATTGTGGAAAATATCGAAGAAAACCCCTTAATTTAGGTGTAAATTTGTGTTAAGGGTCCCCCCTTACAACATTTTCAAAATTTTGATTTAAATTTATAAAGCTAGTCATAAGTAGAATAAAAAGTCCTTCGAAAAGTCCTGCGATGAAAATTGTAGAAAATATCGAAGAAAACCCCTTAATTTAGGTGTACATTTGTGATAAGGGTCCCCCCTTACAACATTTTCAAAATTTTTAAAAATTTAGAATTTTGATATTTGGATTTAAATTGATAAAGCTAGTCATAAGTTGTATAAAAAGTCCTTCGAAAAGTGTTTGCGATAAAATTATCTAAGAAAATTAATTATTTAATTATTATTTTTCACAATTTAGAATTTTGATATTTTGATTTAAATTGATAAAGCTAGTAATAAGTAGTATAAAATGTCCTTCGAAAAGTCTTTGCAATGAAAATTGTAGAAAATATCGAAGAAAAACCTTTAATTTAGGTGTAAACTTGTGATAAGGGTCCCCCCTTACAACATTTTCAAAATTTTTCAAAACTTAGAATTTTGATATTTTGATTTAATTTGATAAAGCTAGTCATAAGTAGTATAAAATGTCCTTCGAAAAGTCTTTGCGATGAACATTGTGGAAAATATCGAAGAAAAACTCTTAATTTAGGTGTAAATTTGTGATAAGGGTCCCCCCTTACAACATTTTCAAAATTTTTTACAATTTAGAATTTTGATATTTTGATTTAAATTGATAAAGCTAGTAATAAGTAGTATAAAATGTCCTTCGAAAAGTCTTTGCGATGAAAATTGTGGAAAATATCGAAGAAAACCCTTAATTTAGATGTAAATTTGTGATAAGGGTCCCCCCTTACAACATTTTCAAAATTTTTAAAAATTTAGAATTTTGATATTTTGACTTAAATTGATAAAGCTAGTCATAAGTAGTATAAAATGTCTTTCGAAAAGTCTTTGCGATGAAATTGTGGAAAATATCGAAGAAAAACCCTTAATTTAGGTGTAAATTTGTGATAAGGGTCCCCCCTTACAACATTTTCAAAATTTTTCACAATTTAGAATTTTGATATTTTGATTTAAATTGATAAAGCTAGTAATAAGTAGTATAAAATGTCCTTCGAAAAGTCTTTGCGATGAAAATTGTGGAAAATATCGAAGAAAAACCCTTAATTTAGGTGTAAGTTGTGATAAGGTTCCCCCCTTACAATATTTTAAAAATTTTTAAAAATTTAGAATTTTGATATTTTGACTTAAATTGATAAAGCTAGTCATAAGTAGTATAAAATGTCTTTCGAAAAGTCTTTGCGATGAAATTGTGGAAAATATCGAAGAAAAACCCTTAATTTAGGTGTAAATTTGTGATAAGGGTCCCCCCTTACAACATTTTCAAATTTTTTAAAAATTTAGAATTTTGATATTTGGACTAAAATTGATAAAGCTAGTCATAAGTAGTATAAAATGTCCTTCGAAAAGTCTTTGCGATGAACATTGTGGAAAATATCGAAGAAAAACCCTTAATTTAGGTGTAAATTTGTCATAAGGGTCCCCCCTTACAACATTTTCAAAATTTTTCAAAACTTAGAATTTTGATATTTTGACTTAAATTGATAAAGCTAGTACTAAGTTGTATAAAATGTCCTTCGAAAAGACTTTGCGATGAACATTGTGGAAAATATCGAAGAAAAACCCTTAATTTAGGTGTAAATTTGTGTTAAGGATCCCCTCTTACAACATTTTCAAAATTTTTCAAAATTTAGAATTTTGATATTTTGATTTAAATTGATAAAGCTAGTCATAAGTAGAATAAAAAGTCCTTCGAAAAAGTCCTGCGATGAAAATTGTAGAAAATATCGAAGAAAAACCCTTAATTTAGGTGTACATTTGTGATAAGGGTCCCCCCTTACAACATTTTCAAAATTTTTAAAAATTTAGAATTTTGATATTTTGATTTAAATTGATAAAGCTAGTCATAAGTAGTATAAAAAGTCCTTCGAAAAGTGTTTGCGATAAAAATATCGAAGAAAAACCCTTAATTTTGGTGTAAATTTGTGATAAGGGTCCCCCCTTACAACATTTTCAAAATTTTTCAAAACTTAGAATTTTGATATTTTGACTTAAATTGATAAAGCTAGTAATAAGTAGTATAAAATATCCTTCGAAAAGTCTTTGCGATGAAAATTGTGGAAAATATCGAAGAAAAACCCTTAATTTAGGTGTAAATTTGTGATGAGGGTCCCCCCTTACAACATTTTCAAAATTTTTCAAAACTTAGAATTTTGATATTTTGACTAAAATTGATAAAGCTAGTCATAAGTAGTATAAAATGTCTTTCGAAAAGTCTTTGCGATGAAATTGTGGAAAATATCGAAGAAAAACCCTTAATTTAGGTGTAAATTTGTGATAAGGGTCCCCCTTACAACATTTTCAAAATTTTTCAAAATTTAGAATTTTGATATTTTGACTAAAATTGATAAAGCTAGTCATAAGTAGTATAAAATGTCCTTCGAAAAGTCTTTGCGATGAAAATTGTGGAAAATATCGAAGAAAAACCCTTAATTTAGGTGTAAGTTTGTGATAAGGGTCCCCCCTTAAAACATTTTCAAAATTTTTAAAAATTTAGAATTTTGATATTTTGACTTAAATTGATAAAGCTAGTCATAAGTAGTATAAAATGTCTTTCGAAAAGTCTTTGCGATGAAATTGTGGAAAATATCGAAGAAAAACCCTTAATTTAGGTGTAAATTTGTGATCAGGGTCCCCCTTACAACATTTTCAAAATATTTCAAAATTTAGAATTTTGATATTTTGACTTGAAATGATAAAGCTAGTACTAAGTTGTATAAAAAGTCCTTCGAAAAGTGTTTGCGATAAAAATATCTAAGAAAAACCCTTAATTTTGGTGTAAATTTGTGATAAGGGTCCCCCCTTACAACATTTTCAAAATTTTTCAAAACTTAGAATTTTGATATTTTGACTTAAATTGATAAAGCTAGTAATAAGTAGTATAAAATATCTTTCGAAAAGTCTTTGCGATGAAAATTGTTGAAAATATCGAAGAAAAACCCTTAATTTAGGTGTAAATTTGTGATGAGGGTCCCCCCTTACAACATTTTCAAAATTTTTCAAAACTTAGAATTTTGATATTTTGACTTAAATTGATTAAGCTAGTCATAAGTAGTATAAAATGTCCTTCGAAAAGTCTTTGCGATGAACATTGTGGAAAATATCGAAGAAAAACCCTTAATTTAGGTGTAAATTTGTCATAAGGGTCCCCCCTTACAACATTTTCAAAATTTTTCAAAACTTAGAGTTTTGATATTTTGACTTAAATTGATAAAGCTAGTACTAAGTTGTATAAAAAGTCCTTCGAAAAGACTTTGCGATGAACATTGTGGAAAATATCGAAGAAAAACCCTTAATTTTGGTGTAAATTTGTGATAAGGGTCCCCCCTTACAACATTTTCAAAATTTTTCAAAACTTAGAATTTTGATATTTTGACTTAAATTGATAAAGCTAGTCATAAGTAGTATAAAATGTCTTTCGAAAAGTCTTTGCGATGAAATTGTGGAAAATATCGAAGAAAAACCCTTAATTTAGGTGTAAATTTGTGATCAGGGTCCCCCTTACAACATTTTCAAAATATTTCAAAATTTAGAATTTTGATATTTTGACTTGAATTGATAAAGCTAGTACTAAGTTGTATAAAAAGTCCTTCGAAAAGTGTTTGCGATAAAAATATCTAAGAAAAACCCTTAATTTTGGTGTAAATTTGTGATAAGGGTCCCCCCTTACAACATTTTCAAAATTTTTCAAAACTTAGAATTTTGATATTTTGACTTAAATTGATAAAGCTAGTAATAAGTAGTATAAAATATCCTTCGAAAGGTCTTTGCGATGCAAATTGTAGAAAATATCGAAGAAAAACCCTTAATTTAGGTGTAAATTTGTGATGAGGGTCCCCCCTTACAACATTTTCAAAATTTTTCAAAACTTAGAATTTTGATATTTTGACTTAAATTGATAAAGCTAGTAATAAGTAGTATAAAATATCCTTCGAAAAGTCTTTGCGATGAAAATTGTAGAAAATATCGAAGAAAAACCCTTAATTTAGGTGTAAATTTGTGATCAGGGTCCCCCTTACAACATTTTCAAAATATTTCAAAATTTAGAATTTTGATATTTTGACTTGAATTGATAAAGCTAGTACTAAGTTGTATAAAAAGTCCTTCGAAAAGTGTTTGCGATAAAAATATCTAAGAAAAACCCTTAATTTAGGTGTAAATTTGTGATAGGGGTCCCCCCTTACAACATTTTCAAAATTTTTTAAGACTTCGAATTTTGATATTTTGACTTAAATTGATAAAGCTAGTACTAAGTTGTATAAAAAGTCCTTCGAAAAGACTTTGCGATGAACATTGTGGAAAATATCGAAGAAAACCCCTTAATTTAGGTGTAAATTTGTGTTAAGGGTCCCCCCTTACAACATTTTCAAAATTTTGATTTAAATTTATAAAGCTAGTCATAAGTAGAATAAAAAGTCCTTCGAAAAAGTCCTGCGATGAAAATTGTAGAAAATATCGAAGAAAACCCCTTAATTTAGGTGTACATTTGTGATAAGGGTCCCCCCTTACAACATTTTCAAAATTTTTAAAAATTTAGAATTTTGATATTTGGATTTAAATTGATAAAGCTAGTCATAAGTTGTATAAAAAGTCCTTCGAAAAGTGTTTGCGATAAAATTATCTAAGAAAATTAATTATTTAATTATTATTTTTCACAATTTAGAATTTTGATATTTTGATTTAAATTGATAAAGCTAGTAATAAGTAGTATAAAATGTCCTTCGAAAAGTCTTTGCGATGAAAATTGTGGAAAATATCGAAGAAAACCCTTAATTTAGATGTAAATTTGTGATAAGGGTCCCCCCTTACAACATTTTCAAAATTTTTCAAAATTTAGAATTTTGATATTGTGACTTAAATTGATAAAGCTAGTCATAAGTAGTATAAAATGTCTTTCGAAAAGTCTTTGCGATGAAATTGTGGAAAATATCGAAGAAAAACCCTTAATTTAGGTGTAAATTTGTGATAAGGGTCCCCCTTACAACATTTTCAAATTTTTTAAAAATTTAGAATTTTGATATTTGGACTAAAATTGATAAAGCTAGTAATAAGTAGTATAAAATGTTCTTCGAAAAGTCTTTGCAATGAAAATTGTGGAAAATATCGAAGAAAAACCTTTTATTTAGGTGTAAACTTGTGATAAGGGTCCCCCCTTACAACATTTTCAAAATTTTTCAAAACTTAGAATTTTGATATTTTGATTTAATTTGATAAAGCTAGTCATAAGTAGTATAAAATGTCCTTCGAAAAGTCTTTGCGATGAACATTGTGGAAAATATCGAAGAAAAACCCTTAATTTAGGTGTAAATTTGTGATAAGGGTCCCCCCTTACAACATTTTCAAAATTTTTCACAATTAAGAATTTTGATATTTTGATTTAAATTGATAAAGCTAGTAATAAGTAGTATAAAATGTCCTTCGAAAAGTCTTTGCGATGAAAATTGTGGAAAATATCGAAGAAAACCCTTAATTTAGATGTAAATTTGTGATAAGGGTCCCCCCTTACAACATTTTCAAAATTTTTTAAAATTTATAATTTTGATATTTTGACTCAAATTGATAAAGCTAGTCATAATTAGTATAAAATGTCCTTCGAAAAGTCTTTGCGATGAAAATTGTGGAAAATATCGAAGAAAAACCCCTAATTTAGGTGTAAGTTGTGATAATATTTTCAAAATTTTTAAAAATTTAGAATTTTGATATTTTGACTTAAATTGATAAAGCTAGTCATAAGTAGTATAAAATGTCTTTCGAAAAGTCTTTGCGATGAAATTGTGGAAAATATCGAAGAAAAACCCTTAATTTAGGTGTAAATTTGTGATAAGGGTCCCCCCTTACAACATTTTCAAATTTTTTAAAAATTTAGAATTTTGATATTTGGACTAAAATTGATAAAGCTAGTCATAAGTAGTATAAAATGTCCTTCGAAAAGTCTTTGCGATGAAAATTGTGGAAAATATCGAAGAAAAACCCTTAATTTAGGTGTAAATTTGTCATAAGGGTCCCCCCTTACAACATTTTCAAAATTTTTCAAAACTTAGAATTTTGATATTTTGACTTAAATTGATAAAGCTAGTACTAAGTTGTATAAAAAGTCCTTCGAAAAGACTTTGCGATGAACATTGTGGAAAATATCGAAGAAAAACCCTTAATTTAGGTGTAAATTTGTGTTAAGGATCCCCCCTTACAACATTTTCAAAATTTTTCAAAATTTAGAATTTTGATATTTTGATTTAAATTGATAAAGCTAGTCATAAGTAGAATAAAAAGTCCTTCGAAAAAGTCCTGCGATGAAAATTGTAGAAAATATCGAAGAAAAACCCTTAATTTAGGTGTACATTTGTGATAAGGGTCCCCCCTTACAACATTTTCAAAATTTTTAAAAATTTAGAATTTTGATATTTTGATTTAAATTGATAAAGCTAGTCATACGTAGTATAAAAAGTCCTTCGAAAAGTGTTTGCGATAAAAATATCTAAGAAAAACCCTTAATTTTGGTGTAAATTTGTGATAAGGGTCCCCCCTTACAACATTTTCAAAATTTTTCAAAACTTAGAATTTTGATATTTTGACTTAAATTGATAAAGCTAGTAATAAGTAGTATAAAATATACTTCGAAAAGTTTTTGGGATGAAAATTGTAGAAAATATCGAAGAAAAACCCTTAATTTAGGTGTAAATTTGTGATGAGGGTCCCCCCTTACAACATTTTCAAAATTTTTCTAAACTTAGAATTTTGATATTTTGACTTAAATTGATAAAGCTAGTAATAAGTAGTATAAAATGTCCTTCGAAAAGTCTTTGCGATGAAAATTGTGGAAAATATCGAAGAAAAACCCTTAATTTTGGTGTAAATTTGTGAAAAGGGTACCCCCTTACAACATTTTCAAAATTTTTCAAAATTTAGAATTTTGATATTATGACTTAAATTGATAAAGCTAGTAATAAGTAGTATAAAATGTCCTTCGAAAAGTCTTTGCGATGAAAATTGTAGAAAATATCGAAGAAAAACCCTTAATTTAGGTGTAAATTTGTGATGAGGGTCCCCCCTTACAACATTTTGAAAATTTTTCAAAATTTAGAATTTTGATATTTTGATTTAAATTGATAAAGCTAGTAATAAGTAGTATAAAATGTTCTTCGAAAAGTCTTTGCGATGAAAATTGTGGAAAATATCGAAGAAAAACCATTAATTTAGGTGTAAATTTGTGATAAGGGTCCCCCCTTACAACATTTTCAAAATTTTTCAAAACTTAGAATTTTGATATTTTGACTTAAATTGATAAAGCTAGTCATAAGTAGTATAAAATGTCCTTCGAAAAGTCTTTGCGATGAAAATTGTGGAAAATATTGAAGAAAAACCCTTAATTTAGGTGTAAACTTGTAATAATGGTCCCCCCTTACAACATTTTCAAAATTTTTCAAAATTTAGAGTTTTGATATTTTGACTTAAATTGATAAAGCTAGTACTTTTTTAAAGCTAGTAATAAGTAGTATAAAATGTCCTTCGAAAAGTCTTTGCGATGAAAATTGTGGAAAATATCGAAGAAAAACCCTTAATTTAGGTGTAAATTTTTGATAAGGGTCCCCCCTTACAACATTTTCAAAATTTTTCAAAATTTAGAATTTTGATATTTTGACTTAAATTGATAAAGCTAGTCATAAGTAGTATAAAATGTCATTCGAAAAGTCTTTGCGATGAAAATTGTGGAAAATATTGAAGAAAAACCCTTAATTTAGGTGTAAATTTGTGATAAGTGTCCCCCCTTACAACATTTTCAAAATTTTTCAAAACTTAGAGTTTTGATATTTTGACTTAAATTGATAAAGCTAGTACTAAGTTGTATAAAAAGTCCTTCGAAAAGACTTTGCGATGAACATTGTGGAAAATATCGAAGAAAAACCCTTAATTTTGGTGTAAATTTGTGATAAGGGTCCCCCCTTACAACATTTTCAAAATTTTTCAAGACTTAGAATTTTGATATTTTGACTTAAATTGATAAAGCTAGTCATAAGTAGTATAAAATGTCTTTCGAAAAGTCTTTGCGATGAAATTGTGGAAAATATCGAAGAAAAACCCTTAATTTAGGTGTAAATTTGTGATCAGGGTCCCCCTTACAACATTTTCAAAATATTTCAAAATTTAGAATTTTGATATTTTGACTTGAATTGATAAAGCTAGTACTAAGTTGTATAAAAAGTCCTTCGAAAAGTGTTTGCGATAAAAATATCTAAGAAAAACCCTTAATTTTGGTGTAAATTTGTGATAAGGGTCCCCCCTTACAACATTTTCAAAATTTTTCAAAACTTAGGGTTTTTGATATTTTGACTTAAATTGATACAGCTAGTAATAAGTAGTATAAAATATCCTTCGAAAAGTCTTTGCGATGAAAATTGTAGAAAATATCGAAGAAAAACCCTTAATTTAGGTGTAAATTTGTGATGAGGGTCCCCCCTTACAACATTTTCAAAATTTTTCAAAACTTAGAATTTTGATATTTTGACTTGAATTGATAAAGCTAGTACTAAGTTGTATAAAAAGTCCTTCGAAAAGTGTTTGCGATAAAAATATCTAAGAAAAACCCTTAATTTAGGTGTAAATTTGTGATAGGGGTCCCCCCTTACAACATTTTCAAAATTTTTTAAGACTTCGAATTTTGATATTTTGACTTAAATTGATAAAGCTAGTACTAAGTTGTATAAAAAGTCCTTCGAAAAGACTTTGCGATGAACATTGTGGAAAATATCGAAGAAAAACCCTTAATTTAGGTGTAAATTTGTGTTAAGGGTCCCCCCTTACAACATTTTCAAAATTTTGATTTAAATTTATAAAGCTAGTCATAAGTAGAATAAAAAGTCCTTCGAAAAAGTCCTGCGATGAAAATTGTAGAAAATATCGAAGAAAAACCCTTAATTTAGGTGTACATTTGTGATAAGGGTCCCCCCTTACAACATTTTCAAAATTTTTAAAAATTTAGAATTTTGATATTTGGATTTAAATTGATAAAGCTAGTCATAAGTTGTATAAAAAGTCCTTCGAAAAGTGTTTGCGATAAAAATATCTAAGAAAATTAATTATTTAATTATTATTTTTCACAATTTAGAATTTTGATATTTTGATTTAAATTGATAAAGCTAGTAATAAGTAGTATAAAATGTCCTTCGAAAAGTCTTTGCGATGAAAATTGTGGAAAATATCGAAGAAAACCCTTAATTTAGATGTAAATTTGTGATAAGGGTCCCCCTTACAACATTTTCAAAATTTTTCAAAATTTAGAATTTTGATATTGTGACTTAAATTGATAAAGCTAGTCATAAGTAGTATAAAATGTCTTTCGAAAAGTCTTTGCGATGAAATTGTGGAAAATATCGAAGAAAAACCCTTAATTTAGGTGTAAGTTGTGATAATATTTTCAAAATTTTTAAAAATTTAGAATTTTGATATTTTGACCTAAATTGATAAAGCTAGTCATAAGTAGTATAAAATGTCTTTCGAAAAGTCTTTGCGATGAAATTGTGGAAAATATCGAAGAAAAACCCTTAATTTAGGTGTAAATTTGTGATAAGGGTCCCCCCTTACAACATTTTCAAATTTTTTAAAAATTTAGAATTTTGATATTTGGACTAAAATTGATAAAGCTAGTCATAAGTAGTATAAAATGTCCTTCGAAAAGTCTTTGCGATGAAAATTGTGGAAAATATCGAAGAAAAACCCTTAATTTAGGTGTAAATTTGTCATAAGGGTCCCCCCTTACAACATTTTCAAAATTTTTCAAAACTTAGAATTTTGATATTTTGACTTAAATTGATAAAGCTAGTACTAAGTTGTATAAAAAGTCCTTCGAAAAGACTTTGCGATGAACATTGTGGAAAATATCGAAGAAAAACCCTTAATTTAGGTGTAAATTTGTGATAAGGGTCCCCCCTTACAACATTTTCAAAATTTTTCAAAATTTAGATTTTTGATATTTTGATTTAAATTGATAAAGCTAGTCATAAGTAGAATAAAAAGTCCTTCGAAAAAGTCCTGCGATGAAAATTGTAGAAAATATCGAAGAAAAACCCTTAATTTAGGTGTACATTTGTGATAAGGGTCCCCCCTTACAACATTTTCAAAATTTTTAAAAATTTAGAATTTTGATATTTTGATTTTAATTGATAAAGCTAGTCATAAGTAGTATAAAAAGTCCTTCGAAAAGTGTTTGCGATAAAAATATCTAAGAAAAACCCTTAATTTTGGTGTAAATTTGTGATAAGGGTCCCCCTTACAACATTTTCAAAATTTTTCAAAACTTAGAATTTTGATATTTTGACTTAAATTGATAAAGCTAGTAATAAGTAGTATAAAATATCCTTCGAAAAGTTTTTGCGATGAAAATTGTAGAAAATATCGAAGAAAAACCCTTAATTTAGGTGTAAATTTGTGATGAGGGTCCCCCTTACAACATTTTCAAAATTTTTCTAAACTTAGAATTTTGATATTTTGACTTAAATTGATAAAGCTAGTAATAAGTAGTATAAAATGTCCTTCGAAAAGTCTTTGCGATGAAAATTGTAGAAAATATCGAAGAAAAACCCTTAATTTAGGTGTAAATTTGTCATGAGGGTCCCCCCTTACAACATTTTGAAAATTTTTCAAAATTTAGAATTTTGATATTTTGATTTAAATTGATAAAGCTAGTAATAAGTAGTATAAAATGTTCTTCGAAAAGTCTTTGCGATGAAAATTGTGGAAAATATCGAAGAAAAACCATTAATTTAGGTGTAAATTTGTGATAAGGGTCCCCCCTTACAACATTTTCAAAATTTTTCAAAACTTAGAATTTTGATATTTTGACTTAAATTGATAAAGCTAGTCATAAGTAGTATAAAATGTCCTTCGAAAAGTCTTTGCGATGAAAATTGTGGAAAATATTGAAGAAAAACCCTTAATTTAGGTGTAAACTTGTAATAATGGTCCCCCCTTACAACATTTTCAAAATTTTTCAAAATTTAGAGTTTTGATATTTTGACTTAAATTGATAAAGCTAGTCATAGTGTATAAAATTTTTAATTTGTTAAGTTTAAATTTTATTTTTTTTTTTTTTTTGACTTTTTTAAAGCTAGTAATAAGTAGTATAAAATGTCCTTCGAAAAGTCTTTGCGATGAAAATTGTGGAAAATATCGAAGAAAAACCCTTAATTTATGTGTAAATTTTTGATAAGGGTCCCCCTTACAACATTTTGAAAATTTTTCAAAATTTAGGATTTTGATATTTTGACTTAAATTGATAAAGCTAGTACTAAGTATTGGTTTGTGTTTGTTGCCGCAGCAGTAGCCCGGACGCGGAGAGTCATAAAAATAAAGAGAGAAACGCGCGTACGTCTTCACTGTGTGAATGTTTATTAGAAAGAACTAACATTTAGCAGTATTCTGTTATAAACTTAACATAACATATTCATAGCATTCAATCAGCTGACATGCATGCATTGGTAACATAAACGATGATTTTCGACACCCTTCCTCAATGCAAGCATGTTTACAAAAATTACTTTAAATTTAACAATTTCGTAAACTCAATATGCTTCTTTTTCGACAAGTTCTTGGTTAGTATATCTGCGATCATATTATTTGTCGAAACGTACTGCAACATAACATGCCCTTCCTTGATGATCTGTCGCACAAAATGATATCTTATATCAATGTGCTTGCTGCGCGAATGATGTACAGGATTCTTGGCCAATTCCTGTGCACTCAAGTTGTCACCATTTACAACTGTTGGAGTTCCATCTATACCGCAACCGACTTCAACGATAAGCCTGCGCATTACCAAAGCTTCCTTGCACGCCGCTGATAACGCCATGTATTCAGCCTCAGTGCTGCTAAGTGCCACGCTCCGTTGTTTCTCCGATTTCCAGCAAATCGGACCACCAGCTAAGAAATATATGTAGCCAGTATAGGATTTTCGGTCGACCTTGTCGCCGCCCCAATCTGCGTCAACAAAACCTTCAAATGGTTTCCCACACTTCCTGTAGTGTAGCCTGTACTTTACTGTTGATGCCAGATAACGCAGAACATGCTTCACGCCTGCAAGGTGCTCACTATGGGGTTCCTGATTACGTTGAGCCAATTTTGCGATCGAATGCAAAATATCTGGTCGTGTTGTAAGAGCCAGCCACATCAGCTCTCCAACCATTGATTGATACGTTGTTACGTCAATCCTTGTGCATTGATCATTCTCGCACAACACCTGATGCCCCTCTTCTAATGGCGTAGCTGCCGGCCTGCAGCTCTCCATACCGTATCGCTTCAGTAAATCCTTGATATACTGCGAACTATCAAGAGTAATAGCGCCAGTTTCTCCCTCACGTAGAATTTCCATTCCCAGAAATAGCTCCAACGGACCTTTATCAACGCATTCAAAAGCCTTTGAAATGCTCGACTTTATGTTGATCAAGTCCACCTTAGATTTGCATGCTATAAGGAGATCATCAACATATACCAGGATTAGCGATAAGTCACCTCTTGCCTCCTGTTTATATAGGCATGGCTCATTGTCACACGGTACAAATCCAATTTTACGTAACACGCTATCCAGCTTATGGTTCCATTCCCTTCCTGACTGCTTCAGTCCGTATAACGCTTTCTTCAATAACAAAACCTTGTCCGATTGAGTGCCTTCTCCATAGCCCTGGGGTTGCTTCATGTATACTACGTCCTTCAGATCGCTATTCAGGTATGCCGTGCATACATCCATCTGATGTAAATATAACTCCAACTCCGCTGCTAAGGCCAGAATGAAACGCATGCTCTCCAATCGACAAACCGGCGAGAACGTATCCTTATAGTTTACGCCATATTGCTGCGAACAACCTTTCGCAACCAACCGTGCTTTAAAGCGCTGTATTTGCCCAAGTGCATCTCGCTTCAGGCTAAATACCCATTTGCAGCCAATTGCCCGATGCTCCTTCGGTAATTCTGCAAGCTGCCAAGTTTGATTCGTAATCAAAGATTCGTATTCCTTCGCCACCGCCTCACGCCAGTACGTTGCCTCTGGACTTTTCATCGCCTCCTCATAGGATGATGGAACAGTTACATTCTCAGTAACCATAGCGCTGAGTAAATTATATTGCTTCTTTGGGCGACCGGGTCTGCCCGTTCTTAGCAATCTTGGTCTCCCTGGACCAATTCGTACAGCCTGCTCTTCCAGTACCAACTCCTCCGATGCGCTTGCGTAGGATTCGTCACTGCTACCTTGCTTGGAAGCAATCATTGTGTCAGACGCATCCGTGTCGTCGTTAGATGTGATCTCATCGTTGTCATCTTTCTCAACACCATTAGGCTCCATATGACACTCGTCAACTGACAATTTGTGCATCACACATTCTGCAACTGCCTGCTCCGAAAGTCCAAGCTCGTCAAACACCACGTCTCGTTTCTCGACTACTTTCCTCAACTCTGGATCATAAAGTCGATAGCCCTTGGCATTTGCCGAATATCCGACCATTCGATACTCTTTTCCCTTGGGTTTGAACTTGCTTCTCTGTTGACCTTTGTCAAGCGCCACTGCGAATGAACCAAAAACTTTTAGATGACTGATATTTGGTTTCTTACCAGTCCATGCTTCCATTGGTGTCCTTCCGATCAATGACCTAGTGGGCGAACGGTTCCGCAAATACACCGCTGTGTATATTGCCTCTGCCCATAATTCTTGACCTAATCCTGACTGTACCAATAAACATCTGGCCATTTCCACCAACGTCCGATTGGCGCGTTCAGCCACACCATTTTGTTGTGGAGTATAAGGCACTGTCAACTGCCGTGCAATTCCCATTTCCTTGAAATATTCATCGAATTTCTTGTTGACATACTCTCGTCCATTATCACTTCGTACGCATTTCAGCCTTTTTCCCGTCTGCCGCTCCACTAGATTTTTGTACTCCATAAACTTGTCAAAGACCTCATCCTTGCCCTTAAGGAAATACACATATGTCCGCCGTGACATATCGTCTATGAACGTCAGAAAATACCTGGATCCGCCAATTGATTGAGTTTCGAATGGACCACATACATCCGTATGCACTAATTCCAGCAGTTCCTGCGCACGACTTTCGCTCGCTTGCGGAAAGGGCTGCACATGCACTTTACTGATCATACACGTCTTGCATGATGTGTTCTTTGTGACATCAATCTTATCCATTCCTCGAACTAATCCTTTATTGACCATATCCATAAGACTTGCGTAATTCAAATGTCCGTACCGTTTATGCCAAAGCAACGCATCCGCGTTAACAGCTGCATAACATCTGTTATGTTTGCATTCTATCGTGTATAGACCTCCAGCTCTGTTAACTTTCAGAATACATTTTCCGTTTCGCATAATTTTCGCATTTTTTGCGTCAAAATTAACAGTGCATTTGTTTGCGACCGCATAGCTCACACTTAAAAAATTCCCCTTCAGTTTGGGAACATATAAGACATTGAGTAGCTCTACTGTATACGACTCAGTTTGCAACTGCACAGTCCCTATGCCTTCTGCTTGCAAAAATCCGGCATCCGCCAAACCGATCATTTCCGTATGCTTCTCAAACTTTGTGAACATCTGCCTCTCGCAACACATATGACTCGTTGCTCCACTGTCCAAAATCCATTTGAACTTTTCAAAGCTGCTGCCATCCAATGCATTTAATAAGCTGAACTGCTGTTTCCCGCCTGTTACCGACACTGCTTTGCCATCATCATTCTGTGAATTCGCCGCCTTGCGACAATTCGCTTTTATGTGCCCTTTTTCGCCGCACCTATAACAGACGACGCTTCGTTGTTTCTTCTTTGTAGCGAGCTTCGCACATTTTTGCGTCGCAGAAAATGCCGTTGAATTTTCTGTATGCCTTTCCGTATTCTCTCTCCTCTCGCCTTCTTCCTTGAGTTTTATGCACAGAATTTCGAACGTCGGCAAACTGTCGCGCGTCTCAATGGCGACAACGAAATTCTCATACTCAACTGGCAAACTTGAAAGTAACACGATTGCCTGTAACTCGTCATTCATCGTGATTCCAACTCCAGCTAGTTGATCGACGATCTCACAGAAATTACTCAAGTATCCAGCCATGCTCTGACCCTCAGACATGCGCAATCCTAGCAACTTCTTGTATAATGACACCTTCCTCACAGGTCCAGTCGGCTGATGCACCTCTCGTAGCTTTATCCACGCTGCATTCGCCGATGCACAGTTTTTTATATATCCTAACTGTGATACCTTAACGCTCAACGTGATCATTGCCAATGCCTTTCGATCAAGAGCAGACCAGTCAACGCCTTCACCGGAACATGACTGCTGTAAATCGCCCGACGCAACATTCCAAAGCTCAGCATGCACCAACACGCACTTCATTTGGATACACCATGAGTCATAGTTGTTCTCCTCCAGCTTCTCGATCTGGTACAACGAACTCATCTTGTTTTCCCGTCGCAATTTACCGTCTTTCTAATTGTCCCAAAAATAATCCGTGACTATTTTTCATTCACCACATAAACACTTTTAAGTTTATAAGACCTCCATCTAGGCTAGGACGAAACCTGGGCCCATAACCTATTGGTTTGTGTTTGTTGCCGCAGCAGTAGCCCGGACGCGGAGAGTCATAAAATAAAGAGAGAAACGCGCGTACGTCTTCACTGTGTGAATGTTTATTAGAAAGAACTAACATTTAGCAGTATTCTGTTATAAACTTAACATAACATATTCATAGCATTCAATCAGCTGACATGCATGCATTGGTAACATAAACGATGATTTTTAAAAAAAAAAAAAAAAAAAATTTTTTTAAAAATTTTTTGAAAAAAAAATTTGAAAAAAAAAAAAAAAAAAAAAAATAAATAAAAAAAAAATTTATAAAAAAACCCCCCCCCAAAATAAAAAAAATTTTAAAAAAAAAAAATTAAAATTTTAAATTTAAAAAAAAAAAAAAAAAAAAAAAAAAAAAAAAAAAATGTTCTTCGAAAAGTCTTTGCGATGAAAATTGTGGAAAATATCGAAGAAAACCCTTAATTTAGATGTAAATTTGTGATAAGGGTCCCCCCTTACAACATTTTCAAAATTTTTCAAAATTTAGAATTTTGATATTGTGACTTAAATTGATAAAGCTAGTCATAAGTAGTATAAAATGTCTTTCGAAAAGTCTTTGCGATGAAATTGTGGAAAATATCGAAGAAAAACCCTTAATTTAGGTGTAAGTTGTGATAATATTTTCAAAATTTTTAAAAATTTAGAATTTTGATATTTTGACCTAAATTGATAAAGCTAGTCATAAGGAGTATAAAATGTCTTTCGAAAAGTCTTTGCGATGAAATTGTGGAAAATATCGAAGAAAAACCCTTAATTTAGGTGTAAATTTGTGATAAGGGTCCCCCCTTACAACATTTTCAAATTTTTTAAAAATTTAGAATTTAGATATTTGGACTAAAATTGATAAAGCTAGTCATAAGTAGTATAAAATGTCCTTCGAAAAGTCTTTGCGATGAAAATTGTGGAAAATATCGAAGAAAAACCCTTAATTTAGGTGTAAATTTGTCATAAGGGTCCCCCCTTACAACATTTTCAAAATTTTTCAAAACTTAGAATTTTGATATTTTGACTTAAATTGATAAAGCTAGTACTAAGTTGTATAAAAAGTCCTTCGAAAAGACTTTGCGATGAACATTGTGGAAAATATCGAAGAAAAACCCTTAATTTTGGTGTAAATTTGTGATGAGGGTCCCCCCTTACAACATTTTCAAAATTTTTCAAAATTTAGATTTTTGATATTTTGATTTAAATTGATAAAGCTAGTCATAAGTAGAATAAAAAGTCCTTCGAAAAAGTCCTGCGATGAAAATTGTAGAAAATATCGAAGAAAAACCCTTAATTTAGGTGTACATTTGTGATAAGGGTCCCCCCTTACAACATTTTCAAAATTTTTAAAAATTTAGAATTTTGATATTTTGATTTTAATTGATAAAGCTAGTCATAAGTAGTATAAAAAGTCCTTCGAAAAGTGTTTGCGATAAAAATATCTAAGAAAAACCCTTAATTTTGGTGTAAATTTGTGATAAGGGTCCCCCTTTACAACATTTTCAAAATTTTTCAAAACTTAGAATTTTGATATTTTGACTTAAATTGATAAAGCTAGTAATAAGTAGTATAAAATATCCTTCGAAAAGTTTTTGCGATGAAAATTGTAGAAAATATCGAAGAAAAACCCTTAATTTAGGTGTAAATTTGTGATGAGGGTCCCCCCTTACAACATTTTCAAAATTTTTCTAAACTTAGAATTTTGATATTTTGACTTAAATTGATAAAGCTAGTAATAAGTAGTATAAAATGTCCTTCGAAAAGTCTTTGCGATGAAAATTGTAGAAAATATCGAAGAAAAACCCTTAATTTAGGTGTAAATTTGTCATGAGGGTCCCCCCTTACAACATTTTGAAAATTTTTCAAAATTTAGAATTTTGATATTTTGATTTAAATTGATAAAGGTAGTAATAAGTAGTATAAAATGTTCTTCGAAAAGTCTTTGCGATGAAAATTGTGGAAAATATCGAAGAAAAACCATTAATTTAGGTGTAAATTTGTGATAAGGGTCCCCCCTTACAACATTTTCAAAATTTTTCAAAACTTAGAATTTTGATATTTTGACTTAAATTGATAAAGCTAGTCATAAGTAGTATAAAATGTCCTTCGAAAAGTCTTTGCGATGAAAATTGTGGAAAATATTGAAGAAAAACCCTTAATTTAGGTGTAAACTTGTAATAATGGTCCCCCCTTACAACATTTTCAAAATTTTTCAAAATTTAGAGTTTTGATATTTTGACTTAAATTGATAAAGCTAGTACTTTTTTAAAGCTAGTAATAAGTAGTATAAAATGTCCTTCGAAAAGTCTTTGCGATGAAAATTGTGGAAAATATCGAAGAAAAACCCTTAATTTATGTGTAAATTTTTGATAAGGGTCCCCCCTTACAACATTTTGAAAATTTTTCAAAATTTAGAATTTTGATATTTTGAATTAAAATGATAAAGCTAGTAATAAGTATTGGTTTGTGTTTGTTGCCGCAGCAGTAGCCCGGACGCGGAGAGTCATAAAATAAAGAGAGAAACGCGCGTACGTCTTCACTGTGTGAATGTTTATTAGAAAGAACTAACATTTAGCAGTATTCTGTTATAAACTTAACATAACATATTCATAGCATTCAATCAGCTGACATGCATGCATTGGTAACATAAACGATGATTTTCGACACCCTTCCTCAATGCAAGCATGTTTACAAAAATTACTTTAAATTTAACAATTTCGTAAACTCAATATGCTTCTTTTTCGACAAGTTCTTGGTTAGTATATCTGCGATCATATTATTTGTCGAAACGTACTGCAACATAACATGCCCTTCCTTGATGATCTGTCGCACAAAATGATATCTTATATCAATGTGCTTGCTGCGCGAATGATGTACAGGATTCTTGGCCAATTCCTGTGCACTCAAGTTGTCACCATTTACAACTGTTGGAGTTCCATCTATACCGCAACCGACTTCAACGATAAGCCTGCGCATTACCAAAGCTTCCTTGCACGCCGCTGATAACGCCATGTATTCAGCCTCAGTGCTGCTAAGTGCCACGCTCCGTTGTTTCTCCGATTTCCAGCAAATCGGACCACCAGCTAAGAAATATATGTAGCCAGTATAGGATTTTCGGTCGACCTTGTCGCCGCCCCAATCTGCGTCAACAAAACCTTCAAATGGTTTCCCACACTTCCTGTAGTGTAGCCTGTACTTTACTGTTGATGCCAGATAACGCAGAACATGCTTCACGCCTGCAAGGTGCTCACTATGGGGTTCCTGATTACGTTGAGCCAATTTTGCGATCGAATGCAAAATATCTGGTCGTGTTGTAAGAGCCAGCCACATCAGCTCTCCAACCATTGATTGATACGTTGTTACGTCAATCCTTGTGCATTGATCATTCTCGCACAACACCTGATGCCCCTCTTCTAATGGAGTAGCTGCCGGCCTGCAGCTCTCCATACCGTATCGCTTCAGTAAATCCTTGATATACTGCGAACTATCAAGAGTAATAGCGCCAGTTTCTCCCTCACGTAGAATTTCCATTCCCAGAAATAGCTCCAACGGACCTTTATCAACGCATTCAAAAGCCTTTGAAATGCTCGACTTTATGTTGATCAAGTCCACCTTAGATTTGCATGCTATAAGGAGATCATCAACATATACCAGGATTAGCGATAAGTCACCTCTTGCCTCCTGTTTATATAGGCATGGCTCATTGTCACACGGTACAAATCCAATTTTACGTAACACGCTATCCAGCTTATGGTTCCATTCCCTTCCTGACTGCTTCAGTCCGTATAACGCTTTCTTCAATAACAAAACCTTGTCCGATTGAGTGCCTTCTCCATAGCCCTGGGGTTGCTTCATGTATACTACGTCCTTCAGATCGCTATTCAGGTATGCCGTGCATACATCCATCTGATGTAAATATAACTCCAACTCCGCTGCTAAGGCCAGAATGAAACGCATGCTCTCCAATCGACAAACCGGCGAGAACGTATCCTTATAGTTTACGCCATATTGCTGCGAACAACCTTTCGCAACCAACCGTGCTTTAAAGCGCTGTATTTGCCCAAGTGCATCTCGCTTCAGGCTAAATACCCATTTGCAGCCAATTGCCCGATGCTCCTTCGGTAATTCTGCAAGCTGCCAAGTTTGATTCGTAATCAAAGATTCGTATTCCTTCGCCACCGCCTCACGCCAGTACGTTGCCTCTGGACTTTTCATCGCCTCCTCATAGGATGATGGAACAGTTACATTCTCAGTAACCATAGCGCTGAGTAAATTATATTGCTTCTTTGGGCGACCGGGTCTGCCCGTTCTTAGCAATCTTGGTCTCCCTGGACCAATTCGTACAGCCTGCTCTTCCAGTACCAACTCCTCCGATGCGCTTGCGTAGGATTCGTCACTGCTACCTTGCTTGGAAGCAATCATTGTGTCAGACGCATCCGTGTCGTCGTTAGATGTGATCTCATCGTTGTCATCTTTCTCAACACCATTAGGCTCCATATGACACTCGTCAACTGACAATTTGTGCATCACACATTCTGCAACTGCCTGCTCCGAAAGTCCAAGCTCGTCAAACACCACGTCTCGTTTCTCGACTACTTTCCTCAACTCTGGATCATAAAGTCGATAGCCCTTGGCATTTGCCGAATATCCGACCATTCGATACTCTTTTCCCTTGGGTTTGAACTTCCTTCTCTGTTGACCTTTGTCAAGCGCCACTGCGAATGAACCAAAAACTTTTAGATGACTGATATTTGGTTTCTTACCAGTCCATGCTTCCATTGGTGTCCTTCCGATCAATGACCTAGTGGGCGAACGGTTCCGCAAATACACCGCTGTGTATATTGCCTCTGCCCATAATTCTTGACCTAATCCTGACTGTACCAATAAGCATCTGGCCATTTCCACCAACGTCCGATTGGCGCGTTCAGCCACACCATTTTGTTGTGGAGTATAAGGCACTGTCAACTGCCGTGCAATTCCCATTTCCTTGAAATATTCATCGAATTTCTTGTTGACATACTCTCGTCCATTATCACTTCGTACGCATTTCAGCCTTTTTCCCGTCTGCCGCTCCACTAGATTTTTGTACTCCATAAACTTGTCAAAGACCTCATCCTTGCCCTTAAGGAAATACACATATGTCCGCCGTGACATATCGTCTATGAACGTCAGAAAATACCTGGATCCGCCAATTGATTGAGTTTCGAATGGACTACATACATCCGTATGCACTAATTCCAGCAGTTCCTGCGCACGACTTTCGCTCGCTTGCGGAAAGGGCTGCACATGCACTTTACTGATCATACACGTCTTGCATGATGTGTTCTTTGTGACATCAATCTTATCCATTCCTCGAACTAATCCTTTATTGACCATATCCATAAGACTTGCGTAATTCAAATGTCCGTACCGTTTATGCCAAAGCAACGCATCCGCGTTAACAGCTGCATAACATCTGTTATGTTTGCATTCTATCGTGTATAGACCTCCAGCTCTGTTAACTTTCAGAATACATTTTCCGTTTCGCATAATTTTCGCATTTTTTGCGTCAAAATTAACAGTGCATTTGTTTGCGACCGCATAGCTCACACTTAAAAAATTCCCCTTCAGTTTGGGAACA
Organism: Zaprionus camerounensis; assembly: GCA_018904165.1. NCBI lineage: Eukaryota > Metazoa > Arthropoda > Insecta > Diptera > Drosophilidae > Zaprionus > Zaprionus camerounensis. The sequence goes on from JAEIFS010000602.1 coordinate 37,249, forward strand.
TATAAGACATTGAGTAGCTCTACTGTATACGACTCAGTTTGCAACTGCACAGTCCCTATGCCTTCTGCTTGCAAAAATCCGGCATCCGCCAAACCGATCATTTCCGTATGCTTCTCAAACTTTGTGAACATCTGCCTCTCGCAACACATATGACTCGTTGCTCCACTGTCCAAAATCCATTTGAACTTTTCAAAGCTGCTGCCATCCAATGCATTTAATAAGCTGAACTGCTGTTTCCCGCCTGTTACCGACACTGCTTTGCCATCATCATTCTGTGAATTCGCCGCCTTGCGACAATTCGCTTTTATGTGCCCTTTTTCGCCGCACCTATAACAGACGACGCTTCGTTGTTTCTTCTTTGTAGCGAGCTTCGCACATTTTTGCGTCGCAGAAAATGCCGTTGAATTTTCTGTATGCCTTTCCGTATTCTCTCTCCTCTCGCCTTCTTCCTTGAGTTTTATGCACAGAATTTCGAACGTCGGCAAACTGTCGCGCGTCTCAATGGCGACAACGAAATTCTCATACTCAACTGGCAAACTTGAAAGTAACACGATTGCCTGTAACTCGTCATTCATCGTGATTCCAACTCCAGCTAGTTGATCGACGATCTCACAGAAATTACTCAAGTATCCAGCCATGCTCTGACCCTCAGACATGCGCAATCCTAGCAACTTCTTGTATAATGACACCTTCCTCACAGGTCCAGTCGGCTGATGCACCTCTCGTAGCTTTATCCACGCTGCATTCGCCGATGCACAGTTTTTTATATATCCTAACTGTGATACCTTAACGCTCAACGTGATCATTGCCAATGCCTTTCGATCAAGAGCAGACCAGTCAACGCCTTCACCGGAACATGACTGCTGTAAATCGCCCGACGCAACATTCCAAAGCTCAGCATGCACCAACACGCACTTCATTTGGATACACCATGAGTCATAGTTGTTCTCCTCCAGCTTCTCGATCTGGTACAACGAACTCATCTTGTTTTCCCGTCGCAATTTACTGTCTTTCTAATTGTCCCAAAAATAATCCGTGACTATTTTTCATTCACCACATAAACACTTTTAAGTTTATAAGACCTCCATCTAGGCTAGGACGAAACCTGGGCCCATAACCTATTGGTTTGTGTTTGTTGCCGCAGCAGTAGCCCGGACGCGGAGAGTCATAAAAATAAAGAGAGAAACGCGCGTACGTCTTCACTGTGTGAATGTTTATTAGAAAGAACTAACATTTAGCAGTATTCTGTTATAAACTTAACATAACATATTCATAGCATTCAATCAGCTGACATGCATGCATTGGTAACATAAACGATGATTTTCGACAATAAGTAGTATAAAATGTTCTTCGAAAAGTCTTTGCGATGAAAATTGTGGAAAATATCGAAGAAAAACCCTTAATTTAGGTGTACATTTGTGATAAGGGTCCCCCCTTACAACATTTTCAAAATTTTTCAAAACTTAGAATTTTGATATTTTGACTTAAATTGATAAAGCTAGTCATAAGTAGTATAAAATGTCTTTCGAAAAGTCTTTGCGATGAAAATTGTGGAAAATATCGAAGAAAAACCCTTAATTTAGGTGTAAATTTGTCATAAGGGTCCCCCCTTACAACATTTTGAAAATTTTTCAAAATTTAGAATTTTGATATTTTGACTTAAATTGATAAAGCTAGTCATAAGTAGTATAAAATGTCCTTCGAAAAGTCTTTGCGATGAAAATTGTGGAAAATATCGAAGAAAAACCGTTAATTTAGGTGTAAACTTGTGATAAGGGTCCCCCCTTACAACATTTTCAAAATTTTTCAAAATTTAGAATTTTGATATTTTGACTGAAATTGATAAAGCTAGTACTTTAAGCTAGTAATAAGTAGTATAAAATGTCCTTCGAAAAGTCTTTGCGATGAAAATTGTAGAAAATATCGAAGAAAAACCCTTAATTTAGGTGTACATTTGTGATAAGGGTCCCCCCTTACAACATTTTCAAAATTTTTCAAAACTTAGAATTTTGATATTTTGACTTAAATTGATAAAGCTAGTACTAAGTAGTATAAAATGTCCTTCGAAAAGTCTTTGCGATGAAAATTGTGGAAAATATCGAAGAAAAACCCTTAATTTAGGTGTAAATTTGTGATAAGGGTCCCCCTTACAACATTTTCAAAATTTTTCAAAACTTAGAATTTTGATATTTTGACTTAAATTGATAAAGCTAGTAATAAGTAGTATAAAATGTCCTTCGAAAAGTCTTTGCGATGAAAATTGTGGAAAATATCGAAGAAAAACCCTTAATTTAGGTGTAAATTTGTGAAAAGGGTCCCCCTTACAACATTTTCAAAATTTTTCAAAATTTAGAATTTTGATATTTTGACTTAAATTGATAAAGCTAGTACTAAGTAGTATAAAATGTCCTTCGAAAAGTCTTTGCGATGAAAATTGTGGAAAATATCGAAGAAAAACCCTTAATTTAGGTGTAAATTTGTGATAAGGGTCCCCCCTTACAACATTTTCAAAATTTTTCAAAATTTAGAATTTTGATATTTTGACTTAAATTGATAAAGCTAGTAATAAGTAGTATAAAATGTCCTTCGAAAAGTCTTTGCGATGAAAATTGTGGAAAATATCGAAGAAAAACCCTTAATTTAGGTGTAAATTTGTGATAAGGGTCCCCCTTACAACATTTTCAAAATTTTTCAAAATTTAGAATTTTGATATTTTGACTTAAATTGATAAAGCTAGTCATAAGTAGTATAAAATGTCCTTCGAAAAGTCTTTGCGATGAAAATTGTGGAAAATATCGAAGAAAAACCCTTAATTTAGGTGTAAATTTGTGATAAGGGTCCCCCCTTACAACATTTTCAAAATTTTTCAAAATTTAGAATTTTGATATTTTGACTTAAATTGATAAAGCTAGTAATAAGTAGTATAAAATGTCCTTCGAAAAGTCTTTGCGATGAAAATTGTGGAAAATATCGAAGAAAAACCCTTAATTTAGGTGTAAATTTGTGATAAGGGTCCCCCCTTACAACATTTTCAAAATTTTTCAAAACTTAGAATTTTGATATTTTGACTTAAATTGATAAAGCTAGTCATAAGTAGTATAAAATGTCTTTCGAAAAGTCTTTGCGATGAAAATTGTGGAAAATATCGAAGAAAAACCCTTAATTTAGGTGTAAATTTGTGATAAGGGTCCCCCCTTACAACATTTTCAAAATTTTTAAAAATTTAGAATTTTGATATTTTGACTTAAATTGATAAAGCTAGTAATAAGTAGTATAAAAAGTCCTTCGAAAAGTCTTTGCGATAAAAATATCGAAGAAAAACCCTTAATTTTGGTGTAAATTTGTGATAAGGGTCCCCCCTTACAACATTTTCAAAATTTTTCAAAACTTAGAATTTTGATATTTTGACTTAAATTGATAAAGCTAGTAATAAGTAGTATAAAATGTCCTTCGAAAAGTCTTTGCGATGAAAATTGTGGAAAATATCGAAGAAAAACCCTTAATTTAGGTGTAAATTTGTGATAAGGGTCCCCCTTACAACATTTTCAAAATTTTTCAAAACTTAGAATTTTGATATTTTGACTTAAATTGATAAAGCTAGTAATAAGTAGTATAAAATGTCCTTCGAAAAGTCTTTGCGATGAAAATTGTGGAAAATATCGAAGAAAAACCCTTAATTTTGGTGTAAATTTGTGATAAGGGTCCCCCCTTACAACATTTTCAAAATTTTTCAAAATTTAGAATTTTGATATTTTGACTTAAATTGATAAAGCTAGTAATAAGTAGTATAAAATGTCCTTCGAAAAGTCTTTGCGATGAAAATTGTGGAAAATATCGAAGAAAAACCCTTAATTTAGGTGTAAATTTGTGATGAGGGTCCCCCCTTACAACATTTTCAAAATTTTTCAAAACTTAGAATTTTGATATTTTGACTTAAATTGATAAAGCTAGTAATAAGTAGTATAAAATGTCCTTCGAAAAGTCTTTGCGATGAAAATTGTGGAAAATATCGAAGAAAAACCCTTAATTTAGGTGTAAATTTGTGATAAGGGTCCCCCTTACAACATTTTCAAAATTTTTCAAAATTTAGAATTTTGATATTTTGACTTAAATTGATAAAGCTAGTAATAAGTAGTATAAAATGTCCTTCGAAAAGTCTTTGCGATGAAAATTGTGGAAAATATCGAAGAAAAACCCTTAATTTAGGTGTAAATTTGTCATAAGGGTCCCCCCTTACAACATTTTCAAAATTTTTCAAAATTTAGAATTTTGATATTTTGACTTAAAATGATAAAGCTAGTAATAAGTAGTATAAAATGTCCTTCGAAAAGTCTTTGCGATGAAAATTGTGGAAAATATCGAAGAAAAACCCTTAATTTAGGTGTAAATTTGTGATAAGGGTCCCCCCTTACAACATTTTCAAAATTTTTCAAAATTTAGAATTTTGATATTTTGACTTAAATTGATAAAGCTAGTCATAAGTAGTATAAAATGTCCTTCGAAAAGTCTTTGCGATGAAAATTGTGGAAAATATCGAAGAAAAACCCTTAATTTTGGTGTAAATTTGTGATAAGGGTCCCCCCTTACAACATTTTCAAAATTTTTCAAAATTTAGAATTTTGATATTTTGACTTAAATTGATAAAGCTAGTAATAAGTAGTATAAAATGTCCTTCGAAAAGTCTTTGCGATGAAAATTGTGGAAAATATCGAAGAAAAACCCTTAATTTAGGTGTAAATTTGTGATAAGGGTCCCCCCTTACAACATTTTCAAAATTTTTCAAAATTTAGAATTTTGATATTTTGACTTAAATTGATAAAGCTAGTCATAAGTAGTATAAAATGTCCTTCGAAAAGTCTTTGCGATGAAAATTGTGGAAAATATCGAAGAAAAACCCTTAATTTAGGTGTAAATTTGTGATAAGGGTCCCCCTTACAACATTTTCAAAATTTTTCAAAATTTAGAATTTTGATATTTTGACTTAAATTGATAAAGCTAGTCATAAGTAGTATAAAATGTCCTTCGAAAAGTCTTTGCGATGAAAATTGTGGAAAATATCGAAGAAAAACCCTTAATTTAGGTGTAAATTTGTGATAAGGGTCCCCCTTACAACATTTTCAAAATTTTTCAAAACTTAGAATTTTGATATTTTGACTTAAATTGATAAAGCTAGTAATAAGTAGTATAAAATGTCCTTCGAAAAGTCTTTGCGATGAAAATTGTGGAAAATATCGAAGAAAAACCCTTAATTTTAGGTGTAAATTTGTGAAAAGGGTCCCCCCTTACAACATTTTCAAAATTTTTCAAAATTTAGAATTTTGATATTTTGACTTAAATTGATAAAGCTAGTAATAAGTAGTATAAAATGTCCTTCGAAAAGTCTTTGCGATGAAAATTGTGGAAAATATCGAAGAAAAACCCTTAATTTAGGTGTAAATTTGTGATGAGGGTCCCCCCTTACAACATTTTCAAAATTTTTCAAAACTTAGAATTTTGATATTTTGACTTAAATTGATAAAGCTAGTAATAAGTAGTATAAAATGTCCTTCGAAAAGTCTTTGCGATGAAAATTGTGGAAAATATCGAAGAAAAACCCTTAATTTAGGTGTAAATTTGTGATAAGGGTCCCCCTTACAACATTTTCAAAATTTTTCAAAATTTAGAATTTTGATATTTTGACTTAAATTGATAAAGCTAGTAATAAGTAGTATAAAATGTCCTTCGAAAAGTCTTTGCGATGAAAATTGTGGAAAATATCGAAGAAAAACCCTTAATTTAGGTGTAAATTTGTGATAAGGGTCCCCCTTACAACATTTTCAAAATTTTTCAAAATTTAGAATTTTGATATTTTGACTTAAATTGATAAAGCTAGTAATAAGTAGTATAAAATGTCCTTCGAAAAGTCTTTGCGATGAAAATTGTGGAAAATATCGAAGAAAAACCCTTAATTTAGGTGTAAATTTGTGATAAGGGTCCCCCTTACAACATTTTCAAAATTTTTCAAAATTTAGAATTTTGATATTTTGACTTAAATTGATAAAGCTAGTCATAAGTAGTATAAAATGTCCTTCGAAAAGTCTTTGCGATGAAAATTGTGGAAAATATCGAAGAAAAACCCTTAATTTTGGTGTAAATTTGTGAAAAGGGTCCCCCCTTACAACATTTTCAAAATTTTTCAAAATTTAGAATTTTGATATTTTGACTTAAATTGATAAAGCTAGTAATAAGTAGTATAAAATGTCCTTCGAAAAGTCTTTGCGATGAAAATTGTGGAAAATATCGAAGAAAAACCCTTAATTTAGGTGTAAATTTGTGATAAGGGTCCCCCCTTACAACATTTTCAAAATTTTTCAAAACTTAGAATTTTGATATTTTGACTTAAATTGATAAAGCTAGTAATAAGTAGTATAAAATGTCCTTCGAAAAGTCTTTGCGATGAAAATTGTGGAAAATATCGAAGAAAAACCCTTAATTTTAGGTGTAAATTTGTGATAAGGGTCCCCCTTACAACATTTTATTTCAAAATTTTTCAAAATTTAGAATTTTGATATTATGACTTAAATTGATAAAGCTAGTAATAAGTAGTATAAAATGTCCTTCGAAAAGTCTTTGCGATGAAAATTGTGGAAAATATCGAAGAAAAACCCTTAATTTAGGTGTAAATTTGTCATAAGGGTCCCCCCTTACAACATTTTCAAAATTTTTCAAAATTTAGAATTTTGATATTTTGACTTAAAATGATAAAGCTAGTAATAAGTAGTATAAAATGTCCTTCAAAAAGTCTTTGCGATGAAAATTGTGGAAAATATCGAAGAAAAACCCTTAATTTAGGTGTAAATTTTTGATAAGGGTCCCCCCTTACAACATTTTCAAAATTTTTCAAAATTTAGAATTTTGATATTTTGACTTAAATTGATAAAGCTAGTCATAAGTAGTATAAAATGTCCTTCGAAAAGTCTTTGCGATGAAAATTGTGGAAAATATTGAAGAAAATCCCTTAATTTAGGTGCAAATTTGTGATAAGGGTCCCCCCTTACAACATTTTGAAACATTTTCAAAATTTAGAATTTTGATATTTTGAATTAAATTGATAAAGCTAGTAATAAGTAGTATAAAATGTCCTTCGAAAAGTCTTTGCGATGGAAATTGTGGAAAATATCGAAGAAAAACCCTTAATTTAGGTGTAAATTTGTGATAAGGGTCCCCCCTTACAACATTTTCAAAATTTTTCAAAATTTAGAATTTTGATATTATGACTTAAATTGATAAAGCTAGTAATAAGTAGTATAAAATGTCCTTCGAAAAGTCTTTGCGATGAAAATTGTGGAAAATATCGAAGAAAAACCCTTAATTTAGGTGTACATTTGTGATAAGGGTCCCCCCTTACAACATTTTCAAAATTTTTCAAAACTTAGAATTTTGATATTTTGACTTAAATTGATAAAGCTAGTCATAAGTAGTATAAAATGTCCTTCGAAAAGTCTTTGCGATGAAAATTGTGGAAAATATCGAAGAAAAACCGTTAATTTAGGTGTAAACTTGTGATAAGGGTCCCCCCTTACAACATTTTCAAAATTTTTCAAAATTTAGAATTTTGATATTTTGACTTAAATTGATAAAGCTAGTACTTTTTTAAAGCTAGTAATAAGTAGTATAAAATGTCCTTCGAAAAGTCTTTGCGATGAAAATTGTGGTAAATATCGAAGAAAAACCCTTAATTTAGGTGTAAGTTTGTGATAAGGGTCCCCCCTTACAACATTTTGAAAATTTTTCAAAATTTAGAATTTTGATTAAATTGATAAAGCTAGTCATAAGTAGTATAAAATGTCCATCGAAAAGTCTTTGCGATGAAAATTGTGGAAAATATCGAAGAAAAACCCTTAATTTAGGTGTAAATTTGTGATAAGGGTACCCCCTTACAACATTTTCCAAATTTTTCAAAATTTAGAATTTTGATATTTTGACTTAAATTGATAAAGCTGGTCATAAGTAGTATAAAATGTCATTCGAAAAGTCTTTGCGATGAAAATTGTGGAAAATATCGAAGAAAAACCCTTAATTTAGGTGTAAATTTGTGATAAGGGTCCCCCCTTACAACATTTTCAAAATTTTTCAAAATTTAGAATTTTGATATTTTGACTTAAATTGATAAAGCTAGTCATAAGTGGTATAAAATGTCCTTCGAAAAGTCTTTGCGATGAAAATTGAGGAAAATATCGAAGAAAAACCCTTAATTTTGGTGTAAATTTGTGATAAGGGTCCCCCCTTACAACATTTTGAAAATTTTTCAAAATTTAGAATTTTGATATTATGACTTAAATTGATAAAGCTAGTAATAGGTAGTATAAAATGTCCTTCGAAAAGTCTTTGCGATGAAAATTGTGGAAAATATCGAAGAAAAACCCTTAATTTAGGTGTAAATTTGTCATAAGGGTCCCCCCTTACAACATTTTCAAAATTTTTCAAAATTTAGAATTTTGATATTTTGACTTAAATTGATAAAGCTAGTCATAAGTAGTATAAAATGTCCTTCGAAAAGTCTTTGCGATGAAAATTGTGGAAAATATCGAAGAAAAACCCTTAATTTAGGTGTAAATTTGTGATAAGGGTCCCCCCTTACAACATTTTCAAAATTTTACAAAATTTAGAATTTTGATATTTTGACTTAAATTGATAAAGCTAGTCATAAGTAGTATAAAATGTCCTTCGAAAAGTCTTTGCGATGAAAATTGTGGAAAATATCGAAGAAAAACGCTTAATTTAGGTGTACATTTGTGATAAGGGTCCCCCCTTACAACATTTTCAAAATTTTTCAAAACTTAGAATTTTGATATTTTGACTTAAATTGATAAAGCTAGTCATAAGTAGTATAAAATGTCCTTCGAAAAGTCTTTGCGATGAAAATTGTGGAAAATATCGAAGAAAAACCCTTAATTTAGGTGTAAATTTGTGATAAGGGTCCCCCTTACAACATTTTCAAAATTTTTCAAAATTTAGAATTTTGATATTTTGACTTAAATTGATAAAGCTAGTCATAAGTAGTATAAAATATCCTTCGAAAAGTCTTTGCGATGAAAATTGTGGAAAATATCGAAGAAAAACCCTTAATTTAGGTGTAAATTTGTGATAAGGGTCCCCCTTACAACATTTTCAAAATTTTTCAAAATTTAGAATTTTGATATTTTGACTTAAATTGATAAAGCTAGTAATAAGTAGTATAAAATGTCCTTCGAAAAGTCTTTGCGATGAAAATTGTGGAAAATATCGAAGAAAAACCCTTAATTTAGGTGTAAATTTGTGAAAAGGGTCCCCCTTACAACATTTTCAAAATTTTTCAAAATTTAGAATTTTGATATTTTGACTTAAATTGATAAAGCTAGTAATAAGTAGTATAAAATGTCCTTCGAAAAGTCTTTGCGATGAAAATTGTGGAAAATATCGAAGAAAAACCCTTAATTTAGGTGTAAATTTGTGATGAGGGTCCCCCCTTACAACATTTTCAAAATTTTTCAAAATTTAGAATTTTGATATTTTGACTTAAATTGATAAAGCTAGTCATAAGTAGTATAAAATGTCCTTCGAAAAGTCTTTGCGATGAAAATTGTGGAAAATATCGAAGAAAAACCCTTAATTTTGGTGTAAATTTGTGATAAGGGTCCCCCCTTACAACATTTTGAAAATTTTTCAAAATTTAGAATTTTGATATTATGACTTAAATTGATAAAGCTAGTAATAAGTAGTATAAAATGTCCTTCGAAAAGTCTTTGCGATGAAAATTGTGGAAAATATCGAAGAAAAACCCTTAATTTAGGTGTAAATTTGTCATAAGGGTCCCCCCTTACAACATTTTCAAAATTTTTCAAAATTTAGAATTTTGATATTTTGACTTAAAATGATAAAGCTAGTAATAAGTAGTATAAAATGTCCTTCGAAAAGTCTTTGCGATGAAAATTGTGGAAAATATCGAAGAAAAACCCTTAATTTAGGTGTAAATTTTTGATAAGGGTCCCCCTTACAACATTTTCAAAATTTTTCAAAATTTAGAATTTTGATATTTTGACTTAAATTGATAAAGCTAGTCATAAGTAGTATAAAATGTCCTTCGAAAAGTCTTTGCGATGAAAATTGTGGAAAATATTGAAGAAAATCCCTTAATTTAGGTGCAAATTTGTGATAAGGGTCCCCCCTTACAACATTTTGAAACATTTTCAAAATTTAGAATTTTGATATTTTGAATTAAATTGATAAAGCTAGTAATAAGTAGTATAAAATGTCCTTCGAAAAGTCTTTGCGATGGAAATTGTGGAAAATATCGAAGAAAAACCCTTAATTTAGGTGTAAATTTGTCAAAAGGGTCCCCCCTTACAACATTTTCAAAATTTTTCAAAATTTAGAATTTTGATATTTTGACTTAAATTGATAAAGCTAGTCATAAGTAGTATAAAATGTCCTTCGAAAAGTCTTTGCGATGAAAATTGTGGAAAATATCGAAGAAAAACCCTTAATTTAGGTGTAAATTTGTGATAAGGGTCCCCCTTACAACATTTTCAAAATTTTTCAAAATTTAGAATTTTGATATTTTGACTTAAATTGATAAAGCTAGTCATAAGTAGTATAAAATGTCCTTCGAAAAGTCTTTGCGATGAAAATTGTGGAAAATATCGAAGAAAAACCCTTAATTTAGGTGTAAATTTGTGATAAGGGTCCCCCCTTACAACATTTTCAAAATTTTTCAAAATTTAGAATTTTGATATTTTGACTTAAATTGATAAAGCTAGTCATAAGTAGTATAAAATGTCCTTCGAAAAGTCTTTGCGATGAAAATTGTGGAAAATATCGAAGAAAAACCCTTAATTTAGGTGTAAATTTGTCATAAGGGTCCCCCCTTACAACATTTTCAAAATTTTTCAAAATTTAGAATTTTGATATTTTGACTTAAAATGATAAAGCTAGTAATAAGTAGTATAAAATGTCCTTCGAAAAGTCTTTGCGATGAAAATTGTGGAAAATATCGAAGAAAAACCCTTAATTTAGGTGTACATTTTTGATAAGGGTCCCCCCTTACAACATTTTCAAAATTTTTCAAAACTTAGAATTTTGATATTTTGACTTAAATTGATAAAGCTAGTCATAAGTAGTATAAAATATCCTTCGAAAAGTCTTTGCGATGAAAATTGTGGAAAATATCGAAGAAAAATCCTTAATTTAGGTGTACATTTGTGATAAGGGTCCCCCCTTACAACATTTTCAAAATTTTTCAAAACTTAGAATTTTGATATTTTGACTTAAATTGATAAAGCTAGTCATAAGTAGTATAAAATGTCCTTCGAAAAGTCTTTGCGATGAAAATTGTGGAAAATATCGAAGAAAAACCCTTAATTTAGGTGTACATTTTTGATAAGGGTCCCCCCTTACAACATTTTCAAAATTTAGAATTTTGATATTTTGACTTAAATTGATAAAGCTAGTCATAAGTAGTATAAAATGTCCTTCGAAAAGTCTTTGCGATGAAAATTGTGGAAAATATCGAAGAAAAACCCTTAATTTTGGTGTAAATTTGTGAAAAGGGTCCCCCCTTACAATATTTTCAAAATTTTTCAAAATTTAGAATTTTGATATTTTGACTTAAATTGATAAAGCTAGTAATAAGTAGTATAAAATATCCTTCGAAAAGTCTTTGCGATGAAAATTGTGGAAAATATCGAAGAAAAACCCTTAATTTAGGTGTAAATTTGTGATGAGGGTCCCCCCTTACAACATTTTCAAAATTTTTCAAAACTTAGAATTTTGATATTTTGACTTAAATTGATAAAGCTAGTAATAAGTAGTATAAAATGTCCTTCGAAAAGTCTTTGCGATGAAAATTGTGGAAAATATCGAAGAAAAACCCTTAATTTTGGTGTAAATTTGTGATAAGGGTCCCCCCTTACAACATTTTGAAAATTTTTCAAAATTTAGAATTTTGATATTATGACTTAAATTGATAAAGCTAGTAATAAGTAGTATAAAATGTCCTTCGAAAAGTCTTTGCGATGAAAATTGTGGAAAATATCGAAGAAAAACCCTTAATTTAGGTGTAAATTTGTCATAAGGGTCCCCCCTTACAACATTTTCAAAATTTTTCAAAATTTAGAATTTTGATATTTTGACTTAAATTGATAAAGCTAGTAATAAGTAGTATAAAATGTCCTTCGAAAAGTCTTTGCGATGAAAATTGTGGAAAATATCGAAGAAAAACCCTTAATTTAGGTGTAAATTTTTGATAAGGGTCCCCCTTACAACATTTTCAAAATTTTTCAAAATTTAGAATTTTGATATTTTGACTTAAATTGATAAAGCTAGTCATAAGTAGTATAAAATGTCCTTCGAAAAGTCTTTGCGATGAAAATTGTGGAAAATATCGAAGAAAAACCCTTAATTTAGGTGCAAATTTGTGATAAGGGTCCCCCCTTACAACATTTTCAAACATTTTCAAAATTTAGAATTTTGATATTTTGACTTAAATTGATAAAGCTAGTAATAAGTAGTATAAAATGTCCTTCGAAAAGTCTTTGCGATGGAAATTGTGGAAAATATCGAAGAAAAACCCTTAATTTAGGTGTAAATTTGTCAAAAGGGTCCCCCCTTACAACATTTTCAAAATTTTTCAAAATTTAGAATTTTGATATTATGACTTAAATTGATAAAGCTAGTAATAAGTAGTATAAAATGTCCTTCGAAAAGTCTTTGCGATGAAAATTGTGGAAAATATCGAAGAAAAACCCTTAATTTAGGTGTACATTTGTGATAAGGGTCCCCCCTTACAACATTTTCAAAATTTTTCAAAACTTAGAATTTTGATATTTTGACTTAAATTGATAAAGCTAGTCATAAGTAGTATAAAATGTCCTTCGAAAAGTCTTTGCGATGAAAATTGTGGAAAATATCGAAGAAAAACCCTTAATTTAGGTGTAAACTTGTGATAAGGGTCCCCCCATACAACATTTTCAAAATTTTTCAAAATTTAGAATTTTGATATTTTGACTTAAATTGATAAAGCTAGTACTTTTTTAAAGCTAGTAATAAGTAGTATAAAATGTCCTTCGAAAAGTCTTTGCGATGAAAATTGTGGAAAATATCGAAGAAAAACCCTTAATTTAGGTGTAAGTTTGTGATAAGGGTCCCCCCTTACAACATTTTGAAAATTTTTCAAAATTTAGAATTTTGATATTTTGACTTAAATTGATAAAGCTAGTCATAAGTAGTATAAAATGTCCATCGAAAAGTCTTTGCGATGAAAATTGTGGAAAATATCGAAGAAAAACCCTTAATTTAGGTGTAAATTTGTGATAAGGGTCCCCCCTTACAACATTTTCAAAATTTTTCAAAATTTAGAATTTTGATATTTTGACTTAAATTGATAAAGCTGGTCATAAGTAGTATAAAATGTCCTTCGAAAAGTCTTTGCGATGAAAATTGTGGAAAATATCGAAGAAAAACCCTTAATTTAGGTGTAAATTTGTGATAAGGGTCCCCCCTACAACATTTTCAAAATTTTTCAAAATTTAGAATTTTGATATTTTGACTTAAATTGATAAAGCTAGTCATAAGTGGTATAAAATGTCCTTCGAAAAGTCTTTGCGATGAAAATTGAGGAAAATATCGAAGAAAAACCCTTAATTTTGGTGTAAATTTGTGATAAGGGTCCCCCCTTACAACATTTTCAAAATTTTTCAAAATTTAGAATTTTGATATTATGACTTAAATTGATAAAGCTAGTAATAGGTAGTATAAAATGTCCTTCGAAAAGTCTTTGCGATGAAAATTGTGGAAAATATCGAAGAAAAACCCTTAATTTAGGTGTAAATTTGTCATAAGGGTCCCCCTTACAACATTTTCAAAATTTTTCAAAATTTAGAATTTTGATATTTTGACTTAAATTGATAAAGCTAGTCATAAGTAGTATAAAATGTCCTTCGAAAAGTCTTTGCGATGAAAATTGTGGAAAATATCGAAGAAAAACCCTTAATTTAGGTGTAAATTTGTGATAAGGGTCCCCCCTTACAACATTTTCAAAATTTTACAAAATTTAGAATTTTGATATTTTGACTTAAATTGATAAAGCTAGTCATAAGTAGTATAAAATGTCCTTCGAAAAGTCTTTGCGATGAAAATTGTGGAAAATATCGAAGAAAAACCCTTAATTTAGGTGTACATTTGTGATAAGGGTCCCCCCTTACAACATTTTCAAAATTTTTCAAAATTTAGAATTTTGATATTTTGACTTAAATTGATAAAGCTAGTCATAAGTAGTATAAAATATCCTTCGAAAAGTCTTTGCGATGAAAATTGTGGAAAATATCGAAGAAAAACCCTTAATTTAGGTGTAAATTTGTGATAAGGGTCCCCCCTTACAACATTTTCAAAATTTTTCAAAACTTAGAATTTTGATATTTTGACTTAAATTGATAAAGCTAGTCATAAGTAGTATAAAATGTCCTTCGAAAAGTCTTTGCGATGAAAATTGTGGAAAATATCGAAGAAAAACCCTTAATTTAGGTGTAAATTTGTGATAAGGGTCCCCCCTTACAACATTTTCAAAATTTTTCAAAATTTAGAATTTTGATATTTTGACTTAAATTGATAAAGCTAGTACTAAGATGTATAAAAAGTCCTTCCCAAAGTCTTTGCGATGAACATTGTGGAAAATATCGAAGAAAAACCCTTAATTTAGGTGTAAATTTGTGATAAGGGTCCCCCTTACAACATTTTCAAAATTTTTCACAGTTTAGAATTTTGATATTTTGATTTAAATTGATAAAGCTAGTAATAAGTAGCATAAAATGTCCTTCGAAAAGTCTTTGCGATGAAAATTGTGGAAAATATCGAAGAAAAACCCTTAATTTAGGTGTAAATTTGTCATAAGGGTCCCCCCTTACAACATTTTCAAAATTTTTCATAATTTAGAATTTTGATATTTTGACTTAAATTGATAAAGCTAGTCATAAGTAGTATAAAATGTCCTTCGAAAAGTCTTTGCGATGAAAATTGTGGAAAATATCGAAGAAAAACCCTTAATTTAGGTGCAAATTTGTGATAAGGGTCCCCCCTTACAACATTTTCAAAATTTTACAAAATTTAGAATTTTGATATTTTGACTTAAATTGATAAAGCTAGTCATAAGTAGTATAAAATGTCCTTCGAAAAGTCTTTGCGATGAAAATTGTGGAAAATATCGAAGAAAAACGCTTAATTTAGGTGTACATTTGTGATAAGGGTCCCCCCTTACAACATTTTCAAAATTTTTCAAAATTTAGAATTTTGATATTTTGACTTAAATTGATAAAGCTAGTCATAAGTAGTATAAAATATCCTTCGAAAAGTCTTTGCGATGAAAATTGTGGAAAATATCGAAGAAAAACCCTTAATTTAGGTGTAAATTTGTGATAAGGGTCCCCCCTTACAACATTTTCAAAATTTTTCAAAACTTAGAATTTTGATATTTTGACTTAAATTGATAAAGCTAGTCATAAGTAGTATAAAATGTCCTTTGAAAAGTCTTTGCGATGAAAATTGTGGAAAATATCGAAGAAAAACCCTTAATTTAGGTTTAAATTTGTGATAAGGGTCCCCCTTACAACATTTTCAAAATTTTTCAAAATTTAGAATTTTGATATTTTGACTTAAATTGATAAAGCTAGTACTAAGATGTATAAAAAGTCCTTCCCAAAGTCTTTGCGATGAACATTGTGGAAAATATCGAAGAAAAACCCTTAATTTAGGTGTAAATTTGTGATAAGGGTCCCCCTTACAACATTTTCAAAATTTTTCACAGTTTAGAATTTTGATATTTTGATTTAAATTGATAAAGCTAGTAATAAGTAGTATAAAATGTCCTTCGAAAAGTCTTTGCGATGAAAATTGTGGAAAATATCGAAGAAAAACCCTTAATTTAGGTGTAAATTTGTCATAAGGGTCCCCCCTTACAACATTTTCAAAATTTTTCATAATTTAGAATTTTGATATTTTGACTTAAATTGATAAAGCTAGTCATAAGTAGTATAAAATGTCCTTCGAAAAGTCTTTGCGATGAAAATTGTGGAAAATATCGAAGAAAAACCCTTAATTTAGGTGCAAATTTGTGATAAGGGTCCCCCCTTACAACATTTTCAAAATTTTTCAAAATTTAGAATTTTGATATTTTGACTTAAATTGATAAAGCTAGTCATAAGTAGTATAAAATGTCCTTCGAAAAGTCTTTGCGATGAAAATTGTGGAAAATATCGAAGAAAAACGCTTAATTTAGGTGTACATTTGTGATAAGGGTCCCCCCTTACAACATTTTCAAAATTTTTCAAAATTTAGAATTTTGATATTTTGACTTAAATTGATAAAGCTAGTCATAAGTAGTATAAAATATCCTTCGAAAAGTCTTTGCGATGAAAATTGTGGAAAATATCGAAGAAAAACCCTTAATTTAGGTGTAAATTTGTGATAAGGGTCCCCCCTTACAACATTTTCAAAATTTTTCAAAACTTAGAATTTTGATATTTTGACTTAAATTGATAAAGCTAGTCATAAGTAGTATAAAATGTCCTTCGAAAAGTCTTTGCGATGAAAATTGTGGAAAATATCGAAGAAAAACCCTTAATTTAGGTGTAAATTTGTGATAAGGGTCCCCCTTACAACATTTTCAAAATTTTTCAAAATTTAGAATTTTGATATTTTGACTTAAATTGATAAAGCTAGTACTAAGATGTATAAAAAGTCCTTCCCAAAGTCTTTGCGATGAACATTGTGGAAAATATCGAAGAAAAACCCTTAATTTAGGTGTAAATTTGTGATAAGGGTCCCCCCTTACAACATTTTCAAAATTTTTCACAGTTTAGAATTTTGATATTTTGATTTAAATTGATAAAGCTAGTAATAAGTAGCATAAAATGTCCTTCGAAAAGTCTTTGCGATGAAAATTGTGGAAAATATCGAAGAAAAACCCTTAATTTAGGTGTAAACCTTACAACATTTTCAAAATTTTTCATAATTTAGAATTTTGATATTTTGACTTAAAATGATAAAGCTAGTCATAAGTAGTATAAAATGTCCTTCGAAAAGTCTTTGCGATGAAAATTGTGGAAAATATCGAAGAAAAACCCTTAATTTAGGTGTAAATTTGTCATAAGGGTCCCCCCTTACAACATTTTCAAAATTTTTCAAAATTTAGAATTTTGATATTTTGACTTAAATTGATAAAGCTAGTCATAAGTAGTATAAAATGTCCTTCGAAAAGTCTTTGCGATGAAAATTGTGGAAAATATCGAAGAAAAACGCTTAATTTAGGTGTACATTTGTGATAAGGGTCCCCCCTTACAACATTTTCAAAATTTTTCAAAATTTAGAATTTTGATATTTTGACTTAAATTGATAAAGCTAGTAATAAGTAGTATAAAATGTCCTTCAAAAAGTCTTTGCGATGAAAATTGTGGAAAATATCGAAGAAAAACCCTTAATTTAGGTGTAAATTTGTCATAAGGGTCCCCCCTTACAACATTTTCAAAATTTTTCATAATTTAGAATTTTGATATTTTGACTTAAAATGATAAAGCTAGTCATAAGTAGTATAAAATGTCCTTCGAAAAGTCTTTGCGATGAAAATTGTGGAAAATATCGAAGAAAAACCCTTAATTTAGGTGTAAATTTGTGATAAGGGTCCCCCCTTACAACATTTTCAAAATTTTTCAAAATTTAGAATTTTGATATTTTGACTTAAATTGATAAAGCTAGTACTTTTTTAAAGCTAGTAATAAGTAGTATAAAATGTCCTTCGAAAAGTCTTTGCGATGAAAATTGTGGAAAATATCGAAGAAAAACACTTAATTTAGGTGTAAATTTGTGATAAGGGTCCCCCCTTACAACATTTTCAAAATTTTTCAAAATTTAGAATTTTGATATTTTGACTTTAATTGATAAAGCTAGTCATAAGTAGTATAAAATGTCCTTCGAAAAGTCTTTGCGATGAAAATTGTGGAAAATATCGAAGAAAAACCCTTAATTTAGGTGTAAATTTGTGATAAGGGTCCCCCCTTACAACATTTTCAAAATTTTTCAAAACTTAGAATTTTGATATTTTGACTTAAATTGATAAAGCTAGTCATAAGTAGTATAAAATGTCCTTCGAAAAGTCTTTGCGATGAAAATTGTGGAAAATATCGAAGAAAAACCCTTAATTTAGGTGTAAATTTGTGATAAGGGTCCCCCCTTACAACATTTTCAAAATTTTTCAAAACTTAGAATTTTGATATTTTTACCTAAATTGATAAAGCTAGTACTAAGATGTATAAAAAGTCCTTCCAAAAGTCTTTTCGATGAACATTGTGGAAAATATCGAAGAAAAACCCTTAATTTAGGTGTAAATTTGTGATAAGGGTCCCCCCTTACAACATTTTCAAAATTTTTCAAAATTTAGAATTTTGATATTTTGATTTAAATTGATAAAGCTAGTAATAAGTAGTATAAAATGTCCTTCGAAAAGTCTTTGCGATGAAAATTGTGGAAAATATCTAAGAAAAACCCTTAATTTAGGTGTAAATTTGTCATAAGGGTCCCCCCTTACAACATTTTGAAAATTTTTCAAAATTTAGAATTTTGATATTTTGATTTAAATTGATAAAGCTGGTAATAAGTAGTATAAAATGTCCTTCGAAAAGTCTTTGCGATGAAAATTGTGGAAAATATCGAAGAAAAACCCTTAATTTAGGTGTACATTTTTTATAAGGGTCCCCCTTACAACATTTTCAAAATTTTTCAAAACTTAGAATTTTGATATTTTGACTTAAATTGATAAAGCTAGTCATAAGTAGTATAAAATGTCCTTCGAAAAGTCTTTGCGATGAAAATTGTGGAAAATATTGAAGAAAAACCCTTAATTTAGGTGTAAATTTGTGATAAGGGTCCCCCCTTACAACATTTTGAAAATTTTTCAAAATTTAGAATTTTGATATTTTGACTTAAATAGATAGTCATAAGTAGTATAAAATGTCCTTCGAAAAGTCTTTGCGATGAAAAATCGAAGAAAAACCCTTAATTTAGGTGTAAATTTGTGATAAGGGTCCCCCTTACAACATTTTCAAAATTTTTCAAAATTTAGAATTTTGATATTTTGACTTTAATTGATAAAGCTAGTCATAAGTAGTATAAAATGTCCTTCGAAAAGTCTTTGCGATGAAAATTGTGGAAAATATCGAAGAAAAACCCTTAATTTAGGTGTAAATTTGTGATAAGGGTCCCCCCTTACAACATTTTCAAAATTTTTCAAAACTTAGAATTTTGATATTTTGACTTAAATTGATAAAGCTAGACATAAGTGGTATAAAATGTCCTTCGAAAAGTCTTTGCGATGAAAATTGTGGAAAATATCGAAGAAAAACCCTTAATTTAGGTGTAAATTTGTGATAAGGGTCCCCCCTTACAACATTTTCAAAATTTTTCAAAACTTAGAATTTTGATATTTTTACCTAAATTGATAAAGCTAGTACTAAGATGTATAAAAAGTCCTTCCAAAAGTCTTTTCGATGAACATTGTGGAAAATATCGAAGAAAAACACTTAATTTAGGTGTAAATTTGTGATAAGGGTCCCCCCTTACAACATTTTCAAAATTTTTCAAAATTTAGAATTTTGATATTTTGATTTAAATTGATAAAGCTAGTAATAAGTAGTATAAAATGTCCTTCGAAAAGTCTTTGCGATGAAAATTGTGGAAAATATCTAAGAAAAACCCTTAATTTAGGTGTAAATTTGTCATAAGGGTCCCCCCTTACAACATTTTGAAAATTTTTCAAAATTTAGAATTTTGATATTTTGATTTAAATTGATAAAGCTAGTAATAAGTAGTATAAAATGTTCTTCGAAAAGTCTTTGCGATGAAAATTGTGGCAAATATCGAAGAAAAACCCTTAATTTAGGTGTACATTTTTTATAAGGGTCCCCCCTTACAACATTTTCAAAATTTTTCAAAACTTAGAATTTTGATATTTTGACTTAAATTGATAAAGCTAGTCATAAGTAGTATAAAATGTCCTTCGAAAAGTCTTTGCGATGAAAATTGTGGAAAATATTGAAGAAAAACCCTTAATTTAGGTGTAAATTTGTGATAAGGGTCCCCCCTTACAACATTTTGAAAATTTTTCAAAATTTAGAATTTTGATATTTTGACTTAAATAGATAGTCATAAGTAGTATAAAATGTCCTTCGAAAAGTCTTTGCGATGAAAATCGAAGAAAAACCCTTAATTTATGTAGGTGTAAATTTGTGATAAGGGTCCCCCCTTACAACATTTTGAAAATTTTTCAAAATTTAGATTTTTGATATTTTGACTTAAATTGATAAAGCTAGTAATAAGTAGTATAAAATGTCCTTCGAAAAGTCTTTGCGATGAAAATTGTGGAAAATATCGAAGAAAAACCCTTAATTTAGGTGTACATTTTTTATAAGGGTCCCCCCTTACAACATTTTCAAAATTTTTCAAAACTTAGAATTTTGATATTTTTGACTTAAATTGATAAAGCTAGTCATAAGTAGTATAAAATGTCCTTCGAAAAGTCTTTGCGATGAAAATTGTGGAAAATATTGAAGAAAAACCCTTAATTTAGGTGTAAATTTGTGATAAGGGTCCCCCTTACAACATTTTGAAAATTTTTCAAAATTTAGAATTTTGATATTTTGACTTAAATAGATAGTCATAAGTAGTATAAAATGTCCTTCGAAAAGTCTTTGCGATGAAAATCGAAGAAAAACCCTTAATTTAGGTGTAAATTTGTGATAAGGGTCCCCCCTTACAACATTTTCAAAATTTTTCAAAATTTAGAATTTTGATATTTTGACTTTAATTGATAAAGCTAGTCATAAGTAGTATAAAATGTCTTTCGAAAAGTCTTTGCGATGAAAATTGTGGAAAATATCGAAGAAAAACCCTTAATTTAGGTGTAAATTTGTGATAAGGGTCCCCCCTTACAACATTTTCAAAATTTTTCAAAACTTAGAATTTTGATATTTTGACTTAAATTGATAAAGCTAGTCATAAGTGGTATAAAATGTCCTTCGAAAAGTCTTTGCGATGAAAATTGTGGAAAATATCGAAGAAAAACCCTTAATTTAGGTGTAAATTTGTGATAAGGGTCCCCCCTTACAACATTTTCAAAATTTTTCAAAACTTAGAATTTTGATATTTTTACCTAAATTGATAAAGCTAGTACTAAGATGTATAAAAAGTCCTTCCAAAAGTCGTTGCGATGAAAATTGTGGAAAATATCGAAGAAAAACCCTTAATTTAGGTGTACATTTTTTATAAGGGTCCCCCCTTACAACATTTTCAAAATTTTTCAAAACTTAGAATTTTGATATTTTTGACTTAAATTGATAAAGCTAGTCATAAGTAGTATAAAATGTCCTTCGAAAAGTCTTTGCGATGAAAATTGTGGAAAATATTGAAGAAAAACCCTTAATTTAGGTGTAAATTTGTGATAAGGGTCCCCCCTTACAACATTTTGAAAATTTTTCAAAATTTAGAATTTTGATATTTTGACTTAAATAGATAGTCATAAGTAGTATAAAATGTCCTTCGAAAAGTCTTTGCGATGAAAATCGAAGAAAAACCCTTAATTTAGGTGTAAATTTGTGATAAGGGTCCCCCCTTACAACATTTTCAAAATTTTTCAAAATTTAGAATTTTGATATTTTGACTTTAATTGATAAAGCTAGTCATAAGTAGTATAAAATGTCTTTCGAAAAGTCTTTGCGATGAAAATTGTGGAAAATATCGAAGAAAAACCCTTAATTTAGGTGTAAATTTGTGATAAGGGTCCCCCCTTACAACATTTTCAAAATTTTTCAAAACTTAGAATTTTTATATTTTGACTTAAATTGATAAAGCTAGTCATAAGTGGTATAAAATGTCCTTCGAAAAGTCTTTGCGATGAAAATTGTGGAAAATATCGAAGAAAAACCCTTAATTTAGGTGTAAATTTGTGATAAGGGTCCCCCCTTACAACATTTTCAAAATTTTTCAAAACTTAGAATTTTGATATTTTTACCTAAATTGATAAAGCTAGTACTAAGATGTATAAAAAGTCCTTCCAAAAGTCTTTTCGATGAACATTGTGGAAAATATCGAAGAAAAACACTTAATTTAGGTGTAAATTTGTGATAAGGGTCCCCCCTTACAACATTTTCAAAATTTTTCAAAATTTAGAATTTTGATATTTTGATTTAAATTGATAAAGCTAGTAATAAGTAGTATAAAATGTCCTTCGAAAAGTCTTTGCGATGAAAATTGTGGAAAATATCTAAGAAAAACCCTTAATTTAGGTGTAAATTTGTCATAAGGGTCCCCCCTTACAACATTTTGAAAATTTTTCAAAATTTAGAATTTTGATATTTTGATTTAAATTGATAAAGCTAGTAATAAGTAGTATAAAATGTTCTTCGAAAAGTCTTTGCGATGAAAATTGTGGAAAATATCGAAGAAAAACCCTTAATTTAGGTGTACATTTTTTATAAGGGTCCCCCCTTACAACATTTTCAAAATTTTTCAAAACTTAGAATTTTGATATTTTGACTTAAATTGATAAAGCTAGTCATAAGTAGTATAAAATGTCCTTCGAAAAGTCTTTGCGATGAAAATTGTGGAAAATATTGAAGAAAAACCCTTAATTTAGGTGTTAATTTGTGATAAGGGTCCCCCCTTACAACATTTTGAAAATTTTTCAAAATTTAGAATTTTGATATTTTGACTTAAATAGATAGTCATAAGTAGTATAAAATGTCCTTCGAAAAGTCTTTGCGATGAAAATCGAAGAAAAACCCTTAATTTAGGTGTAAATTTGTGATAAGGGTCCCCCCTTACAACATTTTGAAAATTTTTCAAAATTTAGATTTTTGATATTTTGACTTAAATTGATAAAGCTAGTAATAAGTAGTATAAAATGTCCTTCGAAAAGTCTTTGCGATGAAAATTGTGGAAAATATCGAAGAAAAACCCTTAATTTAGGTGTAAATTTGTGATAAGGGTCCCCCCTTACAACATTTTGAAAATTTTTCAAAATTTAGATTTTTGATATTTTGACTTAAATTGATAAAGCTAGTAATAAGTAGTATAAAATGTCCTTCGAAAAGTCTTTGCGATGAAAATTGTGGAAAATATCGAAGAAAACCCTTAATTTAGGTGTAAATTTGTGATAAGGGTCCCCCCTTACAACATTTTCAAAATTTTTCAAAATTTAGAATTTTGATATTTTGACTTAAATTGATAAAGCTAGTACTAAGTTTTATAAAAAAACCTTCGAAAAGTGTTTGCGATAAAAATATCGAAGAAAAACCCATAAGTTTGGTGTAAATTTGTGATAAGGGTCCCCCCTTACAAATTTTCAAAATTTTTCACAATTTCCAATTTTGATATTTTGATTTAAATTGATAAAGCTAGTAAAAAGTAGTATAAAATGTCCTTCGAAAAGTCTTTGCGATGAAAATTGTGGAAAATATCGAAGAAAAACCCTTAATTTAGGTGTAAATTTGTGATGAGGGTCCCCCCTTACAACATTTTCAAAATTTTTCAAAATTTAGAATTTTGATATTTTGACTTAAATTGATAAAGCTAGTAATAAGAAGTATAAAATGTCCTTCGAAATGTCTTTGCGATGAAATTGTGGAAAATATCGAAGAAAAACCCTTAATTTAGGTGTAAATTTGTGATAAGGGTCCCCCCTTACAAAATTTTCAAAATTTTTAAAAATTTAGAATTTTGATATTTTGACTTAAATTGATAAAGCTAGTCATAAGTAGTATAAAATGTCTTTCGAAAAGTCTTTGCGATGAAATTGTGGAAAATATCGAAGAAAAACCCTTAATTTAGGTGTAAATTTGTGATAAGGGTCCCCCTTACAACATTTTCAAAATATTTCAAAATTTAGAATTTTGATATTTTGACTTGAATTGATAAAGCTAGTACTAAGTTGTATAAAAAGTCCTTCGAAAAGTCTTTGCGATGAACATTGTGGAAAATATCGAAGAAAAACCCTTAATTTAGGTGTAAATTTGTGATAAGGGTCCTCCTTTACAACATTTTCAAAATATTTCAAAATTTAGAATTTTGATATTGTGACTTAAATTGATAAAGCTAGTAATAAGTAGTATAAAAAGTCCTTCGAAAAGTGTTTGCGATAAAAATATCGAATAAAAACCCTTAATTTTGGTGTAAATTTGTGATAAAGGTCCCCCCTTACAACATTTTCAAAATTTTTCAAAATTTAGAATTTTGAAATTTTGACTAAAATTGATAAAGCTAGTCATAAGTAGTATAAAATGTCCTTCGAAAAGTCTTTGCGATGAAAATTGTGGAAAATATCGAAGAAAAACCCTTCATTTAGGTGTAAATTTGTGATAAGGGTCCCCCCTTACAACATTTTCAAAATTTTTAAAAATTTAGAATTTTGATATTTTGACTTAAATTGTTAAAGCTAGTCATAAGTAGTATAAAATGTCCTTCGAAAAGTCTTTGCGATGAAATTGTGGAAAATATCGAAGAAAAACCCTTAATTTTGGTGTAAATTTGTGATAAGGGTCCCCCCTTACAACATTTTCAAAATTTTTAAAAATTTAGAATTTTGATATTTTGACTAAAATTTATAAAGCTAGTCATAAGTAGTATAAAATGTCTTTCGAAAAGTCTTTGCGATGAAAATTGTGGAAAATATCGAAGAAAAACCCTTAATTTAGGTGTAAATTTGTGATAAGGGTCCCCCCTTACAACATTTTCAAAATTTTTCAAAATTTAGAATTTTGATATTTTGACTTAAATTGATAAGGCTAGTACTAAGTTGTATAAAAAGTCCTTCGAAATGTCTTTGCGATAAAAATATCGAAGAAAAACCCTTAATTTTGGTGTAAATTTGTGATAAGGGTCCCCCCTTACAACATTTTCAAAATTTTTCAAAACTTAGATTTTTGATATTTTGACTTAAATTGATAAAGCTAGTAATAAGAAGTATAAAATGTCTTTCGAAATGTCTTTGCGATGAAATTGTGGAAAATATCGAAGAAAAACCCTTAATTTAGGTGTAAATTTGTGATAAGGGTCCCCCCTTACAACATTTTCAAAATTTTTAAAAATTTAGAATTTTGATATTTTGACTTAAATTGATAAAGCTAGTCATAAGTAGTATAAAATGTCTTTCGAAAAGTCTTTGCGATGAAAATTGTGGAAAATATTGAAGAAAAACCCTTAATTTAGGTGTAAATTTGTGATAAGGGTCCCCCCTTACAACATTTTCAAAATTTTTCAAAACTTTGAATTTTGATATTTTGACTTAAATTGATAAAGCTAGTAATAAGTAGTATAAAAAGTCCTTCGAAAAGTGTTTGCGATAAAAATATCGAAGAAAAACCCTTAATTTTGGTGTAAATTTGTGATAAAGGTCCCCCCTTACAATATTTTCAAAATTTTTCAAAATTTAGAATTTTGAAATTTTGACTAAAATTGATAAAGCTAGTCATAAGTAGTATAAAATGTCCTTCGAAAAGTCTTTGCGATGAAAATTGTGGAAAATATCGAAGAAAAACCCTTCATTTAGGTGTAAATTTGTGATAAGGGTCCCCCCTTACAACATTTTCAAAATTTTTAAAAATTTAGAATTTTGATATTTTGACTTAAATTGTTAAAGCTCGTCATAAGTAGTATAAAATGTCCTTCGAAAAGTCTTTGCGATGAAATTGTGGAAAATATCGAAGAAAAACCCTTAATTTTGGTGTAAATTTGTGATAAGGGTCCCCCCTTACAACATTTTCAAAATTTTTAAAAATTTAGAATTTTGATATTTTGACTTAAATTTATAAAGCTAGTCATAAGTAGTATAAAATGTCTTTCGAAAAGTCTTTGCGATGAAAATTGTGGAAAATATCGAAGAAAAACCCTTAATTTAGGTGTAAATTTGTGATAAGGGTACCCCCTTACAACATTTTCAAAATTTTTAAAAATTTAGAATTTTGATATTTTGACTTAAATTGATAAAGCTAGTACTAAGTTGTATAAAAAGTCCTTCGAAATGTCTTTGGGATAAAAATATCGAAGAAAAACCCTTAATTTAGGTGTAAATTTGTGATCAGGGTCCCCCTTACAACATTTTCAAAATATTTGAAAATTTAGAATTTTGATATTTTGACTTGAATTGATAAAGCTAGTACTAAGTTGTATAAAAAGTCCTTCGAAAAATCTTTCCGATGAACATTGTGGAAAATATCGAAGAAAAACCCTTAGTTTAGGAGTAAATTTGTGATAAGGGTCCTCCTTTACAACGTTTTCAAAATTTTTCACAATTTAGAATTTTGATATTTTGATTTAAATTGATAAAGCTAGTCATAAGTAGTATAAAAAGTCCTTCGAAAAGTGTTTGCGATAAAAATATCGAAGAAAAACCCTTAATTTAGGTGTAAGTTTGTGATAGGGGTCCCCCCTTACAACATTTTCAAAATTTTTTAAAACTTCGAATTTTGATATTTTGACTTAAATTGATAAAGCTAGTACTAAGTTGTATAAAAAGTCCTTCGAAAAGACTTTGCGATGAACATTGTGGAAAATATCGAAGAAAAACCCTTAATTTAGGTGTAAATTTGTGTTAAGGGTCCCCCCTTACAACATTTTCAAAATTTTGATTTAAATTGATAAAGCTAGTCATAAGTAGAATAAAAAGTCCTTCGAAAAAGTCCTGCGATGAAAATTGTAGAAAATATCGAAGAAAAACCCTTAATTTAGGTGTACATTTGTGATAAGGGTCCCCCCTTACAACATTTTCAAAATTTTTAAAAATTTAGAATTTTGATATTTGGATTTAAATTGATAAAGCTAGTCATAAGTTGTATAAAAAGTCCTTCGAAAAGTGTTTGCGATAAAAATATCTAAGAAAATTAATTATTTAATTATTATTTTTTCACAATTTAGAATTTTGATATTTTGATTTAAATTGATAAAGCTAGTAATAAGTAGTATAAAATGTCCTTCGAAAAGTCTTTGCGATGAAAATTGTGGAAAATATCGAAGAAAACCCTTAATTTAGATGTAAATTTGTGATAAGGGTCCCCCTTACAACATTTTGAAAATTTTTCAAAATTTAGAATTTTGATATTGTGACTTAAATTGATAAAGCTAGTCATAAGTAGTATAAAATGTCTTTCGAAAAGTCTTTGCGATGAAATTGTGGAAAATATCGAAGAAAAACCCTTACTTTAGGTGTAAATTTGTGATAAGGGTCCCCCCTTACAACATTTTCAAATTTTTTAAAAATTTAGAATTTTGATATTTGGACTAAAATTGATAAAGCTAGTAATAAGTTGTATAAAAAGTCCTTCGAAAAATCTTTCCGATGAACATTGTGGAAAATATCGAAGAAAAACCCTTAGTTTAGGAGTAAATTTGTGATAAGGGTCCTCCTTTACAACGTTTTCAAAATTTTTCACAATTTAGAATTTTGATATTTTGATTTAAATTGATAAAGCTACATAGTAATAAGTAGTATAAAAAGTCCTTCGAAAAGTGTTTGCGATAAAAATATCTAAGAAAAACCCTTAATTTTGGTGTAAATTTGTGATAAGGGTACCCCCTTACAACATTTTCAAAATTTTTCAAAACTTAGAATTTTGATATTTTGACTTAAATTGATAAAGCTAGTAATAAGTAGTATAAAATATCCTTCGAAAAGTCTTTGCGATGAAAATTGTAGAAAATATCGAAGAAAAACCCTTAATTTAGGTGTAAATTTGTGATGAGGGTCCCCCCTTACAACATTTTCAAAATTTTTCAAAACTTAGAGTTTTGATATTTTGACTTAAATTGATAAAGCTAGTACTAAGTTGTATAAAAAGTCCTTCGAAAAGACTTTGCGATGAACATTGTGGAAAATATCGAAGAAAAACCCTTAATTTAGGTGTAAATTTGTGATAAGGGTCCCCCCTTACAACATTTTCAAAATTTTTCAAAACTTAGAATTTTGATATTTTGACTTAAATTGATAAAGCTAGTCATAAGTAGTATAAAAAGTCCTTCGAAAAATCTTTCCGATGAACATTGTGGAAAATATCGAAGAAAAACCCTTAGTTTAGGAGTAAATTTGTGATAAGGGTCCTCCTTTACAACGTTTTCAAAATTTTTCACAATTTAGAATTTTGATATTTTGATTTAAATTGATAAAGCTAGTAATAAGTAGTATAAAAAGTCCTTCGAAAAGTGTTTGCGATAAAAATATCTAAGAAAATTAATTATTTAATTATTATTTTTCACAATTTAGAATTTTGATATTTTGATTTAAATTGATAAAGCTAGTAATAAGTAGTATAAAATGTCCTTCGAAAAGCCTTTGCGATGAAAATTGTGGAAAATATCGAAGAAAACCCTTAATTTAGATGTAAATTTGTGATAAGGGTCCCCCCTTACAACATTTTGAAAATTTTTCAAAATTTAGAATTTTGATATTGTGACTTAAATTGATAAAGCTAGTCATAAGTAGTATAAAATGTCTTTCGAAAAGTCTTTGCGATGAAATTGTGGAAAATATCGAAGAAAAACCCTTAATTTAGGTGTAAATTTGTGATAAGGGTCCCCACTTACAACATTTTCAAATTTTTTAAAAATTTAGAATTTTGATATTTGGACTAAAATTGATAAAGCTAGTAATAAGTAGTATAAAATGTTCTTCGAAAAGACTTTGCAATGAAAATTGTAGAAAATATCGAAGAAAAACCTTTAATTTAGGTGTAAACTTGTGATAAGGCTCCCCCCTTACAACATTTTCAAAACTTTTCAAAACTTAGAATTTTGATATTTTGATTTAATTTGATAAAGCTAGTCATAAGTAGTATAAAATGTACTTCGAAAAGTCTTTGCGATGAACATTGTGGAAAATATCGAAGAAAAACCCTTAATTTAGGTGTAAATTTGTGATAAGGGTCCCCCCTTACAATATTTTCAAAATTTTTCAAAATTTAGAATTTTGATATTTTGACTTAAATTGATAAAGCTAGTCATAAGTAGTATAAAATGTCTTTCGAAAAGTCT
This sequence comes from Zaprionus camerounensis, assembly GCA_018904165.1. Lineage (NCBI taxonomy): Eukaryota > Metazoa > Arthropoda > Insecta > Diptera > Drosophilidae > Zaprionus > Zaprionus camerounensis. The sequence goes on from JAEIFS010000602.1 coordinate 66,322, forward strand.
TTGCGATGAAATTGTGGAAAATATCGAAGAAAAACCCTTAATTTAGGTGTAAATTTGTGATAAGGGTCCCCCCTTACAACATTTTCAACTTTTTTAAAAATTTAGAATTTTGATATTTGGACTAAAATTGATAAAGCTAGTCATAAGTAGTATAAAATGTCCTTCGAAAAGTCTTTGCGATGAACATTGTGGAAAATATCGAAGAAAAACCCTTAATTTAGGTGTAAATTTGTCATAAGGGTCCCCCTTACAACATTTTCAAAATTTTTCAAAATTTAGAATTTTGATATTTTGACTTAAATTGATAAAGCTAGTACTAAGTTGTATAAAAAGTCCTTCGAAAAGACTTTGCGATGAACATTGTGGAAAATATCGAAGAAAAACCCTTAATTTAGGTGTAAATTTGTGTTAAGGATCCCCTCTTACAACATTTTCAAAATTTTTCAAAATTTAGAATTTTGATATTTTGATTTAAATTGATAAAGCTAGTCATAAGTAGAATAAAAAGTCCTTCGAAAAAGTCCTGCGATGAAAATTGTAGAAAATATCGAAGAAAAACCCTTAATTTAGGTGTACATTTGTGATAAGGGTCCCCCCTTACAACAATTTCAAAATTTTTAAAAATTTAGAATTTTGATATTTTGATTTAAATTGATAAAGCTAGTCATAAGTAGTATAAAAAGTCCTTCGAAAAGTGTTTGCGATAAAAATATCTAAGAAAAACCCTTAATTTTGGTATAAATTTGTGATAAGGGTCCCCCCTTACAACATTTTCAAAATTTTTCAAAACTTAGAATTTTGATATTTTGACTTAAATTGATAAAGCTAGTAATAAGTAGTATAAAATATCCTTCGAAAAGTCTTTGCGATGAAAATTGTAGAAAATATCGAAGAAAAACCCTTAATTTAGGTGTAAATTTGTGATGAGGGTCCCCCCTTACAACATTTTCAAAATTTTTCAAAACTTAGAATTTTGATATTTTGACTAAAATTGATAAAGCTAGTCATAAGTAGTATAAAATGTCTTTCGAAAAGTCTTTGCGATGAAATTGTGGAAAATATCGAAGAAAAACCCTTAATTTAGGTGTAAATTTGTGATAAGGGTCCCCCCTTACAACATTTTCAAAATTTTTCAAAATTTAGAATTTTGATATTTTGACTAAAATTGATAAAGCTAGTCATAAGTAGTATAAAATGTCCTTCGAAAAGTCTTTGCGATGAAAATTGTGGAAAATATCGAAGAAAAACCCTTAATTTAGGTGTAAGTTTGTGATAAGGGTCCCCCCTTAAAACATTTTCAAAATGTTAAAAAATTTAGAATTTTGATATTTTGACTTAAATTGATAAAGCTAGTCATAAGTAGTATAAAATGTCTTTCGAAAAGTCTTTGCGATGAAATTGTGGAAAATATCGAAGAAAAACCCTTAATTTAGGTGTAAATTTGTGATAAGGGTCCCCCCTTACAACATTTTCAAAATATTTCAAAATTTAGAATTTTGATATTTTGACTTGAATTGATAAAGCTAGTACTAAGTTGTATAAAAAGTCCTTCGAAAAGTGTTTGCGATAAAAATATCTAAGAAAAACCCTTAATTTTGGTGTAAATTTGTGATAAGGGTCCCCCCTTACAACATTTTCAAAATTTTTCAAAACTTAGAATTTTGATATTTTGACTTAAATTGATAAAGCTAGTAATAAGTAGTATAAAATATCCTTCGAAAAGTCTTTGCGATGAAAATTGTAGAAAATATCGAAGAAAAACCCTTAATTTAGGTGTAAATTTGTGATGAGGGTCCCCCCTTACAACATTTTCAAAATTTTTCAAAACTTAGAATTTTGATATTTTGACTAAAATTGATAAAGCTAGTCATAAGTAGTATAAAATATCCTTCGAAAAGTCTTTGCGATGAAAATTGTAGAAAATATCGAAGAAGAGCTAGTACTAAGTTGTATAAAAAGTCCTTCGAAAAGACTTTGCGATGAACATTGTGGAAAATATCGAAGAAAAACCCTTAATTTAGGTGTAAATTTGTGTTAAGGGTCCCCCCTTACAACATTTTCAAAATTTTGATTTAAATTTATAAAGCTAGTCATAAGTAGAATAAAAAGTCCTTCGAAAAAGTCCTGCGATGAAAATTGTAGAAAATATCGAAGAAAAACCCTTAATTTAGGTGTACATTTGTGATAAGGGTCCCCCCTTACAACATTTTCAAAATTTTTAAAAATTTAGAATTTTGATATTTGGATTTAAGTTGATAAAGCTAGTCATAAGTTGTATAAAAAGTCCTTCGAAAAGTGTTTGCGATAAAAATATCTAAGAAAATTAATTATTTAATTATTATTTTTCACAATTTAGAATTTTGATATTTTGATTTAAATTGATAAAGCTAGTAATAAGTAGTATAAAATGTCCTTCGAAAAGTCTTTGCGATGAAAATTGTGGAAAATATCGAAGAAAACCCTTAATTTAGATGTAAATTTGTGATAAGGGTCCCCCCTTACAACATTTTCAAAATTTTTCAAAATTTAGAATTTTGATATTGTGACTTTAATTGATAAAGCTAGTCATAAGTAGTATAAAATGTCTTTCGAAAAGTCTTTGCGATGAAATTGTGGAAAATATCGAAGAAAAACCCTTAATTTAGGTGTAAATTTGTGATAAGGGTCCCCCTTACAACATTTTCAAATTTTTCAAAATTTAGAATTTTGATATTTTGATTTAAATTGATAAAGCTAGTCATAAGTAGAATAAAAAGTCCTTCGAAAAAGTCCTGCGATGAAAATTGTAGAAAATATCGAAGAAAAACCCTTAATTTAGGTGTACATTTGTGATAAGGGTCCCCCCTTACAACAATTTCAAAATTTTTAAAAATTTAGAATTTTGATATTTTGATTTAAATTGATAAAGCTAGTCATAAGTAGTATAAAAAGTCCTTCGAAAAGTGTTTGCGATAAAAATATCGAAGAAAAACCCTTAATTTAGGTGTAAATTTGTGATGAGGGTCCCCCCTTACAACATTTTCAAAATTTTTCAAAACTTAGAATTTTGATATTTTGACTAAAATTGATAAAGCTAGTCATAAGTAGTATAAAATGTCTTTCGAAAAGTCTTTGCGATGAAATTGTGGAAAATATCGAAGAAAAACCCTTAATTTAGGTGTAAATTTGTGATAAGGGTCCCCCTTACAACATTTTCAAAATTTTTCAAAATTTAGAATTTTGATATTTTGACTAAAATTGATAAAGCTAGTCATAAGTAGTATAAAATGTCCTTCGAAAAGTCTTTGCGATGAAAATTGTGGAAAATATCGAAGAAAAACCCTTAATTTAGGTGTAAGTTTGTGATAAGGGTCCCCCCTTAAAACATTTTCAAAATGTTAAAAAATTTAGAATTTTGATATTTTGACTTAAATTGATAAAGCTAGTCATAAGTAGTATAAAATGTCTTTCGAAAAGACTTTGCGATGAAATTGTGGAAAATATCGAAGAAAAACCCTTAATTTAGGTGTAAATTTGTGATCAGGGTCCCCCTTACAACATTTTCAAAATATTTCAAAATTTAGAATTTTGATATTTTCACTTGAATTGATAAAGCTAGTACTAAGTTGTATAAAAAGTCCTTCGAAAAGTGTTTGCGATAAAAATATCTAAGAAAAACCCTTAATTTTGGTGTAAATTTGTGATAAGGGTCCCCCCTTACAACATTTTCAAAATTTTTCAAAACTTAGAATTTTGATATTTTGACTTAAATTGATAAAGCTAGTAATAAGTAGTATAAAATATCCTTCGAAAAGTCTTTGCGATGAAAATTGTAGAAAATATCGAAGAAAAACCCTTAATTTAGGTGTAAATTTGTGATGAGGGTCCCCCCTTACAACATTTTCAAAATTTTTTAAAACTTAGAATTTTGATATTTTGACTAAAATTGATAAAGCTAGTCATAAGTAGTATAAAATGTCCTTCGAAAAGTCTTTGCGATGAACATTGTGGAAAATATCGAAGAAAAACCCTTAATTTAGGTGTAAATTTGTGATAAGGGTCCCCCCTTACAACATTTTCAAAATTTTTCAAAACTTAGAATTTTGATATTTTGACTTAAATTGATAAAGCTAGTCATAAGTTGTATAAAATATCTTTCGAAAAGTCTTTGCGATGAAATTGTGGAAAATATCGAAGAAAAACCCTTAATTTAGGTGTAAATTTGTGATCAGGGTCCCCCTTACAACATTTTCAAAATATTTCAAAATTTAGAATTTTGATATTTTGACTTGAATTGATAAAGCTAGTACTAAGTTGTATAAAAAGTCCTTCGAAAAGTGTTTGCGATAAAAATATCTAAGAAAAACCCTTAATTTTGGTGTAAATTTGTGATAAGGGTCCCCCCTTACAACATTTTCAAAATTTTTCAAAACTTAGAATTTTGATATTTTGACTTAAATTGATAAAGCTAGTAATAAGTAGTATAAAATATCCTTCGAAAAGTCTTTGCGATGAAAATTGTAGAAAATATCGAAGAAAAACCCTTAATTTAGGTGTAAATTTGTGATGAGGGTCCCCCCTTACAACATTTTCAAAATTTTTCAAAACTTAGAATTTTGATATTTTGACTTAAATTGATAAAGCTAGTAATAAGTAGTATAAAATATCCTTCGAAAAGTCTTTGCGATGAAAATTGTAGAAAATATCGAAGAAAAACCCTTAATTTAGGTGTAAATTTGTGATCAGGGTCCCCCTTACAACATTTTCAAAATATTTCAAAATTTAGAATTTTGATATTTTGACTTGAATTGATAAAGCTAGTACTAAGTTGTATAAAAAGTCCTTCGAAAAGTGTTTGCGATAAAAATATCTAAGAAAAACCCTTAATTTAGGTGTAAATTTGTAATAGGGGTCCCCCCTTACAACATTTTCAAAATTTTTTAAGACTTCGAATTTTGATATTTTGACTTAAATTGATAAAGCTAGTACTAAGTTGTATAAAAAGTCCTTCGAAAAGACTTTGCGATGAACATTGTGGAAAATATCGAAGAATAACCCTTAATTTAGGTGTAAATTTGTGTTAAGGGTCCCCCCTTACAACATTTTCAAAATTTTGATTTAAATTTATAAAGCTAGTCATAAATAGAATAAAAAGTCCTTCGAAAAGTCCTGCGATGAAAATTGTGGAAAATATCGAAGAAAAACCCTTAATTTAGGTGTACATTTGTGATAAGGGTCCCCCTTACAACATTTTCAAAATTTTTAAAAATTTAGAATTTTGATATTTGGATTTAAATTGATAAAGCTAGTCATAAGTTGTATAAAAAGTCCTTCGAAAAGTGTTTGCGATAAAAATATCGAAGAAAAACCCTTAATTTATTTAATTTATTATTTTTCACAATTTAGAATTTTGATATTTTGATTTAAATTGATAAAGCTAGTAATAAGTAGTATAAAATGTCCTTCGAAAAGTCTTTGCGATGGAAATTGTGGAAAATATCGAAGAAAACCCTTAATTTAGATGTAAATTTGTGATAAGGGTCCCCCCTTACAACATTTTCAAAATTTTTTAAAATTTAGAATTTTGATATTGTGACTTTAATTGATAAAGCTAGTCATAAGTAGTATAAAATGTCTTTCGAAAAGTCTTTGCGATGAAATTGTGGAAAATATCGAAGAAAAACCCTTAATTTAGGTGTAAATTTGTGATCAGGGTCCCCCTTACAACATTTTCAAAATTTTTCAAAACTTAGAATTTTGATATTTTGATTTAATTTGATAAAGCTAGTCATAAGTAGTATAAAATGTCCTTCGAAAAGTCTTTGCGATGAACATTGTGGAAAATATCGAAGAAAAACCCTTAATTTAGGTGTAAATTTGTGATGAGGGTCCCCCCTTACAACATTTTCAAAATTTTTCAAAACTTAGAATTTTGATATTTTGACTTAAATTGATAAAGCTAGTAATAAGTAGTATAAAATATCCTTCGAAAAGTCTTTGCGATGAAAATTGTAGAAAATATCGAAGAAAAACCCTTAATTTAGGTGTAAATTTGTGATAAGGGTCCCCCTTACAACATTTTCAAAATATTTCAAAATTTAGAATTTTGATATTTTGACTTAAATTGATAAAGCTAGTACTAAGTTGTATAAAAAGTCCTTCGAAAAGTGTTTGCGATAAAAATATCTAAGAAAAACCCTTAATTTAGGTGTAAATTTGTGATAGGGGTCCCCCCTTACAACATTTTCAAAATTTTTCAAGACTTAGAATTTTGATATTTTGACTTAAATTGATAAAGCTAGTACTAAGTTGTATAAAAAGTCCTTCGAAAAGTCTTTGCGATGAAAATTGTGGAAAATATCGAAGAAAAACCCTTAATTTAGGTGTAAATTTGTGATAAGGGTCCCCCCTTACAACATTTTCAAAATGTTAAAAAATTTAGAATTTTGATATTTTGACTTAAATTGATAAAGCTAGTCATAAGTAGTATAAAATGTCTTTCGAAAAGTCTTTGCGATGAAATTGTGGAAAATATCGAAGAAAAACCCTTAATTTAGGTGTAAATTTGTGATCAGGGTCCCCCTTACAACATTTTCAAAATTTTTCAAAATTTAGAATTTTGATATTTTGACTTAAATTGATAAAGCTAGTACTAAGTTGTATAAAAAGTCCTTCGAAAAGTGTTTGCGATAAAAATATCGAAGAAAAACCCTTAATTTTGGTGTAAATTTGTGATAAGGGTCCCCCCTTACAACATTTTCAAAATTTTTCAAAACTTAGAATTTTGATATTTTGACTTAAATTGATAAAGCTAGTAATAAGTAGTATAAAATGTCCTTCGAAAAGTCTTTGCGATGAAAATTGTAGAAAATATCGAAGAAAAACCCTTAATTTAGGTGTAAATTTGTGATAAGGGTCCCCCCTTACAACATTTTCAAAATTTTTTAAAACTTAGAATTTTGATATTTTGACTAAAATTGATAAAGCTAGTCATAAGTAGTATAAAATGTCCTTCGAAAAGTCTTTGCGATGAACATTGTGGAAAATATCGAAGAAAAACCCTTAATTTAGGTGTAAATTTGTGATAAGGGTCCCCCCTTACAACATTTTCAAAATTTTTCAAAACTTAGAATTTTGATATTTTGACTTAAATTGATAAAGCTAGTCATAAGTTGTATAAAATGTCTTTCGAAAAGTCTTTGCGATGAAATTTTGGAAAATATCGAAGAAAAACCCTTAATTTAGGTGTAAATTTGTGATCAGGGTCCCCCTTACAACATTTTCAAAATATTTCAAAATTTAGAATTTTGATATTTTGACTTAAATTGATAAAGCTAGTACTAAGTTGTATAAAAAGTCCTTCGAAAAGTGTTTGCGATAAAAATATCGAAGAAAAACCCTTAATTTTGGTGTAAATTTGTGATAAGGGTCCCCCTTACAACATTTTCAAAATTTTTCAAAACTTAGAATTTTGATATTTTGACTTAAATTGATAAAGCTAGTAATAAGTAGTATAAAATGTCCTTCGAAAAGTCTTTGCGATGAAAATTGTAGAAAATATCGAAGAAAAACCCTTAATTTAGGTGTAAATTTGTGATAAGGGTCCCCCTTACAACATTTTCAAAATTTTTCAAAACTTAGAATTTTGATATTTTGATTTAAATTGATAAAGCTAGTCATAAGTAGTATAAAATGTCCTTCGAAAAGTCTTTGCGATGAACATTGTGGAAAATATCGAAGAAAAACCCTTAATTTAGGTGTAAATTTGTGATGAGGGTCCCCCTTACAACATTTTCAAAATTTTTCAAAACTTAGAATTTTGATATTTTGACTTAAATTGATAAAGCTAGTAATAAGTAGTATAAAATGTCCTTCGAAAAGTCTTTGCGATGAAAATTGTAGAAAATATCGAAGAAAAACCCTTAATTTAGGTGTAAATTTGTGATAAGGGTCCCCCCTTACAACATTTTCAAAATTTTTCAAAATTTAGAATTTTGATATTTTGACTTAAATTGATAAAGCTAGTACTAAGTTGTATAAAAAGTCCTTCGAAAAGTCTTTGCGATGGAAATTGAAAATATCGAAGAAAAACCCTTAATTTAGGTGTAAATTTGTGATAGGGGTCCCCCCTTACAACATTTTCAAAATTTTTCAAAACTTCAATTTTGATATTTTTACTTAAATTGATAAAGCTAGTACTAAGTTGTATAAAAAGTCCTTCGAAAAGACTTTGCGATGACATTGTGGAAAATATCGAAGAAAAACCCTTAATTTTGGTGTAAATTTGTGTTAAGGGTCCCCCCTTACAACATTTTTCAAATAAATTTTGATTTTTTACTTAAATTTATAAAGCTAGTCATAAGTAGAATAAAAAGTCCTTCGAAAAAGTTCCTGCGATGAAAATTGTAGAAAATATCGAAGAAAAACCCTTAATTTAGGTGTACATTTGTGATAAGGGTCCCCCTTACAACATTTTCAAAATTTTTAAAAATTTAGAATTTTGATATTTGGATTTAAATTGATAAAGCTAGTCATAAGTTGTATAAAAAGTCCTTCGAAAAGTGTTTGCGATAAAAAAATATCTAAGAAAAAATTAATTTATTTAATTATTATTTTTCACAATTTAAAATTTTGATATTTTGATTTAAATTGATAAAGCTAGTAATAAGTAGTATAAAATGTCCTTCGAAAAGTCTTTGCGATGAAAATTGTGGAAAATATCGAAGAAAAACCCTTAATTTAGATGTAAATTTGTGATAAGGGTCCCCCCTTACAACATTTTCAAAATTTTTCAAAATTTAGAATTTTGATATTTTGACTTAAATTGATAAAGCTAGTCATAAGTAGTATAAAATGTCCTTCGAAAAGTCTTTGCGATGGAAATTGTGGAAAATATCGAAGAAAAACCCTTAATTTAGGTGTAAATTTGTGATAAGGGTCCCCCCTTACAACATTTTCAAAATTTTTCAAAATTTAGAATTTTGATATTTTGACTTAAATTGATAAAGCTAGTACTAAGTTGTATAAAAAGTCCTTCGAAAAGTCTTTGCGATGATGTGGAAAATATCGAAGAAAAACCCTTAATTTTGGTGTAAATTTGTGATAAGGGTCCCCCCTTACAACATTTTCAAAATTTTTCAAAACTTAGAATTTTGATATTTTGACTTAAATTGATAAAGCTAGTAATAAGTAGTATAAAATGTCCTTCGAAAAGTCTTTGCGATGAAAATTGTGGAAAATATCGAAGAAAAACCCTTAATTTAGGTGTAAATTTGTGATAAGGGTCCCCCCTTACAACATTTTCAAAATTTTTCAAAATTTAGAATTTTGATATTTTGACTTAAATTGATAAAGCTAGTCATAAGTAGTATAAAATGTCTTTCGAAAAGTCTTTGCGATGAAATTGTGGAAAATATCGAAGAAAATCCCTAAATTTAGGTGTAAATTTGTGATAAGGGTCCCCCCTTACAACATTTTCAAAATTTTTCAAAACTTAGAATTTTGATATTTTTACTTAAATTGATAAAGCTAGTACTAAGTTGTATAAAAAGTCCTTCGAAAAGTCTTTGCGATGAAAATTGTGGAAAATATCGAAGAAAAACCCTTAATTTTGGTGTAAATTTGTGATAAGGGTCCCCCCTTACAACATTTTCAAAATTTTTCAAAACTTAGATTTTTGATATTTTGACTTAAATTGATAAAGCTAGTACTAAGTTTTATAAAAAGTCCTTCGAAAAGTGTTTGCGATAAAAATATCGAAGAAAAACCCTTAATTTTAATGTAAATTTGGGTTAAGGGTCCCCCCTTACAACATTTTCAAAATTTAGAATTTTGATATTTTGACTAAAATTGATAAAGCTAGTCATAAGTAGTATAAAATGTCCTTCGAAAAGTCTTTGCGATGGAAATTGTGGAAAATATCGAAGAAAAACCCTTAATTTAGGTGTAAATTTGTGATAAGGGTCCCCCCTTACAACACTTTCAAAATTTTTCAAAATTAAGAATTTTGATATTTTGACTTAAATTGATAAAGCTAGTACTAAGTTGTATAAAAAGTCCTTCGAAAAGTGTTTGCGATAAAAATATCGAAGAAAAACCCTTAATTTAGGTGTAAATTTGTGATAAGGGTCCCCCCTTACAACACTTTCAAAATTTTTCAAAATTAAGAATTTTGATATTTTGACTTAAATTGATAAAGCTAGTACTAAGTTGTATAAAAAGTCCTTCGAAAAGTGTTTGCGATAAAAATATCGAAGAAAAACCCTTAATTTAGGTGTAAATTTGTGATAAGGGTCCCCCCTTACAACATTTTCAATATTTTTCAAAACTTAGATTTTTGATATTTTGACTTAAATTGATAAAGCTAGTAATAAGTAGTATAAAATGTCCTTCGAATAGTCTTTGCGATGAAAATTGTGGAAAATATCGAAGAAGAACCCTTAATTTAGGTGTAAATTTGTGATAAGGGTCCCCTCTTACAACATATTCAAAATTTTTCACAATTTAGAATTTTGATATTTTGATTTAAATTGATAAAGCTAGTAATAAGTAGTATAAAATGTCCTTCGAAAAGTCTTTGCGATGAAAATTGTGGAAAATATCGAAGAAAAACCCTTAATTTAGGTGTACATTTTTGATAAGGGTCCCCCCTTACAACATTTTCAAAATTTTTCAAAATTTAGAATTTTGATATTTTGAATTAAATTGATAAAGCTAGTACTAAGTTGTATAAAAAATCCTTCGAAAAGTCTTTGCGATGAACATTGTGGAAAATATCGAAGAAAAACCCTTAATTTAGGTGTAAATTTGTGATAAGGGTCCCCCCTTACAACATTTTCAAAATTTTTAAAAATTTAGAATTTTGATATTTTGACTAAAATTGATAAAGCTAGTCATAAGTAGTATAAAATGTCCTTCGAAAAGTCTTTGCGATGAAAATTGTGGAAAATATCGAAGAACAACCCTTAGTTTAGGATTAAATTTGTGATAAGGGTCCTCCTTTACAACATTTTCAAAATTTTTCACAATTTAGAATTTTGATATTTTGATTTAAATTGATAAAGCTAGTAATAAGTAGTATAAAAAGTCCTTCGAAAAGTGTTTGCGATAAAAATATCGAAGAAAAACCCTTAATTTAGGTGTAAATTTGTGATAGGGGTCCCCCTTACAACATTTTCAAAATTTTTAAAACTTCGAATTTTGATATTTTGACTTAAATTGATAAAGCTAGTACTAAGTTGTATAAAAAGTCCTTCGAAAAGTGTTTGCGATAAAAATATCGAAGAAAAACCCTTAATTTTGGTGTAAATTTGTGATAAAGGTCCCCCCTTACAACATTTTCAAAATTTTTCAAAATTTAGAATTTTGATATTTTGACTTAAATTGATAAAGCTAGTCATAAGTAGTATAAAATGTCCTTCGAAAAGTCTTTGCGATGAAGATTGTGGAAAATATCGAAGAAAAACCCTTAATTTAGGTGTAAGTTTGTGATACAAACTAACAACATTTTCAAAATTTTTAAAAATTTAGATTTTTGATATTTTGACTTAAATTGTTAAAGCTAGTCATAAGTAGTATAAAATGTCTTTCGAAAAGTCTTTGCGATGAAATTGTGGAAAATATCGAAGAAAAACCCTTAATTTTGGTGTAAATTTGTGATAAGGGTCCCCCCTTACAACATTTTCAAAATTTTTAAAAATTTAGAATTTTGATATTTTGACTAAAATTGATAAAGCTAGTAATAAGTAGTATAAAATGTCCTTCGAAAAGTCTTTGCGATGAAAATTGTGGAAAATATCGAAGAAAAACCCTTAATTTAGGTGTAAATTTGTGATAAGGGTCCCCCCTTACAACATTTTCAAAATTTTTCACAATTTACAATTTTGATATTTTGATTTAAATTGATAAAGCTAGTAATAAGTAGTATAAAATGTTCTTCGAAAAGTCTTTGCGATGAAAATTGTGGAAAATATTGAAGAAAAACCCTTAATTTAGGTGTAAATTTGTGATAAGGGTCCCCCCTTACAACATTTTCAAAATTTTTCAAAACTTTGAATTTTGATATTTTGACTTAAATTGATAAAGCTAGTAATAAGTCGTATAAAAAGTCCTTCGAAAAGTGTTTGCGACAAAAATATCGAAGAAAACCCCTTAATTTTGGTGTAAATTTGTGATAAAGGTCCCCCTTACAACATTTTCAAAATTTTTCAAAATTTAGAATTTTGAAATTTTGACTAAAATTGATAAAGCTAGTCATAAGTAGTATAAAATGTCCTTCGAAAAGTCTTTGCGATGAAAATTGTGGAAAATATCGAAGAAAAACCCTTCATTTAGGTGTAAATTTGTGATAAGGGTCCCCCCTTACAACATTTTCAAAATTTTTAAAAATTTAGAATTTTGATATTTTGTCTTAAATTGTTAAAGCTAGTCATAAGTAGTATAAAATGTCCTTCGAAAAGTCTTTGCGATGAAATTGTGGAAAATATCTAAGAAAAACCCTTAATTTTGGTGTAAATTTGTGATAAGGGTCCCCCCTTACAACATTTTCAAAATTTTTCAAAACTTAGATTTTTGATATTTTGACTTAAATTGATAAAGCTAGTAATAAGTAGTATAAAATGTCCTTCGAAAAGTCTTTGCGATGAAAATTGTGGAAAATATCGAAGAAAAACCCTTAATTTAGGTGTAAATTTGTGATAAGGGTCCCCCCTTACAACATTTTCAAAATTTTTCAAAATTTAGAATTTTGATATTTTGACTTAAATTGATAAAGCTAGTACTAAGTTTTATAAAAAAACCTTCGAAAAGTGTTTGCGATAAAAATATCGAAGAAAAACCCATAAGTTTGGTGTAAATTTGTGATAAGGGTCCCCCCTTACAACATTTTCAAAATTTTTTACAATTTCCAATTTTGATATTTTGATTTAAATTGATAAAGCTAGTAAAAAGTAGTATAAAATGTCCTTCGAAAGGTCTTTGCGATGAAAATTGTGGAAAATATCGAAGAAAAACCCTTAATTTAGGTGTAAATTTGTGATGAGGGTCCCCCCTTACAACATTTTCAAAATTTTTCAAAATTTAGAATTTTGATATTTTGACTTAAATTGATAAAGCTAGTAATAAGAAGTATAAAATGTCCTTCGAAATGTCTTTGCGATGAAATTGTGGAAAATATCGAAGAAAAACCCTTAATTTAGGTGTAAATTTGTGATAAGGGTCCCCCCTTACAACATTTTCAAAATTTTTAAAAATTTAGAATTTTGATATTTTGACTTAAATTGATAAAGCTAGTCATAAGTAGTATAAAATGTCTTTCGAAAAGTCTTTGCGATGAAATTGTGGAAAATATCGAAGAAAAACCCTTAATTTAGATGTAAATTTGTGATAAGGGTCCCCCTTACAACATTTTCAAAATATTTCAAAATTTAGAATTTTGATATTTTGACTTGAATTGATAAAGCTAGTACTAAGTAGTATAAAAAGTCCTTCGAAAAGTCTTTGCGATGAACATTGTGGAAAATATCGAAGAAAAACCCTTAATTTAGGTGTAAATTTGTGATAAGGGTCCTCCTTTACAACATTTTCAAAATATGTCAAAATTTAGAATTTTGATATTGTGACTTAAATTGATAAAGCTAGTAATAAGTAGTATAAAAAGTCCTTCGAAAAGTGTTTGCGATAAAAATGTCGAAGAAAAACCATTAATTTAGGTGTAAATTTGTGATGAGGGTCCCCCTTACAACATTTTCAAAATTTTTCAAAATTTAGAATTTTGATATTTTGACTTAAATTGATAAAGCTAGTAATAAGAAGTATAAAATGTCCTTCGAAATGTCTTTGCGATGAAATTGTGGAAAATATCGAAGAAAAACCCTTAATTTAGGTGTAAATTTGTGATAAGGGTCCCCCTTACAACATTTTCAAAATTTTTCAAAATTTAGAATTTTGATATTTTGACTAAAATTGATAAAGCTAGTCATAAGTAGTATAAAATGTCCTTCGAAAAGTCTTTGCGATGAAAATTGTGGAAAATATCGAAGAAAAACCCTTAATTTAGGTGTAAGTTTGTGATAAGGGTCCCCCCTTAAAACATTTTCAAAATTTTTAAAAATTTAGAATTTTGATATTTTGACTTAAATTGATAAAGCTAGTCATAAGTAGTATAAAATGTCTTTCGAAAAGTCTTTGCGATGAAATTGTGGAAAATATAGAAGAAAAACCCTTAATTTAGGTGTAAATTTGTGATCAGGGTCCCCCTTACAACATTTTCAAAATATTTCAAAATTTAGAATTTTGATATTTTGACTTGAATTGATAAAGCTAGTACTAAGTTGTATAAAAAGTCCTTCGAAAAGTCTTTCCGATGAACATTGTGGAAAATATCGAAGAAAAACCCTTAGTTTAGGAGTAAATTTGTGATAAGGGTCCTCCTTTACAACGTTTTCAAAATTTTTCACAATTTAGAATTTTGATATTTTGATTTAAATTGATAAAGCTAGTAATAAGTAGTATAAAAAGTCCTTCGAAAAGTGTTTGCGATAAAAATATCGAAGAAAAACCCTTAATTTAGGTGTAAATTTGTGATAGGGGTCCCCCCTTACAACATTTTCAAAATATTTCAAAATTTAGAATTTTGATATTTTGACTTGAATTGATAAAGCTAGTACTAAGTTGTATAAAAAGTCCTTCGAAAAGTCTTTCCGATGAACTTTGTGGAAAATATCGAAGAAAAACCCTTAGTTTAGGAGTAAATTTGTGATAAGGGTCCTCCTTTACAACGTTTTCAAAATTTTTCACAATTTAGAATTTTGATATTTTGATTTAAATTGATAAAGCTAGTAATAAGTAGTATAAAAAGTCCTTCGAAAAGTGTTTGCGATAAAAATATCGAAGAAAAACCCTTAATTTAGGTGTAAATTTGTGATAGGGGTCCCCCCTTACAACATTTTCAAAATTTTTTAAAACTTCGAATTTTGATATTTTGACTTAAATTGATAAAGCTAGTACTAAGTTGTTTAAAAAGTCCTTCGAAAAGACTTTGCGATGAACATTGTGGAAAATATCGAAGAAAAACCCTTAATTTAGGTGTAAATTTGTGTTAAGGGTCCCCCCTTACAACATTTTCAAAATTTTGATTTAAATTGATAAAGCTAGTCATAAGTAGAATAAAAAGTCCTTCGAAAAAGTCCTGCGATGAAAATTGTAGAAAATATCGAAGAAAAACCCTTAATTTAGGTGTACATTTGTGATAAGGGTCCCCCTTACAACATTTTCAAAATTTTTAAAAATTTAGAATTTTGATATTTGGATTTAAATTGATAAAGCTAGTCATAAGTTGTATAAAAAGTCCTTTGAAAAGTGTTTGCGATAAAAATATCTAAGAAAATTAATTATTTTATTATTATTTTTCACAATTTAGAATTTTGATATTTTGATTTAAATTGATAAAGCTAGTAATAAGTAGTATAAAAAGTCCTTCGAAAAGTGTTTGCGATAAAAATATCGAAGAAAAACCCTTAATTTAGGTGTAAATTTGTGATAGGGGTCCCCCCTTACAACATTTTCAAAATTTTTCAAAATTTAGAATTTTGATATTTTGACTTAAATTGATAAAGCTAGTACTAAGTTTTATAAAAAAACCTTCGAAAAGTGTTTGCGATAAAAATATCGAAGAAAAACCCATAAGTTTGGTGTAAATTTGTGATAAGGGTCCCCCCTTACAACATTTTCAAAATTTTTTACAATTTCCAATTTTGATATTTTGATTTAAATTGATAAAGCTAGTAATAAGTAGTATAAAATATCCTTCGAAAAGTCTTTGCGATGAAAATTGTAGAAAATATCGAAGAAAAACCCTTAATTTAGGTGTAAATTTGTGATCAGGGTCCCCCTTACAACATTTTCAAAATTTTTCAAAATTTAGAATTTTGATATTTTGACTTAAATTGATAAAGCTAGTACTAAGTTTTATAAAAAAACCTTCGAAAAGTGTTTGCGATAAAAATATCGAAGAAAAACCCTTAATTTAGGTGTAAATTTGTGATCAGGGTCCCCCTTACAACATTTTCAAAATATTTCAAAACTTAGAATTTTGATATTTTGACTTAAATTGATAAAGCTAGTAATAAGTAGTATAAAATATCCTTCGAAAAGTCTTTGCGATGAAAATTGTAGAAAATATCGAAGAAAAACCCTTAATTTAGGTGTAAATTTGTGATCAGGGTCCCCCTTACAACATTTTCAAAATTTTTCAAAACTTAGAATTTTGATATTTTGACTAAAATTAATAAAGCTAGCCATAAGTAGTATAAAATGTCTTTCGAAAAGTCTTTGCGATGAAATTGTGGAAAATATCGAAGAAAAACCCTTAATTTAGGTGTAAATTTGTGACAAGGGTCCCCCCTTACAACATTTTCAAAATTTTTCAAAATTTAGAATTTTGATATTTTGACTAAAATTGATAAAGCTAGTCATAAGTAGTATAAAATGTCCTTCGAAAAGTCTTTGCGATGAAAATTGTGGAAAATATCGAAGAAAAACCCTTAATTTAGGTGTAAGTTTGTGATAAGGGTCCCCCCTTAAAACATTTTCAAAATTTTTAAAAATTTAGAATTTTGATATTTTGACTTAAATTGATAAAGCTAGTCATAAGTAGTATAAAATGTCTTTCGAAAAGTCTTTGCGATGAAATTGTGGAAAATATCGAAGAAAAACTCTTAATTTAGGTGTAAATTTGTGATCAGGGTCCCCCTTACAACATTTTCAAAATATTTCAAAATTTAGAATTTTGATATTTTGACTTGAATTGATAAAGCTAGTACTAAGTTGTATAAAAAGTCCTTCGAAAAGTGTTTGCGATAAAAATATATAAGAAAAACCCTTAATTTTGGTGTAAATTTGTGATAAGGGTCCCCCCTTACAACATTTTCAAAATTTTTCAAAACTTAGAATTTTGATATTTTGACTTAAATTGATAAAGCTAGTAATAAGTAGTATAAAATATCCTTCGAAAAGTCTTTGCGATGAAAATTGTAGAAAATATCGAAGAAAAACCCTTAATTTAGGTGTAAATTTGTGATGAGGGTCCCCCCTTACAACATTTTCAAAATTTTTCAAAACTTAGAATTTTGATATTTTGACTAAAATTGATAAAGCTAGTCATAAGTAGTATAAAATGTCCTTCGAAAAGTCTTTGCGATGAACATTGTGGAAAATATCGAAGAAAAACCCTTAATTTAGGTGTAAATTTGTCATAAGGGTCCCCCCTTACAACATTTTCAAAATTTTTCAAAACTTAGAGTTTTGATATTTTGACTTAAATTGATAAAGCTAGTACTAAGTTGTATAAAAAGTCCTTCGAAAAGACTTTGCGATGAACATTGTGGAAAATATCGAAGAAAAACCCTTAATTTTGGTGTAAATTTGTGATAAGGGTCCCCCCTTACAACATTTTCAAAATTTTTCAAAACTTAGAATTTTGATATTTTGACTTAAATTGATAAAGCTAGTCATAAGTAGTATAAAATGTCTTTCGAAAAGTCTTTGCGATGAAATTGTGGAAAATATCGAAGAAAAACCCTTAATTTAGGTGTAAATTTGTGATCAGGGTCCCCCTTACAACATTTTCAAAATATTTCAAAATTTAGAATTTTGATATTTTGACTTGAATTGATAAAGCTAGTACTAAGTTGTATAAAAAGTCCTTCGAAAAGTGTTTGCGATAAAAATATCGAAGAAAAACCCTTAATTTAGGTGTAAATTTGTGATAAGGGTCCCCCCTTACAACATTTTCAAAATTTTTCAAAACTTAGAATTTTGATATTTTGACTTAAATTGATAAAGCTAGTACTAAGTTGTATAAAAAGTCCTTCGAAAAGACTTTGCGATGAACATTGTGGAAAATATCGAAGAAAAACCCTTAATTTTGGTGTAAATTTGTGATAAGGGTCCCCCCTTACAACATTTTCAAAATATTTCAAAATTTAGAATTTTGATATTTTGACTTAAATTGATAAAGCTAGTCATAAGTAGTATAAAATGTCTTTCGAAAAGTCTTTGCGATGAAATTGTGGAAAATATCGAAGAAAAACCCTTAATTTAGGTGTAAATTTGTGATCAGGGTCCCCCTTACAACATTTTCAAAATATTTCAAAATTTAGAATTTTGATATTTTGACTTGAATTGATAAAGCTAGTACTAAGTTGTATAAAAAGTCCTTCGAAAAGACTTTGCGATGAACATTGTGGAAAATATCGAAGAAAAACCCTTAATTTAGGTGTAAATTTGTCATAAGGGTCCCCCCTTACAACATTTTCAAAATTTTTCAAAACTTAGAGTTTTGATATTTTGACTTAAATTGATAAAGCTAGTACTAAGTTGTATAAAAAGTCCTTCGAAAAGACTTTGCGATGAACATTGTGGAAAATATCGAAGAAAAACCCTTAATTTTGGTGTAAATTTGTGATAAGGGTCCCCCCTTACAACATTTTCAAAATTTTTCAAAACTTAGAATTTTGATATTTTGACTTAAATTGATAAAGCTAGTAATAAGTAGTATAAAATATCCTTCGAAAAGTCTTTGCGATGAAAATTGTAGAAAATATCGAAGAAAAACCCTTAATTTAGGTGTAAATTTGTGATGAGGGTCCCCCCTTACAACATTTTCAAAATTTTTCAAAACTTAGAATTTTGATATTTTGACTTAAATTGATAAAGCTAGTAATAAGTAGTATAAAATATCCTTCGAAAAGTCTTTGCGATGAAAATTGTAGAAAATATCGAAGAAAAACCCTTAATTTAGGTGTAAATTTGTGATCAGGGTCCCCCTTACAACATTTTCAAAATATTTCAAAATTTAGAATTTTGATATTTTGACTTGAATTGATAAAGCTAGTACTAAGTTGTATAAAAAGTCCTTCGAAAAGTGTTTGCGATAAAAATATCTAAGAAAAACCCTTAATTTAGGTGTAAATTTGTGATAGGGGTCCCCCCTTACAACATTTTCAAAATTTTTTAAAACTTCGAATTTTGATATTTTGACTTAAATTGATAAAGCTAGTACTAAGTTGTATAAAAAGTCCTTCGAAAAGACTTTGCGATGAACATTGTGGAAAATATCGAAGAAAAACCCTTAATTTAGGTGTAAATTTGTGTTAAGGGTCCCCCCTTACAACATTTTCAAAATTTTGATTTAAATTGATAAAGCTAGTCATAAGTAGAATAAAAAGTCCTTCGAAAAAGTCCTGCGATGAAAATTGTAGAAAATATCGAAGAAAAACCCTTAATTTAGGTGTACATTTGTGATAAGGGTCCCCCCTTACAACATTTTCAAAATTTTTAAAAATTTAGAATTTAGATATTTGGATTTAAATTAATAAAGCTAGTCATAAGTTGTATAAAAAGTCCTTCGAAAAGTGTTTGCGATAAAAATATCTAAGAAAATTAATTATTTAATTATTATTTTTCACAATTTAGAATTTTGATATTTTGATTTAAATTGATAAAGCTAGTAATAAGTAGTATAAAATGTCCTTCGAAAAGTCTTTGCGATGAAAATTGTGGAAAATATCGAAGAAAACCCTTAATTTAGATGTAAATTTGTGATAAGGGTCCCCCCTTACAACATTTTCAAAATTTAGAATTTTGATATTGTGACTTAAATTGATAAAGCTAGTCATAAGTAGTATAAAATGTCTTTCGAAAAGTCTTTGCGATGAAAATTGTGGAAAATATCGAAGAAAAACCTTTAATTTAGGTGTAAACTTGTGATAAGGGTCCCCCCTTACAACATTTTCAAAATTTTTCAAAACTTAGAATTTTGATATTTTGATTTTATTTGATAAAGCTAGTCATAAGTAGTATAAAATGTCCTTCGAAAAGTCTTTGCGATGAACATTGTGGAAAATATCGAAGAAAAACCCTTAATTTAGGTGTAAATTTGTGATAAGGGTCCCCCCTTACAACATTTTCAAAATTTTTCACAATTAAGAATTTTGATATTTTGATTTAAATTGATAAAGCTAGTAATAAGTAGTATAAAATGTCCTTCGAAAAGTCTTTGCGATGAAAATTGTGGAAAATATCGAAGAAAACCCTTAATTTAGATGTAAATTTGTGATAAGGGTCCCCCCTTACAACATTTTCAAAATTTTTCAAAATTTAGAATTTTGATATTTTGACTTAAATTGATAAAGCTAGTCATAATTAGTATAAAATGTCCTTCGAAAAGTCTTTGCGATGAAAATTGTGGAAAATATCGAAGAAAAACCCTTAATTTAGGTGTAAGTTGTGATAAGGGTCCCCCCTTACAATATTTTCAAAATTTTTAAAAATTTAGAATTTTGATATTTTGACTTAAATTGATAAAGCTAGTCATAAGTAGTATAAAATGTCTTTCGAAAAGTCTTTGCGATGAAATTGTGGAAAATATCGAAGAAAAACCCTTAATTTAGGTGTAAATTTGTGATAAGGGTCCCCCCTTACAACATTTTCAAATTTTTTAAAAATTTAGAATTTTGATATTTGGACTAAAATTGATAAAGCTAGTCATAAGTAGTATAAAATGTCCTTCGAAAAGTCTTTGCGATGAAAATTGTGGAAAATATCGAAGAAAAACCCTTAATTTAGGTGTAAATTTGTCATAAGGGTCCCCCCTTACAACATTTTCAAAATTTTTCAAAACTTAGAATTTTGATATTTTGACTTAAATTGATAAAGCTAGTACTAAGTTGTATAAAAAGTCCTTCGAAAAGACTTTGCGATAAACATTGTGGAAAATATCAAAGAAAAACCCTTAATTTAGGTGTACATTTGTGATAAGGGTCCCCCCTTACAACATTTTCAAAATTTTTAAAAATTTAGAATTTTGATATTTTGATTTAAATTGATAAAGCTAGTCATAAGTAGTATAAAAAGTCCTTCGAAAAGTGTTTGCGATAAAAATATCTAAGAAAAACCCTTAATTTTGGTGTAAATTTGTGATAAGGGTCCCCCCTTACAACATTTTCAAAATTTTTCAAAACTTAGAATTTTGATATTTTGACTTAAATTGATAAAGCTAGTAATAAGTAGTATAAAATGTCCTTCGAAAAGTCTTTGCGATGAAAATTGTGGAAAATATCGAAGAAAAACCCTTAATTTTGGTGTAAATTTGTGAAAAGGGTCCCCCCTTACAACATTTTCAAAATTTTTCAAAATTTAGAATTTTGATATTGTGACTTAAATTGATAAAGCTAGTCATAAGTAGTATAAAATGTCATTCGAAAAGTCTTTGCGATGAAAATTGTGGAAAATATTGAAGAAAAACCCTTAATTTAGGTGTAAATTTGTAATAAGGGTCCCCCCTTACAACATTTTGAAAATTTTTCAAAATTTAGAATTTTGATATTTTGAATTAAAATGATAAAGCTAGTAATAAGTAGTATAAAATGTTCTTCGAAAAGTCTTTGCGATGAAAATTGTGGAAAATATCGAAGAAAAACCCTTAATTTAGGTGTACATTTGTGATAAGGGTCCCCCCTTACAACATTTTCAAAATTTTTCAAAACTTAGAATTTTGATATTTTGACTTAAATTGATAAAGCTAGTCATAAGTAGTATAAAATGTCTTTCGAAAAGTCTTTGCGATGAAAATTGTGGAAAATATCGAAGAAAAACCCTTAATTTAGGTGTAAATTTGTCATAAGGGTCCCCCCTTACAACATTTTGAAAATTTTTCAAAATTTAGAATTTTGATATTTTGACTTAAATTGATAAAGCTAGTCATAAGTAGTATAAAATGTCCTTCGAAAAGTCTTTGCGATGAAAATTGTGGAAAATATCGAAGAAAAACCGTTAATTTAGGTGTATACTTGTGATAAGGGTCCCCCCTTACAACATTTTCAAAATTTTTCAAAATTTAGAATTTTGATATTTTGACTTAAATTGATAAAGCTAGTACTTTTTTAAAGCTAGTAATAAGTAGTATAAAATGTCTTTCGAAAAGTCTTTGCGATGAAAATTGTAGAAAATATCGAAGAAAAACCCTTAATTTAGGTGTACATTTGTGATAAGGGTCCCCCCTTACAACATTTTCAAAATTTTTAAAAATTTAGAATTTTGATATTTTGATTTAAATTGATAAAGCTAGTCATAAGTAGTATAAAAAGTTCTTCGAAAAGTGTTTGCGATAGAAATATCTAAGAAAAACCCTTAATTTTGGTGTAAATTTGTGATAAGGGTCCCCCCTTACAACATTTTCAAAATTTTTCAAAACTTAGAATTTTGATATTTTGACTTAAATTGATAAAGCTAGTACTAAGTAGTATAAAATATCCTTCGAAAAGTCTTTGCGATGAAAATTGTAGAAAATATCGAAGAAAAACCCTTAATTTAGGTGTAAATTTGTGATGAGGGTCCCCCCTTACAACATTTTCAAAATTTTTCAAAACTTAGAATTTTGATATTTTGACTTAAATTGATAAAGCTAGTAATAAGTAGTATAAAATGTCCTTCGAAAAGTCTTTGCGATGAAAATTGTGGAAAATATCGAAGAAAAACCCTTAATTTAGGTGTAAATTTTTGATAAGGGTCCCCCCTTACAACATTTTCAAAATTTTTCAAAACTTAGAATTTTGATATTTTGACTTAAATTGATAAAGCTAGTCATAAGTAGTATAAAATGTCATTCGAAAAGTCTTTGCGATGAAAATTGTGGAAAATATTGAAGAAAAACCCTTAATTTTGGTGTAAATTTGTGAAAAGGGTCCCCCCTTACAATATTTTCAAAATTTTTCAAAATTTAGAATTTTGATATTATGACTTAAATTGATAAAGCTAGTAATAAGTAGTATAAAATGTCCTTCGAAAAGTCTTTGCGATGAAAATTGTGAAAAATATCGAAGAAAAACCCTTAATTTAGGTGTAAATTTGTGATGAGGGTCCCCCCTTACAACATTTTCAAAATTTTTCAAAACTTAGAATTTTGATATTTTGACTTAAATTGATAAAGCTAGTCATAAGTAGTATAAAATGTCCTTCGAAAAGTCTTTGCGATGAAAATTGTGGAAAATATCGAAGAAAAACCCTTAATTTAGGTGTAAATTTGTGATAAGGGTCCCCCCTTACAACATTTTCAAAATTTTTCAAAACTTAGAATTTTGATATTTTGACTTAAATTGATAAAGCTAGTAATAAGTAGTATAAAATGTCCTTCGAAAAGTCTTTGCGATGAAAATTGTGGAAAATATCGAAGAAAAACCCTTAATTTAGGTGTAAATTTGTCATAAGGGTCCCCCCTTACAACATTTTCAAAATTTTTCAAAATTTAGAATTTTGATATTTTGACTTAAAATGATAAAGCTAGTAATAAGTAGTATAAAATGTCCTTCGAAAAGTCTTTGCGATGAAAATTGTGGAAAATATCGAAGAAAAACCCTTAATTTAGGTGTAAATTTGTGATAAGGGTCCCCCCTTACAACATTTTCAAAATTTTTCAAAATTTAGAATTTTGATATTTTGACTTAAATTGATAAAGCTAGTCATAAGTAGTATAAAATGTCCTTCGAAAAGTCTGCGATGAAAATTGTGGAAAATATTGAAGAAAAACCCTTAATTTAGGTGCAAATTTGTGATAAGGGTCCCCCCTTACAACATTTTGAAACATTTTCAAAATTTAGAATTTTGATATTTTGAATTAAATTGATAAAGTTAGTATTAAGTAGTATAAAATGTTCTTCGAAAAGTCTTTGCGATGAAAATTGTGGAAAATATCGAAGAAAAACCATTAATTTAGGTGTAAATTTGTGATAAGGGTCCCCCCTTACAACATTTTCAAAATTTTTCAAAACTTAGAATTTTTATATTTTGACTTAAATTGATAAAGCTAGTAATAAGTAGTATAAAATGTCCTTCGAAAAGTCTTTGCGATGAAAATTGTAGAAAATATCGAAGAAAAACCCTTAATTTAGGTGTAAATTTGTCATAAGGGTCCCCCCTTACAACATTTTCAAAATTTTTCAAAATTTAGAATTTTGATATTTTGACTTAAAATGATAAAGCTAGTAATAAGTAGTATAAAATGTCCTTCGAAAAGTCTTTGCGATGAAAATTGTGGAAAATATCGAAGAAAAACCCTTAATTTAGGTGTAAATTTTTGATAAGGGTCCCCCTTACAACATTTTCAAAATTTTTCAAAATTTAGAATTTTGATATTTTGACTTAAATTGATAAAGCTAGTCATAAGTAGTATAAAATGTCCTTCGAAAAGTCTTTGCGATGAAAATTGTGGAAAATATTGAAGAAAAACCCTTAATTTAGGTGCAAATTTGTGATAAGGGTCCCCCCTTACAACATTTTGAAACATTTTCAAAATTTAGAATTTTGATATTTTGAATTAAATTGATAAAGCTAGTAATAAGTAGTATAAAATGTCCTTCGAAAAGTCTTTGCGATGAAAATTGTGGAAAATATCGAAGAAAAACCCTTAATTTAGGTGTAAATTTGTCATAAGGGTCCCCCCTTACAACATTTTCAAAATTTTTCAAAATTTAGAATTTTGATATTATGACTTAAATTGATAAAGCTAGTAATAAGTAGTATAAAATGTCCTTCGAAAAGTCTTTGCGATGAAAATTGTGGAAAATATCGAAGAAAAACCGTTAATTTAGGTGTAAACTTGTGATAAGGGTCCCCCCTTACAACATTTTCAAAATTTTTCAAAATTTAGAATTTTGATATTTTGACTTAAATTGATAAAGCTAGTAATAAGTAGTATAAAATGTCTTTCGAAAAGTCTTTGCGATGAAAATTGTGGAAAATATCGAAGAAAAACCCTTAATTTAGGTGTAAGTTTGTGATAAGGGTCCCCCCTTACAACATTTTGACAATTTTTCAAAATTTAGAATTTTGATTAAATTGATAAAGCTAGTCATAAGTAGTATAAAATGTCCTTCGAAAAGTCTTTGCGATGAAAATTGTGGAAAATATCGAAGAAAAACCCTTAATTTAGGTGTAAATTTGTGATAAGGGTCCCCCCTTACAACATTTTCAAAATTTTTCAAAATTTAGAATTTTGATATTTTGACTTAAATTGATAAAGCTAGTAATAAGTAGTATAAAATGTCTTTCGAAAAGTCTTTGCGATGAAAATTGTGGAAAATATCGAAGAAAAACCCTTAATTTAGGTGTAAGTTTGTGATAAGGGTCCCCCCTTACAACATTTTCAAAATTTTTCAAAATTTAGAATTTTGATATTTTGACTTAAATTGATAAAGCTGGTCATAAGTAGTATAAAATGTCCTTCGAAAAGTCTTTGCGATGAAAATTGTGGAAAATATCGAAGAAAAACCCTTAATTTAGGTGTAAATTTGTGATAAGGGTCCCCCCTTACAACATTTTCAAAATTTTTCAAAACTTAGAATTTTGATATTTTGACTTAAATTGATAAAGCTAGTCATAAGTAGTATAAAATATCCTTCGAAAAGTCTTTGCGATGAAAATTGAGGAAAATATCGAAGAAAAACCCTTAATTTTGGTGTAAATTTGTGATAAGGGTCCCCCCTTACAACATTTTGAAAATTTTTCAAAATTTAGAATTTTGATATTATGACTTAAATTGATAAAGCTAGTAATAGGTAGTATAAAATGTCCTTCGAAAAGTCTTTGCGATGAAAATTGTGGAAAATATCGAAGAAAAACCCTTAATTTAGGTGTAAATTTGTCATAAGGGTCCCCCCTTACAACATTTTCAAAATTTTTCAAAATTTAGAATTTTGATATTTTGAATTAAATTGATAAAGCTAGTAATAAGTAGTATAAAATGTCCTTCGAAAAGTCTTTGCGATGAAAATTGTGGAAAATATCGAAGAAAAACCCTTAATTTAGGTGTAAATTTGTCATAAGGGTCCCCCCTTATAACATTTTCAAAATTTTTCAAAATTTAGAATTTTGATATTTTGACTTAAATTGATAAAGCTAGTAATAAGTAGTATAAAATGTCCTTCGAAAAGTCTTTGCGATGAAAATTGTGGAAAATATCGAAGAAAAACCCTTAATTTAGGTGTACATTTGTGATAAGGGTCCCCCCTTACAACATTTTCAAAATTTTTCAAAACTTAGAATTTTGATATTTTGACTTAAATTGATAAAGCTAGTCATAAGTAGTATAAAATGTCCTTCGAAAAGTCTTTGCGATGAAAATTGTGGAAAATATCGAAGAAAAACCCTTAATTTAGGTGCAAATTTGTGATAAGGGTCCCCCCTTACAACATTTTCAAAATTTTTCAAAACTTAGAATTTTGATATTTTGACTTAAATTGATAAAGCTAGTAATAAGTAGTATAAAATGTCCTTCGAAAAGTCTTTGCGATGAAAATTGTGGAAAATATCGAAGAAAAACCCTTAATTTAGGTGTAAATTTGTGATAAGGGTCCCCCCTTACAACATTTTGAAAATTTTTCAAAATTTAGAATTTTGATATTATGACTTAAATTGATAAAGCTAGTAATAAGTAGTATAAAATGTCCTTCGAAAAGTCTTTGCGATGAAAATTGTGGAAAATATCGAAGAAAAACCCTTAATTTAGGTGTAAATTTGTCATAAGGGTCCCCCCTTACAACATTTTCAAAATTTTTCAAAATTTAGAATTTTGATATTTTGACTTAAAATGATAAAGCTAGTAATAAGTAGTATAAAATGTCCTTCGAAAAGTCTTTGCGATGAAAATTGTGGAAAATATCGAAGAAAAACCCTTAATTTAGGTGTAAATTTGTGATAAGGGTCCCCCCTTACAACATTTTCAAAATTTTTCAAAATTTAGAATTTTGATATTTTGACTTAAATTGATAAAGCTAGTCATAAGTAGTATAAAATGTCCTTCGAAAAGTCTTTGCGATGAAAATTGTGGAAAATATCGAAGAAAAACCCTTAATTTAGGTGTAAATTTGTCATAAGGGTCCCCCCTTACAACATTTTCAAAATTTAGAATTTTGATATTTTGAATTAAATTGATAAAGCTAGTAATAAGTAGTATAAAATGTCCTTCGAAAAGTCTTTGCGATGAAAATTGTGGAAAATATCGAAGAAAAACCCTTAATTTAGGTGCAAATTTGTGATAAGGGTCCCCCCTTACAACATTTTCAAAATTTTTCAAAATTTAGAATTTTGATATTTTGACTTAAATTGATAAAGCTAGTCATAAGTAGTATAAAATGTCCTTCGAAAAGTCTTTGCGATGAAAATTGTGGAAAATATCGAAGAAAAACGCTTAATTTAGGTGTACATTTGTGATAAGGGTCCCCCCTTACAACATTTTCAAAATTTTTCAAAACTTAGAATTTTGATATTTTGACTTAAATTGATAAAGCTAGTAATAAGTAGTATAAAATGTCCTTCGAAAAGTCTTTGCGATGAAAATTGTGGAAAATATCGAAGAAAAACCCTTAATTTTGGTGTAAATTTGTGATAAGGGTCCCCCCTTACAACATTTTGAAAATTTTTCAAAATTTAGAATTTTGATATTTTGACTTAAATTGATAAAGCTAGTAATAAGTAGTATAAAATGTCCTTCGAAAAGTCTTTGCGATGAAAATTGTGGAAAATATCGAAGAAAAACCCTTAATTTAGGTGTAAATTTGTCATAAGGGTCCCCCCTTACAACATTTTCAAAATTTTTCAAAATTTAGAATTTTGATATTTTGACTTAAAATGATAAAGCTAGTAATAAGTAGTATAAAATGTCCTTCGAAAAGTCTTTGCGATGAAAATTGTGGAAAATATCGAAGAAAAACCCTTAATTTAGGTGTAAATTTGTGATAAGGGTCCCCCTTACAACATTTTCAAAATTTTTCAAAATTTAGAATTTTGATATTTTGACTTAAATTGATAAAGCTAGTCATAAGTAGTATAAAATGTCCTTCGAAAAGTCTTTGCGATGAAAATTGTGGAAAATATCGAAGAAAAACCCTTAATTTAGGTGTAAATTTGTCATAAGGGTCCCCCTTACAACATTTCAAAATTTTTCAAAATTTAGAATTTTGATATTTTGACTTAAATTGATAAAGCTAGTAATAAGTAGTATAAAATGTCCTTCGAAAAGTCTTTGCGATGAAAATTGTGGAAAATATCGAAGAAAAACCCTTAATTTAGGTGCAAATTTGTGATAAGGGTCCCCCCTTACAACATTTTCAAAATTTTTCAAAATTTAGAATTTTGATATTTTGACTTAAATTGATAAAGCTAGTCATAAGTAGTATAAAATGTCCTTCGAAAAGTCTTTGCGATGAAAATTGTGGAAAATATCGAAGAAAAACCCTTAATTTAGGTGTACATTTGTGATAAGGGTCCCCCCTTACAACATTTTCAAAATTTTTCAAAATTTAGAATTTTGATATTTTGACTTAAATTGATAAAGCTAGTCATAAGTAGTATAAAATATCCTTCGAAAAGTCTTTGCGATGAAAATTGTGGAAAATATCGAAGAAAAACCCTTAATTTAGGTGTAAATTTGTGATAAGGGTCCCCCCTTACAACATTTTCAAAATTTTTCAAAACTTAGAATTTTGATATTTTGACTTAAATTGATAAAGCTAGTCATAAGTGGTACGTATAAAATGTCCTTCGAAAAGTCTTTGCGATGAAAATTGTGGAAAATATCGAAGAAAAACCCTTAATTTAGGTGTAAATTTGTGATAAGGGTCCCCCTTACAACATTTTCAAAATTTTTCAAAATTTAGAATTTTGATATTTTGACTTAAATTGATAAAGCTAGTACTAAGATGTATAAAAAGTCCTTCCAAAAGTCTTTGCGATGAACATTGTGGAAAATATCGAAGAAAAACACTTAATTTAGGTGTAAATTTGTGATAAGGGTCCCCCTTACAACATTTTCAAAATTTTTCAAAATTTAGAATTTTGATATTTTGACTTAAATTGATAAAGCTAGTACTAAGATGTATAAAAAGTCCTTCCAAAAGTCTTTGCGATGAAAATTGTGGAAAATATCGAAGAAAAACCCTTAATTTAGGTGTAAATTTGTCATAAGGGTCCCCCCTTACAACATTTTCAAAATTTTTCATAATTTAGAATTTTGATATTTTGACTTAAAATGATAAAGCTAGTCATAAGTAGTATAAAATGTCCTTCGAAAAGTCTTTGCGATGAAAATTGTGGAAAATATCGAAGAAAAACCCTTAATTTAGGTGTAAATTTGTCATAAGGGTCCCCCCTTACAACATTTTCAAAATTTTTCATAATTTAGAATTTTGATATTTTGACTTAAAATGATAAAGCTAGTCATAAGTAGTATAAAATGTCCTTCGAAAAGTCTTTGCGATGAAAATTGTGGAAAATATCGAAGAAAAACCCTTAATTTAGGTGTAAATTTGTCATAAGGGTACCCCCTTACAACATTTTCAAAATTTTTCAAAATTTAGAATTTTGATATTTTGACTTAAATTGATAAAGCTAGTCATAAGTAGTATAAAATGTCCTTCGAAAAGTCTTTGCGATGAAAATTGTGGAAAATATCGAAGAAAAACGCTTAATTTAGGTGTACATTTGTGATAAGGGTCCCCCCTTACAACATTTTCAAAACTTTTCACAGTTTAGAATTTTGATATTTTGATTTAAATTGATAAAGCTAGTAATAAGTAGTATAAAATGTCCTTCGAAAAGTCTTTGCGATGAAAATTGTGGAAAATATCGAAGAAAAACCCTTAATTTAGGTGTAAATTTGTCATAAGGGTCCCCCCTTACAACATTTTCAAAATTTTTCATAATTTAGAATTTTGATATTTTGACTTAAAATGATAAAGCTAGTCATAAGTAGTATAAAATGTCCTTCGAAAAGTCTTTGCGATGAAAATTGTGGAAAATATCGAAGAAAAACCCTTAATTTAGGTGTAAATTTGTGATAAGGGTCCCCCCTTACAACATTTTCAAAATTTTTCAAAATTTAGAACTTTGATATTTTGACTTAAATTGATAAAGCTAGTACTTTTTTAAAGCTAGTAATAAGTAGTATAAAATGTCCTTCGAAAAGTCTTTGCGATGAAAATTGTGGAAAATATCGAAGAAAAACCCTTAATTTAGGTGTACATTTGTGATAAGGGTCCCCCCTTACAACATTTTCAAAATATTTCAAAACTTAGAATTTTGATATTTTGACTTAAATCGATAAAGCTAGTCATAAGTAGTATAAAATGTGTTTCGAAAAGTCTTTGCGATGAAAATTGTGGAAAATATCGAAGAAAAACCCTTAATTTAGGTGTACATTTGTGATAAGGGTCCCCCCTTACAACATTTTCAAAATTTTTCAAAACTTAGAATTTTGATATTTTGACTTAAATTGATAAAGCTAGTCATAAGTAGTATAAAATGTCTTTCGAAAAGTCTTTGCGATGAAAATTGTGGAAAATATTGAAGAAAAACCCTTAATTTAGGTGTAAATTTGTGATAAGGGTCCCCCCTTACAACATTTTGAAAATTTTTCAAAATTTAGAATTTTGATATTTTGATTTAAATTGATAAAGCTAGTAATAAGTAGTATAAAATGTTCTTCGAAAATACTTTGCGATGAAAATTGTGGAAAATATCGAAGAAAAACCCTTAATTTAGGTGTACATTTGTGATAAGGGTCCCCCCTTACAACTTTTTCAAAATTTTTCAAAACTTAGAATTTTGATATTTTTACTTAAAATGATAAAGCTAGTCATAAGTAGTATAAAATGTACTTCGAAAAGTCTTTGCGATGAAAATTGTGGAAAATATCGAAGAAAAACCCTTAATTTAGGTGTAAACTTGTGATAAGGGTCCCCCCTTACAACATTTTCAAAATTTATCAAAATTTAGAATTTTGATATTTTGACTTAAATTGATAAAGCTAGTACTTTTTTAAAGCTAGTAATAAGTAGTATAAAATGTCCTTCGAAAAGTCTTTGCGATGAAAATTGTGGAAAATATCGAAGAAAAACCCTTAATTTAGGTGTACATTTTTTATAAGGGTCCCCCCTTACAACATTTTCAAAATTTTTCAAAACTTAGAATTTTGATATTTTGACTTAAATTGATAAAGCTAGTCATAAGTAGTATAAAATGTCCTTCGAAAAGTCTTTGCGATGAAAATTGTGGAAAATATTGAAGAAAAACCCTTAATTTAGGTGTAAATTTGTGATAAGGGTCCCCCCTTACAACATTTTGAAAATTTTTCAAAATTTAGAATTTTGATATTTTGACTTAAATTGATAAAGCTAGTCTTAAGTAGTATAAAATGTCCTTCGAAAAGTCTTTGCGATGAAAATTGTGGAAAATATCGAAGAAAAACCCTTAATTTAGGTGCAAATTTGTGATAAGGGTCCCCCCTTACAACATTTTCAAAATTTTTCAAAATTTAGAATTTTGATATTTTGACTTAAATTGATAAAGCTAGTCATAAGTAGTATAAAATGTCCTTCGAAAAGTCTTTGCGATGAAAATTGTGGAAAATATCGAAGAAAAACCCTTAATTTAGGTATAAATTTGTGATAAGGGTCCCCCTTACAATATTTTGAAAATTTTTCACAATTTAGAATTTTGATATTTTGATTTAAATTGATAAAGCTAGTAATAAGTAGTATAAAATGTCTTTCGAAAAGTCTTTGCGATGAAAATTGTGGAAAATATCGAAGAAAAACCCTTAATTTTGGTGTAAATTTGTGATAAGGGTCCCCCCTTACAACATTTTGAAAATTTTTCAAAATTTAGAATTTTGATATGATGACTTAAATTGATAAAGCTAGTACTTTTTTAAAGCTAGTAATAAGTAGTATAAAATGTCCTTCGAAAAGTCTTTGCGATGAAAATTGTGGAAAATATCGAAGAAAAACCCTTAATTTAGGTGTAAATTTGTGATAAGGGTCCCCCCTTACAAAATTTTCAAAATTTTTCAAAATTTAGAATTTTGATATTTTGACTTAAATTAATAAAGCTAGTCATAAGTAGTATAAAATGTCCTTCGAAAAGTCTTTGCGATGAAAATTGTGGAAAATATCGAAGAAAAACCCTTAATTTAGGTGTACATTTGTGATAAGGGTCCCCCCTTACAACATTTTCAAAATTTTTCAAAACTTAGAATTTTGATATTTTGACTTAAATTGATAAAGCTAGTCATAAGTAGTATAAAATGTCTTTCGAAAAGTCTTTGCGATGAAAATTGTGGAAAATATTGAAGAAAAACCCTTAATTTAGGTGTAAATTTGTGATAAGGGTCCCCCCTTACAACATTTTGAAAATTTTTCAAAATTTAGAATTTTGATATTTTGACTTAAATTGATAAAGCTAGTCATAAGTAGTATAAAATGTCCTTCGAAAAGTCTTTGCGATGAAAATTGTGGAAAATATCGAAGAAAAACCCTTAATTTAGGTATAAATTTGTGATAAGGGTCCCCCCTTACAACATTTTGAAAATTTTTCAAAATTTAGAATTTTGATATTTTGATTTAAATTGATAAAGCTAGTAATAAGTAGTATAAAATGTTCTTCGAAAATTCTTTGCGATGAAAATTGTGGAAAATATCGAAGAAAAACCCTTAATTTAGGTGTACATCCCCCCTTACAACATTTTCAAAATTTTTCAAAATTTAGAATTTTGATATTTTGACTTAAATTGATAAAGCTAGTCATAAGTAGTATAAAATGTCCTTCGAAAAGTCTTTGCGATGAAAATTGTGGAAAATATTGAAGAAAAACCCTTAATTTAGGTATAAATTTGTGATAAGGGTCCCCCCTTACAACATTTTCAAAATTTTTCAAAATTTAGAATTTTGATATTTTGACTTAAATTAATAAAGCTAGTCATAAGTAGTATAAAATGTCCTTCGAAAAGTCTTTGCGATGAAAATTGTGGAAAATATCGAAGAAAAACCCTTAATTTAGGTGTACATTTGTGATAAGGGTCCCCCCTTACAACATTTTGAAAATTTTTCAAAATTTAGAATTTTGATATGATGACTTAAATTGATAAAGCTAGTACTTTTTTAAAGCTAGTAATAAGTAGTATAAAATGTCCTTCGAAAAGTCTTTGCGATGAAAATTGTGGAAAATATCGAAGAAAAACCCTTAATTTAGGTGTAAATTTGTGATAAGGGTCCCCCCTTACAACATTTTCAAAATTTTTCAAAATTTAGAATTTTGATATTTTGACTTAAATTAATAAAGCTAGTCATAAGTAGTATAAAATGTCCTTCGAAAAGTCTTTGCGATGAAAATTGTGGAAAATATCGAAGAAAAACCCTTAATTTAGGTGTACATTTGTGATAAGGGTCCCCCCTTACAACATTTTCAAAATTTTTCAAAACTTAGAATTTTGATATTTTGACTTAAATTGATAAAGCTAGTCATAAGTAGTATAAAATGTCTTTCGAAAAGTCTTTGCGATGAAAATTGTGGAAAATATTGAAGAAAAACCCTTAATTTAGGTGTAAATTTGTGATAAGGGTCCCCCTTACAACATTTTCAAAATTTTTCAAAATTTAGAATTTTGATATTTTGATTTAAATTGATAAAGCTAGTAATAAGTAGTATAAAATGTTCTTCGAAAATTCTTTGCGATGAAAATTGTGGAAAATATCGAAGAAAAACCCTTAATTTAGGTGTACATTTGTGATAAGGGTCCCCCTTACAACATTTTCAAAATTTTTCAAAACTTAGAATTTTGATATTTTGACTTAAATTGATAAAGCTAGTCATAAGTAGTATAAAATGTCTTTCGAAAAGTCTTTGCGATGAAAATTGTGGAAAATATTGAAGAAAAACCCTTAATTTAGGTGTAAATTTGTGATAAGGGTCCCCCCTTACAACATTTTGAAAATTTTTCAAAATTTAGAATTTTGATATTTTGATTTAAATTGATAAAGCTAGTAATAAGTAGTATAAAATGTTCTTCGAAAATTCTTTGCGATGAAAATTGTGGAAAATATCGAAGAAAAACCCTTAATTTAGGTGTACATTTGTGATAAGGGTCCCCCTTACAAAATTTTCAAAATTTTTCAAAATTTAGAATTTTGATATTTTGACTTAAATTAATAAAGCTAGTCATAAGTAGTATAAAATGTCCTTCGAAAAGTCTTTGCGATGAAAATTGTGGAAAATATCGAAGAAAAACCCTTAATTTAGGTGTACATTTGTGATAAGGGTCCCCCCTTACAACATTTTCAAAATTTTTCAAAACTTAGAATTTTGATATTTTGACTTAAATTGATAAAGCTAGTCATAAGTAGTATAAAATGTCTTTCGAAAAGTCTTTGCGATGAAAATTGTGGAAAATATTGAAGAAAAACCCTTAATTTAGGTGTAAATTTGTGATAAGGGTCCCCCCTTACAACATTTTTAAAATTTTTCAAAATTTAGAATTTTGATATTTTGATTTAAATTGATAAAGCTAGTAATAAGTAGTATAAAATGTTCTTCGAAAATTCTTTGCGATGAAAATTGTGGAAAATATCGAAGAAAAACCCTTAATTTAGGTGTACATTTGTGATAAGGGTCCCCCCTTACAACATTTTCAAAATTTTTCAAAATTTAGAATTTTGATATTTTGACTTAAATTGATAAAGCTAGTAATAAGTAGTATAAAATGTCCTTCGAAAAGTCTTTGCGATGAAAATTGTGGAAAATATCGAAGAAAAACCCTTAATTTAGGTATAAATTTGTGATAAGTGTCCCCCCTTACAACATTTTCAAAATTTTTCAAAATTTAGAATTTTGATATTTTGACTTAAATTAATAAAGCTAGTCATAAGTAGTATAAAATGTCCTTCGAAAAGTCTTTGCGATGAAAATTGTGGAAAATATCGAAGAAAAACCCTTAATTTAGGTGTACATTTGTGCTAAGGGTCCCCCCTTACAACTTTTTCAAAATTTTTCAAAACTTAGAATTTTGATATTTTTACTTAAATTGATAAAGCTAGTCATAAGTAGTATAAAATGTCTTTCGAAAAGTCTTTGCGATGAAAATTGTGGAAAATATCGAAGAAAAATCCTTAATTTAGGTGTAAATTTGTGATAAGGGTCCCCCCTTACAACATTTTCAAAATTTTTCAAAATTTAGAATTTTGATATTTTGACTTTAATTGATAAAGCTAGTCATAAGTAGTATAAAATGTCCTTCGAAAAGTCTTTGCGATGAAAATTGTGGAAAATATCGAAGAAAAACCCTTAATTTAGGTGTAAATTTGTGATAAGGGTCCCCCCTTACAACATTTTCAAAATTTTTCAAAATTTAGAATTTTGATATTTTGACTTAAATTGATAAAGCTAGTCATAAGTAGTATAAAATATCCTTCGAAAAGTCTTTGCGATGAAAATTGTGGAAAATATTGAAGAAAAACCCTTAATTTAGGTTTAAATTTGTGATAAGGGTCCCCCCTTACAACATTTTTAAAATTTTTCAAAACTTAGAATTTTGATATTTTGACTTAAATTGATAAAGCTAGTCATAAGTGGTATAAAATGTCCTTCGAAAAGTCTTTGCGATGAAAATTGAGGAAAATGTCGAAGAAAAACCCTTAATTTTGGTGTAAATTTGTGATAAGGGTCCCCCTTACAACATTTTGAAAATTTTTCAAAATTTAGAATTTTGATATTATGACTTAAATTGATAAAGCTAGTAATAAGTAGTATAAAATGTCCTTCGAAAAGTCTTTGCGATGAAAATTGTGGAAAATATCGAAGAAAAACCCTTAATTTAGGTGTAAATTTGTCATAAGGGTCCCCCCTTACAACATTTTCAAAATTTTTCAAAATTTAGAATTTTGATATTTTGACTAAAAATGATAAAGCTAGTCATAAGTAGTATAAAATGTCCTTCGAAAAGTCTTTGCGATGAAAATTGTGGAAAATATTGAAGAAAAACCCTTAATTTAGGTGTAAATTTGTGATAAGGGTCCCCCCTTACAACATTTTGAAAATTTTTCTAAATTTAGAATTTTGATATTTTGATTTAAATTGATAAAGCTAGTAATAAGTAGTATAAAATGTTCTTCGAAAATTCTTTGCGATGAAAATTGTGGAAAATATCGAAGAAAAACCCTTAATTTAGGTGTACATTTGTGATAAGGGTCCCCCCTTACAACATTTTCAAAATTTTTCAAAATTTAGAATTTTGATATTTTGACTTAAATTGATAAAGCTAGTCATAAGTAGTATAAAATGTCCTTCGAAAAGTCTTTGCGATGAAAATTGTGGAAAATATTGAAGAAAAACCCTTAATTTAGGTATAAATTTGTGATAAGGGTCCCCCCTTACAACATTTTCAAAATTTTTCAAAATTTAGAATTTTGATATTTTGACTTAAATTAATAAAGCTAGTCATAAGTAGTATAAAATGTCCTTCGAAAAGTCTTTGCGATGAAAATTGTGGAAAATATCGAAGAAAAACCCTTAATTTAGGTGTACATTTGTGATAAGGGTCCCCCCTTACAACATTTTCAAAATTTTTCAAAATTTAGAATTTTGATATTTTGACTTAAATTAATAAAGCTAGTCATAAGTAGTATAAAATGTCCTTCGAAAAGTCTTTGCTAGTCATAAGTAGTATAAAATGTCCTTCGAAAAGTCTTTGCATGAAAATTGTGGAAAATATCGAAGAAAAACCCTTAATTTAGGTGTACATTTGTGATAAGGGTCCCCCCTTACAACATTTTCAAAATTTTTCAAAACTTAGAATTTTGATATTTTGACTTAAATTGATAAAGCTAGTCATAAGTAGTATAAAATGTCTTTCGAAAAGTCTTTGCGATGAAAATTGTGGAAAATATTGAAGAAAAACCCTTAATTTAGGTGTAAATTTGTGATAAGGGTCCCCCCTTACAACATTTTGAAAATTTTTCAAAATTTAGAATTTTGATATTTTGATTTAAATTGATAAAGCTAGTAATAAGTAGTATAAAATGTTCTTCGCAAATTCTTTGCGATGAAAATTGTGGAAAATATCGAAGAAAAACCCTTAATTTAGGTGTACATTTGTGATAAGGGTCCCCCCTTACAACATTTTCAAAATTTTTCAAAACTTAGAATTTTGATATTTTGACTTAAATTGATAAAGCTAGTCATAAGTAGTATAAAATGTCTTTCGAAAAGTCTTTGCGATGAAAATTGTGGAAAATATTGAAGAAAAACCCTTAATTTAGGTGTAAATTTGTGATAAGGGTCCCCCCTTACAACATTTTGAAAATTTTTCAAAATTTAGAATTTTGATATTTTGATTTAAATTGATAAAGCTAGTCATAAGTAGTATAAAATGTCCTTCGAAAAGTCTTTGCGATGAAAATTGTGGAAAATATCGAAGAAAAACCCTTAATTTAGGTGTACATTTGTGATAAGGGTCCCCCCTTACAACATTTTCAAAATTTTTCAAAACTTAGAATTTTGATATTTTGACTTAAATTGATAAAGCTAGTCATAAGTAGTATAAAATGTCTTTCGAAAAGTCTTTGCGATGAAAATTGTGGAAAATATTGAAGAAAAACCCTTAATTTAGGTGTAAATTTGTGATAAGGGTCCCCCCTTACAACATTTTGAAAATTTTTCAAAATTTAGAATTTTGATATTTTGATTTAAATTGATAAAGCTAGTAATAAGTAGTATAAAATGTTCTTCGAAAATTCTTTGCGATGAAAATTGTGGAAAATATCGAAGAAAAACCCTTAATTTAGGTGTACATTTGTGATAAGGGTCCCCCTTACAACATTTTCAAAATTTTTCAAAATTTAGAATTTTGATATTTTGACTTAAATTGATAAAGCTAGTCATAAGTAGTATAAAATGTCCTTCGAAAAGTCTTTGCGATGAAAATTGTGGAAAATATTGAAGAAAAACCCTTAATTTAGGTATAAATTTGTGATAAGGGTCCCCCCTTACAACATTTTCAAAATTTTTCAAAATTTAGAATTTTGATATTTTGACTTAAATTAATAAAGCTAGTCATAAGTAGTATAAAATGTCCTTCGAAAAGTCTTTGCGATGAAAATTGTGGAAAATATCGAAGAAAAACCCTTAATTTAGGTGTACATTTGTGATAAGGGTCCCCCCTTACGTCATTTTGAAAATTTTTCAAAATTTAGAATTTTGATATGATGACTTAAATTGATAAAGCTAGTACTTTTTTAAAGCTAGTAATAAGTAGTATAAAATGTCCTTCGAAAAGTCTTTGCGATGAAAATTGTGGAAAATATCGAAGAAAAACCCTTAATTTAGGTGTAAATTTGTGATAAGGGTCCCCCCTTACAACATTTTCAAAATTTTTCAAAATTTAGAATTTTGATATTTTGACTTAAATTAATAAAGCTAGTCATAAGTAGTATAAAATGTCCTTCGAAAAGTCTTTGCGATGAAAATTGTGGAAAATATCGAAGAAAAACCCTTAATTTAGGTGTAAATTTGTGATAAGGGTCCCCCCTTACAACATTTTCAAAATTTTTCAAAACTTAGAATTTTGATATTTTGACTTAAATTGATAAAGCTAGTCATAAGTAGTATAAAATGTCTTTCGAAAAGTCTTTGCGTTGAAAATTGTGGAAAATATCGAAGAAAAACCCTTAATTTAGGTGTACATTTGTGATAAGGGTCCCCCCTTACAACATTTTGAAAATTTTTCAAAATTTAGAATTTTGATATTTTGATTTAAATTGATAAAGCTAGTAATAAGTAGTATAAAATGTTCTTCGAAAATTCTTTGCGATGAAAATTGTGGAAAATATCGAAGAAAAACCCTTAATTTAGGTGTAAATTTGTGATAAGGGTCCCCCTTACAACTTTTTCAAAATTTTTCAAAACTTAGAATTTTGATATTTTTACTTAAATTGATAAAGCTAGTCATAAGTAGTATAAAATGTCTTTCGAAAAGTCTTTGCGATGAAAATTGTGGAAAATATCGAAGAAAAATCCTTAATTTAGGTGTAAATTTGTGATAAGGGTCCCCCTTACAACATTTTCAAAATTTTTCAAAATTTAGAATTTTGATATTTTGACTTTAATTGATAAAGCTAGTCATAAGTAGTATAAAATGTCCTTCGAAAAGTCTTTGCGATGAAAATTGTGGAAAATATCGAAGAAAAACCCTTAATTTAGGTGTAAATTTGTGATAAGGGTCCCCCCTTACAACATTTTCAAAATTTTTCAAAATTTAGAATTTTGATATTTTGACTTAAATTGATAAAGCTAGTCATAAGTAGTATAAAATATCCTTCGAAAAGTCTTTGCGATGAAAATTGTGGAAAATATTGAAGAAAAACCCTTAATTTGGGTGTAAATTTGTGATAAGGGTCCCCCCTTACAACATTTTTAAAATTTTTCAAAACTTAGAATTTTGATATTATGACTTAAATTGATAAAGCTAGTAATAAGTAGTATAAAATGTCCTTCGAAAAGTCTTTGCGATGAAAATTGTGGAAAATATCGAAGAAAAACCCTTAATTTAGGTGTAAATTTGTGATAAGGGTCCCCCCTTACAACATTTTGAAAATTTTTCAAAATTTAGAATTTTGATATGATGACTTAAATTGATAAAGCTAGTACTTTTTTAAAGCTAGTAATAAGTAGTATAAAATGTCCTTCGAAAAGTCTTTGCGATGAAAATTGTGGAAAATATCGAAGAAAAACCCTTAATTTAGGTGTAAATTTGTGATAAGGGTCCCCCCTTACAACATTTTCAAAATTTTTCAAAATTTAGAATTTTGATATTTTGACTTAAATTAATAAAGCTAGTCATAAGTAGTATAAAATGTCCTTCGAAAAGTCTTTGCGATGAAAATTGTGGAAAATATCGAAGAAAAACCCTTAATTTAGGTGTACATTTGTGATATGGGTCCCCCCTTACAACATTTTCAAAATTTTTCAAAACTTAGAATTTTGATATTTTGACTTAAATTGATAAAGCTAGTCATAAGTAGTATAAAATGTCTTTCGAAAAGTCTTTGCGATGAAAATTGTGGAAAATATTGAAGAAAAACCCTTAATTTAGGTGTAAATTTGTGATAAGGGTCCCCCCTTACAACATTTTGAAAATTTTTCAAAATTTAGAATTTTGATATTTTGATTTAAATTGATAAAGCTAGTAATAAGTAGTATAAAATGTTCTTCGAAAATTCTTTGCGATGAAAATTGTGGAAAATATCGAAGAAAAACCCTTAATTTAGGTGTACATTTGTGATAAGGGTCCCCCCTTACAACATTTTCAAAATTTTTCAAAACTTAGAATTTTGATATTTTGACTTAAATTGATAAAGCTAGTCATAAGTGGTATAAAATGTCTTTCGAAAAGTCTTTGCGATGAAAATTGTGGAAAATATTGAAGAAAAACCCTTAATTTAGGTGTAAATTTGTGATAAGGGTCCCCCCTTACAACATTTTGAAAATTTTTCAAAATTTAGAATTTTGATATTTTGATTTAAATTGATAAAGCTAGTAATAAGTAGTATAAAATGTTCTTCGAAAATTCTTTGCGATGAAAATTGTGGAAAATATCGAAGAAAAACCCTTAATTTAGGTGTACATTTGTGATAAGGGTCCCCCTTACAAAATTTTCAAAATTTTTCAAAATTTAGAATTTTGATATTTTGACTTAAATTAATAAAGCTAGTCATAAGTAGTATAAAATGTCCTTCGAAAAGTCTTTGCGATGAAAATTGTGGAAAATATCGAAGAAAAACCCTTAATTTAGGTGTACATTTGTGATAAGGGTCCCCCCTTACAACATTTTCAAAATTTTTCAAAACTTAGAATTTTGATATTTTGACTTAAATTGATAAAGCTAGTCATAAGTAGTATAAAATGTCTTTCGAAAAGTCTTTGCGATGAAAATTGTGGAAAATATTGAAGAAAAACCCTTAATTTAGGTGTAAATTTGTGATAAGGGTCCCCCCTTACAACATTTTGAAAATTTTTCAAAATTTAGAATTTTGATATTTTGATTTAAATTGATAAAGCTGGTAATAAGTAGTATAAAATGTTCTTCGAAAATTCTTTGCGATGAAAATTGTGGAAAATATCGAAGAAAAACCCTTAATTTAGGTGTACATTTGTGATAAGGGTCCCCCCTTACAACATTTTCAAAATTTTTCAAAATTTAGAATTTTGATATTTTGACTTAAATTGATAAAGCTAGTCATAAGTAGTATAAAATGTCCTTCGAAAAGTCTTTGCGATGAAAATTGTGGAAAATATTGAAGAAAAACCCTTAATTTAGGTATAAATTTGTGATAAGGGTCCCCCCTTACAACATTTTCAAAATTTTTCAAAATTTAGAATTTTGATATTTTGACTTAAATTAATAAAGCTAGTCATAAGTAGTATAAAATGTCTTTCGAAAAGTCTTTGCGTTGAAAATTGTGGAAAATATCGAAGAAAAACCCTTAATTTAGGTGTACATTTGTGATAAGGGTCCCCCCTTACAACATTTTGAAAATTTTTCAAAATTTAGAATTTTGATATTTTGATTTAAATTGATAAAGCTAGTAATAAGTAGTATAAAATGTTCTTCGAAAATTCTTTGCGATGAAAATTGTGGAAAATATCGAAGAAAAACCCTTAATTTAGGTGTAAATTTGTGATAAGGGTCCCCCCTTACAACTTTTTCAAAATTTTTCAAAACTTAGAATTTTGATATTTTTACTTAAATTGATAAAGCTAGTCATAAGTAGTATAAAATGTCTTTCGAAAAGTCTTTGCGATGAAAATTGTGGAAAATATCGAAGAAAAATCCTTAATTTAGGTGTAAATTTGTGATAAGGGTCCCCCCTTACAACATTTTCAAAATTTTTCAAAATTTAGAATTTTGATATTTTGACTTTAATTGATAAAGCTAGTCATAAGTAGTATAAAATGTCCTTCGAAAACTCTTTGCGATGAAAATTGTGGAAAATATCGAAGAAAAACCCTTAATTTAGGTGTAAATTTGTGATAAGGGTCCCCCTTACAACATTTTCAAAATTTTTCAAAATTTAGAATTTTGATATTTTGACTTAAATTGATAAAGCTAGTCATAAGTAGTATAAAATATCCTTCGAAAAGTCTTTGCGATGAAAATTGTGGAAAATATTGAAGAAAAACCCTTAATTTAGGTGTAAATTTGTGATAAGGGTCCCCCCTTACAACATTTTTAAAATTTTTCAAAACTTAGAATTTTGATATTATGACTTAAATTGATAAAGCTAGTAATAAGTAGTATAAAATGTCCTTCGAAAAGTCTTTGCGATGAAAATTGTGGAAAATATCGAAGAAAAACCCTTAATTTAGGTGTAAATTTGTCATAAGGGTCCCCCCTTACAACATTTTCAAAATTTTTCAAAATTTAGAATTTTGATATTTTGACTAAAAATGATAAAGCTAGTCATAAGTAGTATAAAATGTCCTTCGAAAAGTCTTTGCGATGAAAATTGTGGAAAATATCGAAGAAAAACCCTTAATTTAGGTGTACATTTTTTATAAGGGTCCCCCCTTACAACATTTTCAAAATTTTTCAAAACTTAGAATTTTGATATTTTGACTTAAATTGATAAAGCTAGTCATAAGTAGTATAAAATGTCCTTCGAAAAGTCTTTGCGATGAAAATTGTGGAAAATATTGAAGAAAAACCCTTAATTTAGGTGTAAATTTGTGATAAGGGTCCCCCCTTACAACATTTTGAAAATTTTTCAAAATTTAGAATTTTGATATTTTGACTTAAATTGATAAAGCTAGTCATAAGTAGTATAAAATGTCCTTCGAAAAGTCTTTGCGATGAAAATTGTGGAAAATATCGAAGAAAAACCCTTAATTTAGGTGCAAATTTGTGATAAGGGTCCCCCCTTACAACATTTTCAAAATTTTTCAAAATTTAGAATTTTGATATTTTGACTTAAATTGATAAAGCTAGTCATAAGTAGTATAAAATGTCCTTCGAAAAGTCTTTGCGATGAAAATTGTGGAAAATATCGAAGAAAAACCCTTAATTTAGGTGTAAACTTGTGATAAGGGTCCCCCCTTACAACATTTTCAAAATTTTTCAAAATTTAGAATTTTGATATTTTGACTTAAATTGATAAAGCTAGTAATAACTAGTATAAAATGTCTTTCGAAAAGTCTTTGCCATGAAAATTGTGGAAAATATCGAAGAAAAACCCTTAATTTTGGTGTAAATTTGTGATAAGGGCCCCCCTTACAACATTTTGAAAATTTTTCAAAATTTAGAATTTTGATATGATGACTTAAATTGATAAAGCTATTACTTTTTTAAAGCTAGTAATAAGTAGTATAAAATGTCCTTCGAAGAGTCTTTGCGATGAAAATTGTGGAAAATATCGAAGAAAAACCCTTAATTTAGGTGTAAATTTGTGATAAGGGTCCCCCCTTACAACATTTTCAAAATTTTTCAAAATTTAGAATTTTGATATTTTGACTTAAATTAATAAAGCTAGTCATAAGTAGTATAAAATGTCCTTCGAAAAGTCTTTGCGAT
This sequence comes from Zaprionus camerounensis, assembly GCA_018904165.1. Taxonomy (NCBI): domain Eukaryota; kingdom Metazoa; phylum Arthropoda; class Insecta; order Diptera; family Drosophilidae; genus Zaprionus; species Zaprionus camerounensis. The sequence goes on from JAEIFS010000602.1 coordinate 109,745, forward strand.
GAAAATTGTGGAAAATATCGAAGAAAAACCTTTAATTTAGGTGTAAATTTGTAATAAGGGTCCCCCCTTACAACATTTTCAAAATTTTTCAAAATTTAGAATTTTGATAGTTTGACTTAAATTGATAAAGCTAGTACTAAGTTGTATAAAAAGTCCTTCGAAAAGACTTTGCGATGAACATTGTGGAAAATATCGAAGAAAAACCCTTAATTTAGGTGTTAAGGGTCTCCCCTTACAACATTTTCAAAATTTTTAAAAATTTAGAATTTTGATATTTTGACTTAAATTGATAAAGCTAGTCATAAGTAGTATAAAATGTCCTTCGAAAAGTCTTTGCGATGAAAATTGTGGAAAATATCGAAGAAAACCCCTTAATTTAGGTGTAAGTTTGTGATAAGGGTCCCCCCTTACAACATTTTCAAAATTTTTCAAAATTTAGAATTTTGATATTTTGACTTAAATTGATAAAGCTAGTCATAAGTAGTATAAAATGTCCTTCGAAAAGTCTTTGCGATGAAAATTGTGGAAAATATTGAAGAAAAACCCTTAATTTAGGTGTAAATTTGTGATAAGGGTCCCCACTTACAACATTTTTAAAATTTTTCAAAATTTAGAATTTTGATATTTTGACTTAAATTGATAAAGCTAGTCATAAGTAGTATAAAATGTCTTTCGAAAAGTCTTTGCGATGAAAATTGTGGAAAATATCGAAGAAAACCCCTTAATTTAGGTGTAAGTTTGTGATAAGGGTCCCCCCTTACAACATTTTCAAAATTTTTCAAAATTTAGAATTTTGATATTTTGACTTAAATTGATAAAGCTAGTCATAAGTAGTATAAAATGTCCTTCGAAAAGTCTTTGCGATGAAAATTGTGGAAAATATCGAAGAAAAACGCTTAATTTAGGTGTACATTTGTGATAAGGGTCCCCCCTTACAACATTTTCAAAATTTTTCAAAATTTAGAATTTTGATATTTTGACTAAAAATGATAAAGCTAGTCATAAGTAGTATAAAATGTCCTTCGAAAAGTCTTTGCGATGAAAATTGTGGAAAATATCGAAGAAAAACCCTTAATTTAGGTGTACATTTTTTATAAGGGTCCCCCCTTACAACATTTTCAAAATTTTTCAAAACTTAGAATTTTGATATTTTGACTTAAATTGATAAAGCTAGTCATAAGTAGTATAAAATGTCCTTCGAAAAGTCTTTGCGATGAAAATTGTGGAAAATATTGAAGAAAAACCCTTAATTTAGGTGTAAATTTGTGATAAGGGTCCCCCCTTACAACATTTTGAAAATTTTTCAAAATTTAGAATTTTGATATTTTGACTTAAATTGATAAAGCTAGTCATAAGTAGTATAAAATGTCCTTCGAAAAGTCTTTGCGATGAAAATTGTGGAAAATATCGAAGAAAAACCCTTAATTTAGGTGCAAATTTGTGATAAGGGTCCCCCCTTACAACATTTTCAAAATTTTTCAAAATTTAGAATTTTGATATTTTGACTTAAATTGATAAAGCTAGTCATAAGTAGTATAAAATGTCCTTCGAAAAGTCTTTGCGATGAAAATTGTGGAAAATATCGAAGAAAAACCCTTAATTTAGGTGTAAACTTGTGATAAGGGTCCCCCCTTACAACATTTTCAAAATTTTTCAAAATTTAGAATTTTGATATTTTGATTTAAATTGATAAAGCTAGTAATAACTAGTATAAAATGTCTTTCGAAAAGTCTTTGCGATGAAAATTGTGGAAAATATCGAAGAAAAACCCTTAAATTTGGTGTAAATTTGTGATAAGGGTCCCCCTTACAACATTTTCAAAATTTTTCAAAATTTAGAATTTTGATATTTTGACTTAAATTAATAAAGCTAGTCATAAGTAGTATAAAATGTCCTTCGAAAAGTCTTTGCGATGAAAATTGTGGAAAATATCGAAGAAAAACCTTTAATTTAGGTGTAAATTTGTAATAAGGGTCCCCCCTTACAACATTTTCAAAATTTTTCAAAATTTAGAATTTTGATAGTTTGACTTAAATTGATAAAGTTAGTACTAAGTTGTATAAAAAGTCCTTCGAAAAGACTTTGCGATGAACATTGTGGAAAATATCGAAGAAAAACCCTTAATTTAGGTGTAATTTTAAGGGTCTCCCCCTTACAACATTTTCAAAATTTTTAAAAATTTAGAATTTTGATATTTTGACTTAAATTGATAAAGCTAGTCATAAGTAGTATAAAATGTCCTTCGAAAAGTCTTTGCGATGAAAATTGTGGAAAATATTGAAGAAAAACCCTTAATTTAGGTGTAAATTTGTGATAAGGGTCCCCCCTTACAACATTTTGAAAATATTTCAAAATTTAGAATTTTGATATTTTGATTTAAATTGATAAAGCTAGTAATAAGTAGTATAAAATGTTCTTCGAAAAGTCTTTGCGATGAAAATTGTGGAAAATATAGAAAAAAAACCCTTAATTTAGGTGTACATTTGTGATAAGGGTCCCCCCCTTACAACAATTTTAAAATTTTTCAAAACTTAGAATTTTGATATTTTGACTTAAATTGATAAAGCTAGTCATAAGTAGTATAAAATGTCTTTCGAAAAGTCTTTGCGATGAAAATTGTGGAAAATATCGAAGAAAAACCCTTAATTTAGGTGTACATTTGTGATAAGGGTCCCCACTTACAACATTTTCAAAATTTTTCAAAATTTAGAATTTTGATATTTTGACTTAAATTGATAAAGCTAGTCATAAGTAGTATAAAATGTCCTTCGAAAAGTCATTGCGATGAAAATTGAGGAAAATATCGAAGAAAAACCCATAATTTAGGTGTAAGTTTGTGATAAGGGTACCCCCTTACAACATTTTCAAAATTTTTCAAAATTTAGAATTTTGATATTTTGACTTAAATTGATAAAGCTAGTAATAAGTAGTATAAAATGTCTTTCGAAAAGTCTTTGCGATGAAATTGTGGAAAATATCGAAGAAAAATCCTTAATTTAGGTGTAAATTTGTGATAAGGGCCTCCCTTACAACATTTTCAAAATTTTTAATAATTTAGAATTTTGATATTTTGACTAAAATTGATAAAGCTAGTCATAAGTAGTATAAAATGTCCTTCGAAAAGTCTTTGCGATGAAAATTGTGGAAAATATCGAAGAAAAACCCTTAATTTAGGTGTTAAGGGTCCCCCCTTACAACATTTTGAAAATTTTTCAAAATTTAGAATTTTGATATTTTGATTTAAATTGATAAAGCTAGTAATAAGTAGTATAAAATGTTCTTCGAAAAGTCTTTGCGATGAAAATTGTGGAAAATATCGAAGAAAAACCCTTAATTAAGGTGTACATTTGTGATAAGGGTCCCCCCCTTACAACATTTTCAAAATTTTTCACAATTTAAAATTTTGATATTTTGATTTAAATTGATAAAGCTAGTCATAAGTGGTATAAAATGTCCTTCGAAAAGTCTTTGCGATGAAAATTGTGGAAAATATCGAAGAAAAACCCTTAATTTAGGTGTGAATTTGTGATAAGGGTCCCCCTTACAACATTTTCAAAATTTTTCAAAATTTAGAATTTTGATATTTTGACTTAAATTGATAAAGCTAGTACTAAGATGTATAAAAAGTCCTTCCAAAAGTCTTTGCGATGAACATTGTGGAAAATATCGAAGAAAAACCCTTAATTTAGGTGTAAATTTTGATAAGGGGGGACCTTACAACATTTTCAAAATTTTTCACAGTTTAGAATTTTGATATTTTGATTTAAATTGATAAAGCTAGTCATAAGTAGTATAAAATGTCCTTCGAAAAGTCTTTGCGATGAAAATTGAGGAAAACATCAAAGAAAAACCCTTAATTTAGGTGTAAATTTGTGATAAGGGTACGCCCTTACAACATTTTCAAAATTTTTCAAAACTTAGAATTTTGATATTTTGACTTAAATTGATAAAGCTAGTAATAAGTAGTATAAAATGTCCTTCGAAAAGTCTTTGCGATGAAAATTGTGGAAAATATCGAAGAAAAACCCTTAATTTAGGTGTAAGTTTGTGATAAGGGTCCCCCCTTACAACATTTTCAAAATATTTCAAAATTTAGAATTTTGATATTTTGACTTAAATTGATAAAGCTAGTACTAAGTTGTATAAAAAGTCCTTCGAAAAGTCTTTGCGATGAACATTGTGGAAAATATTGAAGAAAAACCCTTAATTTTGGTGTAAACTTGTGATAAGGGTCCCCCCTTACAACATTTTCAAAATTTTTCACAATTTAGAATTTTGATATTTTGATTTAAATTGATAAAGCTAGTAATAAGTAGTATAAAATGTCCTTCGAAAAGTCTTTGCGATGAAAATTGTGGAAAATATTGAAGAAAAACCCTTAATTTAGGTGTAAATTTGTGATAAGGGTCCCCCCTTACAACATTTTCAAAATTTTTCAAAACTTAGAATTTTGATATTTTGCCTAAAATTGATAAAGCTAGTCATAAGTAGTATAAAAAGTCCTTCGAAAAGTCTTTGCGAAATTTTGAAAATATCGAAGAAAAACCCTTAATTTAGGTGTAAATTTGTGATAAGGGTCCCCCCTTTACAACATTTTCAAAATATTTCAAAATTTAGAATTTTGATATTTTGACTTAAATTGATAAAGCTAGTCATAAGTAGTATAAAATGTCCTTCGAAAAGTCTTTGCGATGAAAATTGTGGAAAATATCGAAGAAAAACCCTTAATTTAGGTGTAAATTTGTGATAAGGGTCCCCCCTTACAACATTTTCAAAATTTTTCACAATTTAGAATTTTGATATTTTGATTTAAATTGATAAAGCTAGTAATAAGTAATATAAAATGTCCTTCGAAAAGTCTTTGCGATGAAAATTGTGGAAAATATTGAAGAAAAACCCTTAATTTAGGTGTAAATTTGTGATAAGGGTCCCCCCTTACAACATTTTCAAAATATTTCAAAATTTAGAATTTTGATATTTTGACTTAAATTGATAAAGCTAGTACTAAGTTGTATAAAAAGTCCTTCGAAAAGTCTTTGCGATGAACATTGTGGAAAATATCAAAGAAAAACCCTTAATTTAGGTGTAAATTTGTGATAAGGGTCCCCCCTTACAACATTTTCAAAATTTTTCACAATTTAGAATTTTGATATTTTGATTTAAATTGATAAAGCTAGTAATAAGTAGTATAAAATGTCCTTCGAAAAGTCTTTGCGATGAAAATTGTGGAAAATATCGAAGAAAAACCCTTAATTTATGTGTAAATTTGTGATAAGGGTCCCCCCTTACAACATTTTCAAAATTTTTCAAAACTTAGAATTTTGATATTTTGACTAAAATTGATAATGCTAGTCATAAGTAGTATAAAAAGTCCTTCGAAAAGTGTTTGCGATAAAAATATCGAAGAAAAACCCTTAATTTTGGTGTAAATTTGTGATAAGGGTCCCCCCTTACAACATTTACAAAATTTTTCAAAACTTAGAATTTTGATATTTTGACTTAAATTGATAAAGCTAGTAATAAGTAGTAAAAAGTCCTTCGAAAAGTCTTTGCGATGAAAATTGTAGAAAATATCGAAGAAAAACCCTTAATTTAGGTGTAAATTTGTGATAAGGGTCCCCCCTTACAACATTTTCAAAATTTTTCAAAATTTAGAATTTTGATATTTTGACCTAAATTGATAAATCTAGTAATAAGTAGTATAAAATGTCCTTCGAAAAGTCTTTGCGATGAAAATCGAAGAAAAACCCTTAATTTAGGTGTAAATTTGTGATAAGGGTCCCCCTTACAACATTTTCAAAATTTTTCAAAATTTTTCAAAATTTAGAATTTTGATATTTTGACTTAACCCTGCGATAAAAATATCGAAGAAAAACCCTTAATTTAGGTGTAAATTTGTGATAAGGGTCCCCCCTTACAACATTTTGAAAATTTTTCAAAATTTAGAAATTTGATATTTTGACTTAAATTGATAAAGCTAGTAATAAGTAGTATAAAATGTCTTTCGAAAAGTCTTTGCGATGAAATTGTGGAAAATATCGAAGAAAAATCCTTAATTTAGGTGTAAATTTGTGATAAGGGCCTCCCTTACAACATTTTCAAAATTTTTAATAATTTAGAATTTTGATATTTTGACTAAAATTGATAAAGCTAGTCATAAGTAGTATAAAATGTCCTTCGAAAAGTCTTTGCGATGAAAATTGTGGAAAATATCGAAGAAAAACCCTTAATTTAGGTGTTAAGGGTCCCCCCTTACAACATTTTGAAAATTTTTCAAAATTTAGAATTTTGATATTTTTGGAAAATATCGAAGAAAAACCCTTAATTTAGGTGTAAATTTGTGATAAGGGTCCCCCTTACAACATTTTCAAAATTTTTCAAAATTTAGAATTTTGATATTTTGACTTAAATTGATAAAGCTAGTCATAAGTGGTATAAAATGTCCTTCGAAAAGTCTTTGCGATGAAAATTGTGGAAAATATCGAAGAAAAACCCTTAATTTAGGTGTAAATTTGTGATAAGGGTCCCCCTTACAACATTTTCAAAATTTTTCAAAATTTAGAATTTTGATATTTTGACTTAAATTGATAAAGCTAGTACTAAGATGTATAAAAAGTCCTTCCAAAAGTCTTTGCGATGAACATTGTTGAAAATATCGAAGAAAAACCCTTAATTTAGTTGTAAATTTGTGATAAGGGTCCCCCTTACAACATTTTCAAAATTTTTCACAGTTTAGAATTTTGATATTTTGATTTAAATTGATAAAGCTAGTCATAAGTAGTATAAAATGTCCTTCGAAAAGTCTTTGCGATGAAAATTGAGGAAAATATCGAAGAAAAACCCTTAATTTAGGTGTAAATTTGTGATAAGGGTACCCCCTTACAACATTTTCAAAATTTTTCAAAACTTAGAATTTTGATATTTTGACTTAAATTGATAAAGCTAGTAATAAGTAGTATAAAATGTCCTTCGAAAAGTCTTTGCGATGAAAATTGTGGAAAATATCGAAGAAAAACCCTTAATTTAGGTGTAAATTTGTGATAAGGGTCCCCCCTTACAACATTTTCAAAATATTTCAAAATTTAGAATTTTGATATTTTGACTTAAATTGATAAAGCTAGTACTAAGTTGTATAAAAAGTCCTTCGAAAAGTCTTTGCGATGAACATTGTGGAAAATATCGAAGAAAAACCCTTAATTTAGGTGTAAATTTGTGATAAGGGTCCCCCCTTACAACATTTTCAAAATTTTTCACAATTTAGAATTTTGATATTTTGACTTAAATTGATAAAGCTAGTAATAAGTAGTATAAAATGTCCTTCGAAAAGTCTTTGCGATGAAAATTGTGGAAAATATTGAAGAAAAACCCTTAATTTAGGTGTAAATTTGTGATAAGGGTCCCCCTTACAACATTTTCAAAATTTTTCAAAATTTAGAATTTTGATATTTTGACTTAAATTGATAAAGCTAGTAATAAGTAGTATAAAAAGTCCTTCGAAAAGTCTTTGCGATGAAAATTGTGGAAAATATCGAAGAAAAACCCTTAATTTAGGTGTAAATTTGTGATAAGGGTCCCCCTTACAACATTTTCAAAATTTTTCACAATTTAGAATTTTGATATTTTGATTTAAATTGATAAAGCTAGTAATAAGTAGTATAAAATGTCCTTCGAAAAGTCTTTGCGATGAAAATTGTGGAAAATATCGAAGAAAAACCCTTAATTTAGGTGTAAATTTGTGATAAGGGTCCCCCCTTACAACATTTTCAAAATATTTCAAAATTTAGAATTTTGATATTTTGACTTAAATTGATAAAGCTAGTACTAAGTTGTATAAAAAGTCCTTCGAAAAGTCTTTGCGATGAACATTGTGGAAAATATCGAAGAAAAACCCTTAATTTAGGTGTAAATTTGTGATAAGGGTCCCCCCTTACAACATTTTCAAAATTTTTCACAATTTAGAATTTTGATATTTTGATTTAAATTGATAAAGCTAGTAATAAGTAGTATAAAATGTCCTTCGAAAAGTCTTTGCGATGAAAATTGTGGAAAATATCGAAGAAAAACCCTTAATTTAGGTGTAAATTTGTGATAAGGGTCCCCCCTTACAACATTTTCAAAATTTTTCAAAACTTAGAATTTTGATATTTTGACTAAAATTGATAATGCTAGTCATAAGTAGTATAAAAAGTCCTTCGAAAAGTGTTTGCGATAAAAATATCGAAGAAAAACCCTTAATTTTGGTGTAAATTTGTAATAAGGGTCCCCCTTACAACATTTACAAAATTTTTCAAAACTTAGAATTTTGATATTTTGACTTAAATTGATAAAGCTAGTAATAACTAGTATCCTTCGAAAAGTCTTTGCGATGAAAATTGTAGAAAATATCGAAGAAAAACCCTTAATTTAGGTGTACATTTGTGATAAGGGTCCCCCCCTTACAACATTTTCAAAATTTTTCACAATTTAAAATTTTGATATTTTGACCTAAATTGATAAATCTAGTAATAAGTAGTATAAAATGTCCTTCGAAAAGTCTTTGCGATGAAAATCGAAGAAAAACCCTTAATTTAGGTGTAAATTTGTGATAAGGGTCCCCCTTACAACATTTTCAAAATTTTTCAAAAATTTTTCAAAATTTAGAATTTTGATATTTGGACTTAACTTTGCGATAAAAATATCGAAGAAAAACCCTTAATTTAGGTGTAATTTTGTGATAAGGGTCCCCCCTTACAACATTTTGAAAATTTTTCAAAATTTAGAATTTTGATATTTTGACTTAAATTGATAAAGCTAGTCATAAGCGGTATAAAATGTCCCCCCTTACAACATTTTCAAAATTTTTCAAAATTTAGAATTTTGATATTTTGACTTAAATTGATAAAGCTAGTACTTTTTTAAAGCTAGTAATAAGTAGTATAAAATGTCCTTCGAAAAGTCTTTGCGATAAAAATTGTGGAAAAAATAGAAGAAAAACCCTTAATTTAGGTGTAAATTTGTGTTAAGGGTCACCCCTTACAACATTTTGAAAATTTTTCAAAATTTAGAATTTTGATATTTTGACTTAAATTTATAAAGCTAGTACTAAGTTGTATAAAAAGTCCTTCGAAAAGACTTTGCGATGAACATTGTGGAAAATATCGAAGAAAAACCCTTAATTTAGGTGTTAAGGGTCCCCCCTTACAACATTTTGAAAATTTTTCAAAATTTAGAATTTTGATATTTTTGGAAAATATCGAAGAAAAACCCTTAATTTAGGTGTAAATTTGTGATAAGGGTCCCCCTTACAACATTTTCAAAATTTTTCACAATTTAGAATTTTGATATTTTGATTTAAATTGATAAAGCTAGTCATAAGTAGTATAAAATGTCCTTCGAAAAGTCTTTGCGATGAAAATTGTGGAAAATATCGAAGAAAAACCCTTAATTTAGGTGTAAATTTGTGATAAGGGTCCCCCTTACAACATTTTCAAAATTTTTCAAAATTTAGAATTTTGATATTTTGACTTAAATTGATAAAGCTAGTACTAAGTTGTATAAAAAGTCCTTCCAAAAGTCTTTGCGATGAACATTGTGGAAAATATCGAAGAAAAACCCTTAATTTAGGTGTAAATTTGTGATAAGGGTCCCCCCTTACAACATTTTCAAAATTTTTCACAGTTTAGAATTTTGATATTTTGATTTAAATTGATAAAGCTAGTCATAAGTAGTATAAAATGTCCTTCGAAAAGTCTTTGCGATGAAAATTGAGGAAAATATCAAAGAAAAACCCTTAATTTAGGTGTAAATTTGTGATAAGGGTACCCCCTTACAACATTTTCAAAATTTTTCAAAACTTAGAATTTTGATATTTTGACTTAAATTGATAAAGCTAGTAATAAGTAGTATAAAATGTCCTTCGAAAAGTCTTTGCGATGAAAATTGTGGAAAATATCGAAGAAAAACCCTTAATTTAGGTGTAAGTTTGTGATAAGGGTCACCCCTTACAACATTTTCAAAATATTTCAAAATTTAGAATTTTGATATTTTGACTTAAATTGATAAAGCTAGTACTAAGTTGTATAAAAAGTCCTTCGAAAAGTCTTTGCGATGAACATTGTGGAAAATATCGAAGAAAAACCCTTAATTTAGGTGTAAGTTTGTGATAAGGGTCCCCCCTTACAACATTTTCAAAATTTTTCAAAATTTTTCAAAATTTTTCAAAATTTTTCAAAATTTGGAATTTTGATATTTTGACTTAAATAGATAGTCATAAGTAGTATAAAATGTCCTTCGAAAAGTCTTTGCGATGAAAATTGTGGAAAATATTGAAGAAAAACCCTTAATTTTGGTGTAAATTTGTGATAAGGGTCCCCCATTACAACATTTTGAAAAATTTTCAAAATTTAGAATTTTGATATGATGACTTAAATTGATAAAGCTAGTAATAAGTAGTATAAAATGTTCTTCGAAAAGTCTTTGCGATGAAAATTGTGGAAAATATCGAAGAAATTAATTTTGGTGTAAATTTGTGATAAGGGTCCCCCTTACAAAATTTTCAAAATTATTCAAAACTTAGAATTTTGATATTTTGACTTAAATTGATAAAGCTAGTCATAAGTAGTATAAAATGTCCTTCGAAAAGTCTTTGCGATGAAAATTGTGGAAAATATCGAAGAAAAACCCTTAATTTAGGTGTAAGTTTGTGATAAGGGTACCCCCTTACAACATTTTCCAAATTTTTAAAAATTTAGAATTTTGATATTTTGACTTAAATTGATAAAGCTAGTCATAAGTAGTATAAAATGTCTTTCGAAAAGTCTTCGCGATGAAATTGTGGAAAATATCGAAGAAAAACGCTTAATTTAGGTGTAAATTTGTGATAAGGGTCCCCCCTTACAACATTTTCAAAATTTTTCAAAACTTAGAATTTTGATATTTTGACTTAAATTGATAAAGCTAGTCATAAGTAGTATAAAATGTCCTTCGAAAAGTCTTTGCGATGAAATTTGTGGAAAATATCGAAGAAAACCACTTAATTTTGGTGTAAATTTGTGATAAGGGTCCCCCCTTACAACACTTACAAAATTTTTCAAAACTTAGAATTTTGATATTTTGACTTAAATTGATAAAGCTAGTAATAAGTAGTATCCTTCGAAAAGTCTTTGCGATGAAAATTGTGGAAAATATCGAAGAAAACCCCTTAATTTAGGTGTAAATTTGTGAAAAGGGTCCCCCTTACAACATTTTCAAAATTTTTCAAAACTTAGAATTTTGATATTTTGACTTAAATTGATAAAGCTAGTCATAAGTAGTATAAAATGTCTTTCGAAAAGTCTTCGCGATGAAATTGTGGAAAATATCGAAGAAAAACGCTTAATTTAGGTGTAAATTTGTGATAAGGGTCCCCCCTTACAACATTTTCAAAATTTTTCAAAACTTAGAATTTTGATATTTTGACTTAAATTGATAAAGCTAGTCATAAGTAGTATAAAATGTCCTTCGAAAAGTCTTTGCGATGAAAATTGTGGAAAATATCGAAGAAAAACCCTTAATTTAGGTGTAAGTTTGTGATAAGGGTACCCCCTTACAACATTTTCCAAATTTTTAAAAATTTAGAATTTTGATATTTTGACTTAAATTGATAAAGCTAGTCATAAGTAGTATAAAATGTCTTTCGAAAAGTCTTCACGATGAAATTGTGGAAAATATCGAAGAAAAACCCTTAATTTAGGTGTAAATTTGTGATAAGGGTCCCCCCTTACAACATTTTCAAAATTTTTCAAAACTTAGAATTTTGATATTTTGACTTAAATTGATAAAGCTAGTCATAAGTAGTATAAAATGTCCTTCGAAAAGTCTTTGCGATGAAAATTGTGGAAAATATCGAAGAAAACCCCTTAATTTTGGTGTAAATTTGTGATAAGGGTCCCCCCTTACAACATTTTCAAAATTTTTCAAAACTTAGAATTTTGATATTTTGACTTAAATTGATAAAGCTAGTCATAAGTAGTATAAAATGTCCTTCGAAAAGTCTTTGCGATGAAAATTGTGGAAAATATCGAAGAAAAACCCTTAATTTAGGTGTAAATTTGTGATAAGGGTCCCCCCTTACAACATTTTCAAAATTTTTCAAAACTTAGAATTTTGATATTTTGACTTAAATTGATAAAGCTAGTCATAAGTAGTATAAAATGTCCTTCGAAAAGTCTTTGCGATGAAAATTGTGGAAAATATCGAAGAAAAACCCTTAATTTAGGTGTAAGTTTGTGATAAGGGTCCCCCTTACAACATTTTCCAAATTTTTAAAAATTTAGAATTTTGATATTTTGACTTAAATTGATAAAGCTAGTCATAAGTAGTATAAAATGTCTTTCGAAAAGTCTTCGCGATGAAATTGTGGAAAATATCGAAGAAAAACCCTTAATTTAGGTGTAAATTTGTGATAAGGGCCCCCCTTACAACATTTTCAAAATTTTTAAAAATTTTGAATTTTGATATTTTGACTAAAATTGATAAAGCTAGTCATAAGTAGTATAAAATGTCCTTCGAAAAGTCTTTGCGATGAAAATTGTGGAAAATATCGAAGAAAAACCCTTAATTTAGGTGTAAATTTGTGATAAGGGTCCCCCTTACAACATTTTCAAAATATTTCAAAATTTAGAATTTTGATATTTTGACTTAAATTGATAAAGCTAGTACTAAGTTGTATAAAAAATCCTTCGAAAAGTCTTTACGATGAACATTGTGGAAAATATCGAAGAAAAACCCTTAATTTAGGTGTAAATTTGTGATAAGGGTCCCCCTTACAACATTTTCAAAATTTTTCACAATTTAGAATTTTGATATTTTGATTTAAATTGATAAAGCTAGTAATAAGTAATATAAAATGTACTTCGAAAAGTCTTTGCGATGAAAATTGTGGAAAATATCGAAGAAAAACCCTTAATTTATGTGTAAATTTGTGATAAGGGTCCCCCCTTACAACATTTTCAAAATTTTTCAAAACTTCGAATTTTGATATTTTGACTTAAATTGATAAAGCTAGTAATAAGTAGTATCCTTCGAAAAGTCTTTGCGATGAAAATCGAAGAAAAACCCTTAATTTAGGTGTAAGTTTGTGATAAGGGTACCCCCTTACAACATTTTCCAAATTTTTAAAAATTTAGAATTTTGATATTTTGACTTAAATTGATAAAGCTAGTCATAAGTAGTATAAAATGTCTTTCGAAAAGTCTTCGCGATGAAATTGTGGAAAATATCGAAGAAAAACGCTTAATTTAGGTGTAAATTTGTGATAAGGGCCTCCCTTACAACATTTTCAAAATTTTTAAAAATTTTGAATTTTGATATTTTGACTAAAATTGATAAAGCTAGTCATAAGTAGTATAAAATGTCCTTCGAAAAGTCTTTGCGATGAAAATTGTGGAAAATATCGAAGAAAAACCCTTAATTTAGGTGTAAGTTTGTGATAAGGGTCCCCCTTACAACATTTTCAAAATATTTCAAAATTTAGAATTTTGATATTTTGACTTAAATTGATAAAGCTAGTACTAAGTTGTATAAAAAGTCCTTCGAAAAGTCTTTGCGATGAACATTGTGGAAAATATCGAAGAAAAACCCTTAATTTAGGTGTAAATTTGTGATAAGGGTCCCCCTTACAACATTTTCAAAATTTTTCAAAATTTGGAATTTTGATATTTTGACTTAAATAGAAAGTAGTCATAAGTAGTATAAAATGTCCTTCGAAAAGTCTTTGCGATGAAAATTTCGAAATATCGAAAAAAACCCTTAATTTAGGTGTAAATTTGTGATAAGGGTCCCCCTTACAACATTTTCAAAATTTTTCACAATTTAGAATTTTGATATTTTGATTTAAATTGATAAAGCTAGTAATAAGTAATATAAAATGTACTTCGAAAAGTCTTTGCGATGAAAATTGTGGAAAATATCGAAGAAAAACCCTTAATTTATGTGTAAATTTGTGATAAGGGTCCCCCCTTACAACATTTTCAAAATTTTTCAAAACTTCGAATTTTGATATTTTGACTTAAATTGATAAAGCTAGTAATAAGTAGTATCCTTCGAAAAGTCTTTGCGATGAAAATTGTGAAAATATCGAAGAAAAACCCTTAATTTAGGTGTAAGTTTGTGATAAGGGTCCCCCTTACAACATTTTCCAAATTTTTCAAAATTTAGAATTTTGATATTTTGACTTAAATTGATAAAGCTAGTCATAAGTAGTATAAAATGTCCTTCGAAAAGTCTTTGCGATGAAAATTGTGGAAAATATCGAAGAAAAACCCTTAATTTTGGTGTAAATTTGTGATAAGGGTCCCCCCTTACAACATTTTCAAAATTTTTCAAAACTTAGAATTTTGATATTTTGACTTAAATTGATAAAGCTAGTCATAAGTAGTATAAAATGTCCTTCGAAAAGTCTTTGCGATGAAAATTGTGGAAAATATCGAAGAAAAACCCTTAATTTAGGTGTAAATTTGTGATAAGGGTCCCCCCTTACAACATTTTCAAAATTTTTCAAAACTTAGAATTTTGATATTTTGACTTAAATTGATAAAGCTAGTCATAAGTAGTATAAAATGTCCTTCGAAAAGTCTTTGCGATGAAAATTGTGGAAAATATCGAAGAAAAACCCTTAATTTAGGTGTAAGTTTGTGATAAGGGTCCCCCTTACAACATTTTCCAAATTTTTAAAAATTTAGAATTTTGATATTTTGACTTAAATTGATAAAGCTAGTCATAAGTAGTATAAAATGTCTTTCGAAAAGTCTTCGCGATGAAATTGTGGAAAATATCGAAGAAAAACGCTTAATTTAGGTGTAAATTTGTGATAAGGGTCCCCCCTTACAACATTTTCAAAATTTTTAAAAATTTTGAATTTTGATATTTTGACTAAAATTGATAAAGCTAGTCATAAGTAGTATAAAATGTCCTTCGAAAAGTCTTTGCGATGAAAATTGTGGAAAATATCGAAGAAAAACCCTTAATTTAGGTGTAAATTTGTGATAAGGGTCCCCCTTACAACATTTTCAAAATATTTCAAAATTTAGAATTTTGATATTTTGACTTAAATTGTAAAGCTAGTACTAAGTTGTATAAAAAATCCTTCGAAAAGTCTTTACGATGAACATTGTGGAAAATATCGAAGAAAAACCCTTAATTTAGGTGTAAATTTGTGATAAGGGTCCCCCTTACAACATTTTCAAAATTTTTCACAATTTAGAATTTTGATATTTTGATTTAAATTGATAAAGCTAGTAATAAGTAATATAAAATGTACTTCGAAAAGTCTTTGCGATGAAAATTGTGGAAAATATCGAAGAAAAACCCTTAATTTAGGTGTAAATTTGTGATAAGGGTCCCCCCTTACAACATTTTCAAAATTTTTCAAAACTTCGAATTTTGATATTTTGACTTAAATTGATAAAGCTAGTAATAAGTAGTATCCTTCGAAAAGTCTTTGCGATGAAAATCGAAGAAAAACCCTTAATTTAGGTGTAAGTTTGTGATAAGGGTACCCCCTTACAACATTTTCCAAATTTTTAAAAATTTAGAATTTTGATATTTTGACTTAAATTGATAAAGCTAGTCATAAGTAGTATAAAATGTCTTTCGAAAAGTCTTCGCGATGAAATTGTGGAAAATATCGAAGAAAAACCCTTAATTTAGGTGTAAATTTGTGATAAGGGCCTCCCTTACAACATTTTCAAAATTTTTAAAAATTTTGAATTTTGATATTTTGACTAAAATTGATAAAGCTAGTCATAAGTAGTATAAAATGTCCTTCGAAAAGTCTTTGCGATGAAAATTGTGGAAAATATCGAAGAAAAACCCTTAATTTAGGTGTAAGTTTGTGATAAGGGTCCCCCCTTACAACATTTTCAAAATATTTCAAAATTTAGAATTTTGATATTTTGACTTAAATTGATAAAGCTAGTACTAAGTTGTATAAAAAGTCCTTCGAAAAGTCTTTGCGATGAACATTGTGGAAAATATCGAAGAAAAACCCTTAATTTAGGTGTAAATTTGTGATAAGGGTCCCCCCTTACAACATTTTCAAAATTTTTCAAAATTTTTCAAAATTTGGAATTTTGATATTTTGACTTAAATAGATAATCATAAGTAGTATAAAATGTCCTTCGAAAAGTCTTTGCGATGAAAATCGAAGAAAAACCCTTAATTTAGGTGTAAATTTGTGATAAGGGTCTCCCTTACAACATTTTCAAAATTTTTCACAATTTAGAATTTTGATATTTTGATTTAAATTGATAAAGCTAGTAATAAGTAATATAAAATGTACTTCGAAAAGTCTTTGCGATGAAAATTGTGGAAAATATCGAAGAAAAACCCTTAATTTATGTGTAAATTTGTGATAAGGGTCCCCCCTTACAACATTTTCAAAATTTTTCAAAACTTCGTTTTTTGATATTTTGACTTAAATTGATAAAGCTAGTAATAAGTAGTATCCTTCGAAAAGTCTTTGCGATGAAAATCGAAGAAAAACCCTTAATTTAGGTGTAAGTTTGTGATAAGGGTACCCCCTTACAACATTTTCCAAATTTTTAAAAATTTAGAATTTTGATATTTTGACTTAAATTGATAAAGCTAGTCATAAGTAGTATAAAATGTCTTTCGAAAAGTCTTCGCGATGAAATTGTGGAAAATATCGAAGAAAAACGCTTAATTTAGGTGTAAATTTGTGATAAGGGCCCCCTTACAACATTTTCAAAATTTTTAAAAATTTTGAATTTTGATATTTTGACTAAAATTGATAAAGCTAGTCATAAGTAGTATAAAATGTCCTTCGAAAAGTCTTTGCGATGAAAATTGTGGAAAATATCGAAGAAAAACCCTTAATTTAGGTGTAAATTTGTGATAAGGGTCCCCCCTTACAACATTTTCAAAATATTTCAAAATTTAGAATTTTGATATTTTGACTTAAATTGATAAAGCTAGTACTAAGTTGTATAAAAAGTCCTTCGAAAAGTCTTTGCGATGAACATTGTGGAAAATATCGAAGAAAAACCCTTAATTTAGGTGTAAATTTGTGATAAGGGTCCCCCCTTACAACATTTTCAAAATTTTTCAAAATTTTTCAAAATTTGGAATTTTGATATTTTGACTTAAATAGATAATCATAAGTAGTATAAAATGTCCTTCGAAAAGTCTTTGCGATGAAAATCGAAGAAAAACCCTTAATTTAGGTGTAAATTTGTGATAAGGGTCCCCCCTTACAACATTTTCAAAATTTTTCACAATTTAGAATTTTGATATTTTGATTTAAATTGATAAAGCTAGTAATAAGTAATATAAAATGTACTTCGAAAAGTCTTTGCGATGAAAATTGTGGAAAATATCGAAGAAAAACCCTTAATTTATGTGTAAATTTGTGATAAGGGTCCCCCCTTACAACATTTTCAAAATTTTTCAAAACTTCGAATTTTGATATTTTGACTTAAATTGATAAAGCTAGTAATAAGTAGTAATCCTTCGAAAAGTCTTTGCGATGAAAATTGTAGAAAATATCGAAGAAAAACCCTTAATTTAGGTGTAAATTTGTGATGAGGGTCCCCCCTTACAACATTTTCAAAATTTTTCAAAATTTTTCAAAATTTAGAATTTTGATATTTTGACTTAAATTGATAAAGCTAGTCATAAGTAGTATAAAATGTCCTTCGAAAAGTCTTTGCGATGAAAATTGTGGAAAATATCGAAGAAAAACCCTTAATTTAGGTGTAAGTTTGTGATAAGGGTACCCCCTTACAACATTTTCCAAATTTTTAAAAATTTAGAATTTTGATATTTTGACTTAAATTGATAAAGCTAGTCATAAGTAGTATAAAATGTCTTTCGAAAAGTCTTCGCGATGAAATTGTGGAAAATATCGAAGAAAAATCCTTAATTTAGGTGTAAATTTGTGATAAGGGCCCCCCTTACAACATTTTCAAATATTTTAAAAATTTAGAATTTTGATATTTTGACTAAAATTGATAAAGCTAGTCATAAGTAGTATAAAATGTCCTTCGAAAAGTCTTTGCGATGAAAATTGTGGAAAATATCGAAGAAAAACCCTTAATTTAGGTGTAAATTTGTGATAAGGGTCCCCCCTTACAACATTTTCAAAATATTTCAAAATTTAGAATTTTGATATTTTGACTTAAATTGATAAAGCTAGTACTAAGTTGTATAAAAAATCCTTCGAAAAGTCTTTACGATGAACATTGTGGAAAATATCGAAGAAAAACCCTTAATTTAGGTGTAAATTTGTGATAAGGGTCCCCCCTTACAACATTTTCAAAATTTTTCACAATTTAGAATTTTGATAATTTGATTTAAATTGATAAAGCTAGTAATAAGTAATATAAAATGTACTTCGAAAAGTCTTTGCGATGAAAATTGTGGAAAATATCGAAGAAAAACCCTTAATTTAGGTGTAAATTTGTGATAAGGGTCCCCCCTTACAACATTTTCAAAATTTTTCAAAACTTCGAATTTTGATATTTTGACTTAAATTGATAAAGCTAGTAATAAGTAGTATCCTTCGAAAAGTCTTTGCGATGAAAATTGTAGAAAATATCGAAGAAAAACCATTAATTTAGGTGTAAATTTGTGATAAGGGTCCCCCCTTACAACATTTTCAAAATTTTTCACAATTTAGAATTTTGATAATTTGATTTAAATTGATAAAGCTAGTAATAAGTAATATAAAATGTACTTCGAAAAGTCTTTGCGATGAAAATTGTGGAAAATATCGAAGAAAAACCCTTAATTTAGGTGTAAATTTGTGATGAGGGTCCCCCCTTACAACATTTTCAAAATTTTTCAAAATTTAGAATTTTGATATTATGACCTAAATTAATAAATCTAGTAATAAGTAGTATAAAATGTCCTTCGAAAAGTCTTTGCGATGAAAATTGTGGAAAATATCGAAGAAAAACCCTTAATTTAGGTGTAAATTTGTGATAAGGGTCCCCCCTTACAACATTTTCAAAATTTTTAAAAATTTAGAATTTTGATATTTTGACTAAAATTGATAAAGCTAGTCATAAGTAGTATAAAATGTCCTTCGAAAAGTCTTTGCGATGAAAATTGTGGAAAATATCGAAGAAAAACCCTTAATTTAGGTGTAAATTTGTGATAAGGGTCCCCCCTTACAACATTTTCAAAATATTTCAAAATTTAGAATTTTGATATTTTGACTTAAATTGATAAAGCTAGTACTAAGTTGTATAAAAATCCTTCGAAAAGTCTTTACGATGAAAATTGAGGAAAATATCGAAGAAAAACCCTTAATTTAGGTGTAAATTTGTGATAAGGGTACCCCCTTACAACATTTTCAAAATTTTTCAAAACTTAGAATTTTGATATTTTGACTTAAATTGAGAAAGCTAGTAATAAGTAGTATAAAATGTCCTTCGAAAAGTCTTTGCGATGAAAATTGTGGAAAATATCGAAGAAAAACCCTTAATTTAGGTGTAAGTTTGTGATAAGGGTCCCCCCTTACAACATTTTCAAAATATTTCAAAATTTAGAATTTTGATATTTTGACTTAAATTGATAAAGCTAGTACTAAGTTGTATAAAAAGTCCTTCGAAAAGTCTTTGCGATGAACATTGTGGAAAATATCGAAGAAAAACCCTTAATTTAGGTGTAAATTTTTGATAAGGGTCCCCCCTTACAACATTTTCAAAATTTTTCAAAATTTTTCAAAATTTGGAATTTTGATATTTTGACTTAAATAGATAGTCATAAGTAGTATAAAATGTCCTTCGAAAAGTCTTTGCGATGAAAATTGTGGAAAATATTGAAGAAAAACCCTTAATTTAGGTATAAATTTGTGATAAGGGTCCCCCCTTACAACATTTTGAAAATTTTTCACAATTTACAATTTTGATATTTTGATTTAAATTGATAAAGCTAGTAATAAGTAGTATAAAATGTCCTTCGAAAAGTCTTTGCGATGAAAATTGTGGAAAATATCGAAGAAAAACCCAAAAATTTTGTGTAAATTTGTGATAAGGGTCCCCCATTACAACATTTTGAAAAATTTTCAAAATTTAGAATTTTGATATGATGACTTAAATTGATAAAGCTAGTACTTTTTTAAAGCTAGTAATAAGTAGTATAAAATGTCCTTCGAAAAGTCTTTGCGATGAAAATTGTGGAAAATATCGAAGAAAAACCCTTAATTTAGGTGTAAATTTGTGATAAGGGTCCCCCCTTACAACATTTTCAAAATTTTTCACAATTTAGAATTTTGATATTTTGATTTAAATTGATAAAGCTAGTAATAAGTAATATAAAATGTCCTTCGAAAAGTCTTTGCGATGAAAATTGTGGAAAATATCGAAGAAAAACCCTTAATTTAGGTGTAAATTTGTGATAAGGGTCCCCCCTTACAACATTTTCAAAATTTTTCAAAACTTCGAATTTTGATATTTTGACTTAAATTGATAAAGCTAGTAATAAGTAATATAAAATGTACTTCGAAAAGTCTTTGCGATGAAAATTGTGGAAAATATCGAAGAAAAACCCTTAATTTAGGTGTAAATTTGTGATAAGGGTCCCCCCTTACAACATTTTCAAAATTTTTCAAAACTTAGAATTTTGATATTTTGACTTAAATTGATAAAGCTGTACTTTTTAAAGCTAGTAATAAGTAGTATAAAATGTCCTTCGAAAAGTCTTTGCGATGAAAATTGTGGAAAATATCGAAGAAAAACCCTTAATTTAGGTGTAAGTTTGTGATAAGGGTACCCCCTTACAACATTTTCAAAATTTTTCAAAATTTAGAATTTTGATATTTTGACTTAAATTGATAAAGCTAGTCATAAGTAGTATAAAATGTCTTTCGAAAAGTCTTCGCGATGAAAATTGTGGAAAATATCGAAGAAAAACCCTTAATTTAGGTGTAAATTTGTGATAAGGGCCTCCCTTACAACATTTTCAAAATTTTTAAAAATTTTGAATTTTGATATTTTGACTTAAATTGATAAAGCTAGTCATAAGTAGTATAAAATGTCCTTCGAAAAGTCTTTGCGATGAAAATTGTGGAAAATATCGAAGAAAAACCCTTAATTTAGGTGTAAATTTGTGATAAGGGTCCCCCCTTACAACATTTTCAAAATTTTTAAAAATTTTGAATTTTGATATTTTGACTTAAATTGATAAAGCTAGTACTAAGTTGTATAAAAAGTCCTTCGAAAAGTCTTTGCGATGAACATTGTGGAAAATATCGAAGAAAAACCCTTAATTTAGGTGTAAATTTGTGATAAGGGTCCCCCCTTACAACATTTTCAAAATTTTTCAAAATTTTTCAAAATTTGGAATTTTGATATTTTGACTTAAATAGATAGTCATAAGTAGTATAAAATGTCCTTCGAAAAGTCTTTGCGATGATGGAAAATATCGAAGAAAAACCCTTAATTTAGGTGTAAATTTGTGATAAGGGTCCCCCCTTACAACATTTTCCAAAATTTTTCAAAATTTAGAATTTTGATATTTTGATTTAAATTGATAAAGCTAGTAATAAGTAGTATAAAACGTCCTTCGAAAAGTCTTTGCGATGAAAATTGTGGAAAATATCGAAGAAAAACCCTTAATTTAGGTGTAAATTTGTGATAAGGGTCCCCCCTTACAACATTTTCAAAATTTTTCAAAACTTAGAATTTTGATATTTTGACTTAAATTGATAAAGCTAGTAATAAGTAATATCCCTCTCGAAAAGTCTTTGCGATGAAAATTGTGGAAAATATCGAAGAAAAACCCTTAATTTAGGTGTAAATTTGTGATAAGGGTCCCCCTTACAACATTTTCAAAATTTTTCACAATTTAGAATTTTGATATTTTGATTTAAATTGATAAAGCTAGTAATAAGTAGTATAAAATGTCCTTCGAAAAGTCTTTGCGATGAAAATTGTGGAAAATATCGAAGAAAAACCCTTAATTTAGGTGTAAATTTGTGATAAGGGTCCCCCCTTACAACATTTTCAAAATTTTTCAAAATTTAGAATTTTGATATTTTGACTTAAATTGATAAAGCTAGTAATAAGTAGTATAAAATGTCCTTCGAAAAGTCTTTGCGATGAAAATTGTGGAAAATATCGAAGAAAAACCCTTAATTTAGGTGTAAATTTGTGATAAGGGTCCCCCCTTACAACATTTTCAAAATTTTTCAAAATTTAGAATTTTGATATTTTGACTTAAATTGATAAAGCTAGTCATAAGTAGTATAAAATGTCCTTCGAAAAGTCTTTGCGATGAAAATTGTGGAAAATATCGAAGAAAAACCCTTAATTTAGGTGTAAATTTGTGATAAGGGTCCCCCTTACAACATTTTCAAAATTTTTCAAAATTTAGAATTTTGATATTTTGACTTAAATTGATAAAGCTAGTAATAAGTAGTATAAAATGTCCTTCGAAAAGTCTTTGCGATGAAAATTGTGGAAAATATCGAAGAAAAACCCTTAATTTAGGTGTAAATTTGTGATAAGGGTCCCCCTTACAACATTTTCAAAATTTTTCAAAATTTAGAATTTTGATATTTTGACTTAAATTGATAAAGCTAGTCATAAGTAGTATAAAATGTCCTTCGAAAAGTCTTTGCGATGAAAATTGTGGAAAATATCGAAGAAAAACCCTTAATTTAGGTGTAAATTTGTGATAAGGGTCCCCCTTACAACATTTTCAAAATTTTTCAAAATTTAGAATTTTGATATTTTGACTTAAATTGATAAAGCTAGTAATAAGTAGTATAAAATGTCCTTCGAAAAGTCTTTGCGATGAACATTGTGGAAAATATCGAAGAAAAACCCTTAATTTAGGTGTAAATTTGTGATAAGGGTCCCCCCTTACAACATTTTCAAAATTTTTCACAATTTAGAATTTTGATATTTTGATTTAAATTGATAAAGCTAGTAATAAGTAGTATAAAATGTCCTTCGAAAAGTCTTTGCGATGAAAATTGTGGAAAATATCGAAGAAAAACCCTTAATTTAGGTGTAAATTTGTGATAAGGGTCCCCCCTTACAACATTTTCAAAATTTTTCAAAATTTAGAATTTTGATATTTTGACTTAAATTGATAAAGCTAGTAATAAGTAGTATAAAATGTCCTTCGAAAAGTCTTTGCGATGAAAATTGTGGAAAATATCGAAGAAAAACCCTTAATTTAGGTGTAAATTTGTGATAAGGGTCCCCCCTTACAACATTTTCAAAATTTTTCAAAATTTAGAATTTTGATATTTTGACTTAAATTGATAAAGCTAGTAATAAGTAGTATAAAATGTCCTTCGAAAAGTCTTTGCGATGAAAATTGTGGAAAATATCGAAGAAAAACCCTTAATTTAGGTGTAAATTTGTGATAAGGGTCCCCCCTTACAACATTTTCAAAATTTTTCAAAATTTAGAATTTTGATATTTTGACTTAAATTGATAAAGCTAGTAATAAGTAGTATAAAATGTCCTTCGAAAAGTCTTTGCGATGAAAATTGTGGAAAATATCGAAGAAAAACCCTTAATTTAGGTGTAAATTTGTGATAAGGGTCCCCCTTACAACATTTTCAAAATTTTTCAAAATTTAGAATTTTGATATTTTGACTTAAATTGATAAAGCTAGTAATAAGTAGTATAAAATGTCCTTCGAAAAGTCTTTGCGATGAAAATTGTGGAAAATATCGAAGAAAAACCCTTAATTTAGGTGTAAATTTGTGATAAGGGTCCCCCTTACAACATTTTCAAAATTTTTCAAAATTTAGAATTTTGATATTTTGACTTAAATTGATAAAGCTAGTAATAAGTAGTATAAAATGTCCTTCGAAAAGTCTTTGCGATGAAAATTGTGGAAAATATCGAAGAAAAACCCTTAATTTAGGTGTAAATTTGTGATAAGGGTCCCCCCTTACAACATTTTCAAAATTTTTCAAAATTTAGAATTTTGATATTTTGACTTAAATTGATAAAGCTAGTAATAAGTAGTATAAAATGTCCTTCGAAAAGTCTTTGCGATGAAAATTGTGGAAAATATCGAAGAAAAACCCTTAATTTTATGTGTAAATTTGTGATGAGGGTCCCCCTTACAACATTTTCAAAATTTTTCAAAATTTAGAATTTTGAATATTTTGATTTAAATTGATAAAGCTAGTAATAAGTAGTATAAAATGTCCTTCGAAAAGTCTTTGCGATGAAAAAATATCGAAGAAAAACCCTTAATTTAGGTGTAAATTTGTGATAAGGGTCCCCCTTACAACATTTTCAAAATTTTTCAAAACTTAGAATTTTGATATTTTGATTTAAATTGATAAAGCTAGTAATAAGTAAGTAGTATAAAATGTCCTTCGAAAAGTCTTTGCGATGAAAATTGTGGAAAATATCGAAGAAAAATCCTTAATTTAGGTGTAAATTTGTGATGAGGGTCCCCCTTACAACATTTTCAAAATTTTTCAAAATTTTGAATTTTGATATTTTGACTTAAATTGATAAAGCTAGTAATAAGTAGTATAAAATGTCCTTCGAAAAGTCTTTGCGATGAAAATTGTGGAAAATATCGAAGAAAAACCCTTAATTTAGGTGTAAATTTGTGATGAGGGTCCCCCCTTACAACATTTTCAAAACTTTTCAAAATTTAGAATTTTGATATTTTGACTTAAATTGATAAAGCTAGTAATAAGTAGTATAAAATGTTCTTCGAAAAGTCTTTGCGATGAAAATTATGGAAAATATCGAAGAAAAACCCTTAATTTAGGTGTAAATGTATTATAAGGGTCTCCCTTTACAACATTTTCAAAATTTTTCAAAATTTGATATTTTGATTTAAATTGATAAAGTTAGTAATAAGTAGTATAAAATGTCCGTCGAAAAGTCTTTGCGATGAAGACGGAAGTCAGTTCTCGGTTGCTGGTAGTCGGTTGTCGTGAGTCGGTTGTCTTGAGTCGATAGTCATGAGTCGGAATTCGAAAATCGGTTCTCAGTTGTTGGTAGACGGTTGTCGTAAGTCGGTTGTCGTGAGTCGATAGTCGTGAGTTAATAGTTTTGAGTCGATAGTCGTGAGTCGATAGTCGTGAGTCGAAAGTCGTGAGTCGATAGTCGTGAGTCGATAGTCGTGAGTCGATAGTCGTGAGTCGATAGTCGTGAGTCGATAGTCGTGAGTCGATAGTCGTGAGTCGATAGTCGTGAGTCGTGAGTCGATAGTCGTGAGTCGATAGTCGTGAGTCGATAGTCGTGAGTCGATAGTCGTGAGTCGATAGTCGTCAGTCGATAGTCGTGAGTCGAAAGTCGTGAGTCGATAGTCGTGAGTCGATAGTCGTGAGTCGATTGTCGTGAGTCGATAGTCATGAGTCGATAGTCATGAGACGATAGTCGTGATTCGGAAATTGGAATTCGGAAGACGGAAGCGGAAGTCGGAAGACGGAATTCGAAAGACGGAAGACGGAAGTCGGAAGTCGGAAGATGGAAGTCGGAAGACGGAAGTCGGTTCTCGGTTGCTGGTAGTCGGTTGTCGTGAGTCGGTTGTCGTGAGTCGATAGTCATGAGTCGGAATTCGAAAATCGGTTCTCAGTTGTTGGTAGACGGTTGTCGTAAGTCGGTTGTCGTGAGTCGGTTGTCTTTAGTCGATAGTCGTGAGTCGATAGTCGTGAGTCGTGAGTCGATAGTCGTGAGTTAATAGTTTTGAGTCGATAGTCGTGAGTCGATAGTCGTGAGTCGAAAGTCGTGAGTCGATAGTCGTGAGTCGATAGTCGTGAGTCGATAGTCGTGAGTCGATAGTCGTGAGGCGATAGTCGTGAATCGATAGTCGTGAGTCGATAGTCGTGAGTCGATAGTCGTGAGTCGATAGTCGTGAGTCGATAGTCGTGAGTCGATAGTCGTGAGTCGATAGTCGTCAGTCGATAGTCGTGCGTCGATTGTCGTGAGTCGATAGTCATGAGACGATAGTCGTGATTCGGAAATTGGAATTCGGAAGACGGAAGCGGAAGTCGGAAGACGGAATTCGAAAGACGGAAGACGGAAGTCGGAAGTCGGAAGGCGGAAGACGGAAGTCGGAAGACGGAAGTCGGAAGTCGGAAGACGGAAGTCGGAAGACGGAAGTCGGAGTCGGAAGTCGGAAGACGGAAGTCGGTTCTCGGTTGCTGGTAGTCGGTTGTCGTGAGTCGGTTGTCGTGAGTCGATAGTCATGAGTCGGAATTCGAAAATCGGTTCTCAGTCGTTGGTAGGCGGTTGTCGTAAGTCGGTTGTCGTGAATCGGTTGTCTTTAGTCGATAGTCGTGAGTCGATAGTCGTGAGTCGAAAGTCGTGAGTCGATAGTCCTGAGTCGAAAGTCGTGAGTCGATAGTCGTGAGTCGATAGTCATGAGTCGGAATTCGAAAATCGGTTCTCAGTTGTTGGTAGACGGTTGTCGTAAGTCGGTTGTCGTGAATCGGTTGTCTTTAGTCGATAGTCGTGAGTCGATGGTCGTGAGTCGATATTCGTGAGTCGATAGTCGTGAGTCGATAGTCGTGAGTCGATAGTCGTGAGTCGATAGTTTTGAGTCGATAGTCGTGAGTCGATAGTCGTGAGTCGAAAGTCGTGAGTCGATAGTCGTGAGTCGAAAGTCGTGAGTCGATAGTCGTGAGTCGATAGTCGTGAGTCGATAGTCGTGAGTCGATAGTCGTGAGTCGATAGTTTTGAGTCGATAGTCGTGAGTCGATAGTCGTGAGTCGAAAGTCGTGAGTCGATAGTCGTGAGTCGATAGTCGTGAGTCGAAAGTCGTGAGTCGATAGTCGTGAGTCGATAGTCGTGATAGTCGTGAGTCGATAGTCGTGAGTCGATAGTCGTGAGTCGATAGTCGTGAGTCGATAGTCGTCAGTCGATAGTCGTGAGTCGAAAGTCGTGAGTCGATAGTCGTGAGTCGTGAGTCGATAGTCGTGAGTTAATAGTTTTGAGTCGATAGTCGTGAGTCGATAGTCGTGAATCGATAGTCGTGAGTCGATAGTCGTGAGTCGATAGTCGTGAGTCGATAGTCGTGAGTCGATAGTCGTGAGTCGATAGTCGTGAATCGATAGTCGTGAGTCGATAGTCGTGAGTCGATAGTCGTGAGTCGATAGTCGTGAGTCGATAGTCGTGAGTCGATAGTCGTGAGTCGATAGTCGTCAGTCGATAGTCGTGAGTCGGTTGTCGTGAGTCGATAGTCATGAGTCGGAATTCGAAAATCGGTTCTCAGTTGTTGGTAGACGGTTGTCGTGGTTGTCGTGAGTCGGTTGTCTTTAGTCGATAGTCGTGAGTCGATAGTCGTGAGTCGATAGTCGTGAGTCGATAGTCGTGAGTCGAAAGTCGTGAGTCGATAGTCGTGAATCGAAAGTCGTGAGTCGATAGTCGTGAGTCGATAGTCGTGAGTCGATAGTCGTGAGTCGATAGTCGTGAGTCGATAGTCGTGAGTCGAAAGTTGTGAATCGATAGTCGTGACTCAATAGTCGTGAGTCGATAGTCGTGAGTCGATAGTCGTGAGTCGATAGTCGTGAGTCGATAGTTTTGAGTCGATAGTCGTGAGTCGATAGTCGTGAGTCGATAGTCGTGAGTCGATAGTCGTGAGTCGATAGTCGTGAGTCGATAGTCGTGAGTCGATAGTCGTGAGTCGATAGTCGTGAGTCGATAGTCGTGAGTCGATAGTTTTGAGTCGATAGTCGTGAGTCGATAGTCGTGAGTCGAAAGTCGTGAGTCGATAGTCGTGAGTCGATAGTCGTGAGTCGAAAGTTGTGAGTCGATAGTCGTGAGTCGATAGTCGTGACTCAATAGTCGTGAGTCGATAGTCCTGAGTCGAAAGTCGTGAGTCGATAGTCGTGAGTCGATAGTCGTGAGTCGATAGTCATGAGTCGATAGTCGTGAGTCGATAGTCGTGAGTCGATAGTCGTGAGTCGATAGTCGTGAGTCGATAGTCGTGAGTCGATAGTCGTGAGTCGATAGTCGTGAGTCGATAGTCGTGAGTCGATAGTCGTGAGTCGATAGTCGTGAGTCGATAGTCGTGACTCGGAAGACGGAATTCGGAAGAGGGAAGTCGGTTCTCGGTTGCTGGTAGTCGGTTGTCGTGAGTCGGTTGTCGTGAGTCGATAGTCGTGAGTCGATAGTCGTGAGTCGATAGTCGTGAGTCGATAGTCGTGAGTCGATAGTCGTGAGTCGATAGTCGTGAGTCGAAAGTCGTGAGTCGACAGTCGTGATTCAAAAGTCGTGAGTCGATAGTCGTGAGTCGATACTCGTGAGTCGATAGTCGTGAGTCGATAGTCGATAGTCGGTTGTCGTGAGTCGATAGTCGTGGGTCGATAGTCGTGAGTCGATAGTCGTGAGTCGATAGTCGTGAGTCGATAGTCTTGAGTCGATAGTCGTGGGTCGATAGTCGAGAGTCGATAGTCGTGAGTCGATAGTCGTGAGTCGATAGTCGTGAGTCGATAGTCGTGAGTCGATAGTCGTGAGTCGATAGTCGTGAGTCGATAGTCGTGAGTCGATAGTCGTGAGTCGATAGTCGTGAGTCGATAGTCCTGAGTCGATAGTCGTGAGTCGATAGTCCTGAGTCGATAGTCGTGAGTCGTGAGTCGATAGTCGTGAGTCGATAGTCGTGAGTCGATAGTCGTGAGTCGATAGTCGTGAGTCGATAGTCGTGAGTCCATAGTCGTGAGTCGATAGTCGTGAGTCGATAGTCGTGAGTCGATAGTCGTGAGTCGATAGTCGTGAGTCGATAGTCGTGAGTCGATAGTCGTGAGTCGATAGTCGTGAGTCGATAGTCGTGAGTCGATAGGCGTGAGTCGATAGTCGTGAGTCGATAGTCGTGAGTCGATAGTCGTGAGTCGATAGTCCTGAGTCGAAAGTCGTGAGTCGATAGTCGTGAGTCGATAGTCGTGAGTCGGAAGACGGAAGTGGAAGTCGGCAGACGGAAGCGGAAGTCGGAAGATGGAAGACGGAAGTCGGAAGACGGACGTCGGAAGACAAAAGTCGGAAGAGGGAAGTTGGAACTCGGTTGCTGGTAGTCGGTTGTCGTGAGTCGGTTGTCGTGAGTCGATAGTCATGAGTCGGAATTCGAAAGTCGGTTCTCAGTTGTTTGTAGTCGGTTGTCAAAAGTCGGTGGTCGTGAGTCGGTTGTCGTGAGTCGATAGTCGTGAGTCGATAGTCGTGAGTCGATAGTCGTGAGTCGATAGTTGTGAGTCGATAGTCGTGAGTCGATAGTCGTGAGTCGAAAGTCGTGAGTCGACAGTCGTGATTCAAAAGTCGTGAGTCGATAGTCGTGGAGTCGATACTCGCGAGTCGATAGTCGTGAGTCGATAGTCGTGAGTCGATAGTCGTGAGTCGATAGTCGTGAGTCGATAGTCGTGAGTCGAAAGTCGTGAGTCGATAGTCGTGAGTCGATAGTCGTGAGTCGATAGTCGTGAGTCGATAGTCGTTAGTCGATAGTCGTGAGTCGATAGTCGTGATTCGGAAGTTGGAAGTCGAAGCGGAAGCGGAAGTCGGAAGACCGAAGTCGAAAGACGGAGCGATAGTCGGAAGTCGGAAGTCGGAAGTCGGAAGTCGGAAGTCGGAAGACGGAAGTCGGGTCATAGTTGCTGGTAGTCGATTGTCGTGAGTCGTTTGTCGTGAGTCGATAGTCGTGAGTCGAAAGTTGGAATCGATAGTCGAGTCGATAGTCGTGAGTCGATAGTCGTGAGTCGATAGTCTGAGTCGATAGTCGTGAGTCGATAGTCCTGAGTCGATAGTCGTGAGTCGAAAGTCGTGAGTCGATAGTCCTGAGTCGAAAGTCGTGAGTCGATAGTCGTGGAGTCGATAGTCGTGAGTCGATGGTCGTGAGTCGATAGTCGTGAGTCGATAGTCGTGAGTCGATAGTCGTGAGTCGATAGTCGAGTCGATAGTTTTGAGTCGATAGTCGTGTGTCGATAGTCGTGAGTCGAAAGTCGTGAGTCGATAGTCGTGAGTCGAAAGTCGTGAGTCGATAGTCGTGAGTCGATAGTCGTGAGTCGATAGTCGTGAGTCGATAGTCGTGAGTCGATAGTCGAGAGCGAGTCGATAGTCGTGGAGTCGATAGTCAGTGAGTCGATAGTCGTGAGTCGATAGTCGTGAGTCGATAGTCGTGAGTCGAAAGTCGTGAGTCGGCAGTCGTGATTCAAAAGTCGTGAGTCGATAGTCGTGAGTCGATACTCGTGAGTCGATAGTCGTGAGTCGATAGTCGTGAGTCGATAGTCGTGAGTCGATAGTCGAGTCGATAGTCGTGAGTCGAAAGTCGTGAGTCGATAGTCGTGAGTCGATAGTCGTGAGTCGATAGTCGTGAGTCGATAGTCGTGAGTCGATAGTCGTGAGTCGATAGTCGTAGAGTCGATAGTCGGAGTCGATAGTCGAGTCGATAGTCGTGAGTCGATAGTCCTGAGTCGAAAGTCGTGAGTCGATAGTCGATAGTCGTGAGTCGAAAGTCGTGAGTCGATAGTCGTGAGTCGATAGTCGTAGAGTCGATAGTCGTGAGTCGATAGTCGTGAGTTGATAGTTTTGAGTCGATAGTCGTGAGTCGATAGTCGGAGTCGAAAGTCGAGTCGATAGTCGTGAGTCGATAGTCGAGATTGGCGTGAGTCGATAGTCGTGAGTCGATAGTCGTGACTCGATAGTCGTGAGTCGATAGTCCTGGAGTCGAAAGTCGTGAGTCGATAGTCGTGAGTCGATAGTCGACAGTCGATAGTCGTGAGTCGATAGTCGTGAGTCGATAGTCGTGAGTCGATAGGCGTGAGTCGATAGTCGTGAGTCGATAGTCGTGAGTCGATAGTCGTGAGTCGATAGTCCTGAGTCGAAAGTCGTGAGTCGATAGTCGTGAGTCGATAGTCGTGAGTCGAAAGACGGGAGTCGGAAGTCGGAGTCGATAGACGTGGAGTCGATAGTCGTGAGTCGAAAGTCGTGGAGTCGAAAGTCGGAGTCGAAAGACGGGAGTCGGAAGACGGAAGTGGGAAGACGGAAGTCGGAAGTCGAAAGTCGGAGTCGAAAGTCGGAAGACGGAAGTCGGGAAGTCGAGAAGTCGGAAGTCGAAAGTCGTGAGTCGGAAGACGGAAGTCGGAAGACGGAAGTCGGAAAGACGGAAGTCGGAAGACGGAAGTCGGAAGACGGAAGTCGGAAGACGGAACACGGGAGTCGGTTCTCGGTTGCTGGTAGTCGGTTGTCGTGAGTCGGTTGTCGTGAGTCGATAGTCGTGAGTCGGAATTCTGAAAGTCGGTTCTCAGTTTTCGTGAGTCGGTTGTCAAAAGTCGGTTGTCGAGTGGGTTGTCGTGAGTCGATAGTCGTGAGTCGATAGTCGTGAGTCGATAGTCGTGAGTCGATAGTCGTGAGTCGATAGTCGTGAGTCGATAGTCGTGGAGTCGATAGTCGTGAGTCGATAGTCGTGAGTCGATAGTCGTGAGTCGATAGTCGTGAGTCGATAGTCGTGAGTCGATAGTCGTGAGTCGATAGTCGTGAGTCGATAGTCGTGAGTCGATAGTCGAGTCGATAGTCGTGAGTCGATAGTCGTGAGTCGATAGTCGTGAGTCGATAGTCGTGAGTCGATAGTCGAAATCGAAGACGTGAGTCGAAAGTCGTGAGTCGAAGACGGAAGTCGGAAGTCGGAAGTCGGAAGACGGAAGTCGGAAGTCGGAAGACGGAAGTCGGAAGACGGAAGTCGGAAGACGGAAGTCGGAAGACGGAAGTCGGAAGACGGAAGACGGAAGTCGGTTGGGTCGGTTGCTGGTGAGTCGGTTGTCGGGAGTCGGTTGTCGTGAGTCGATAGTCGTGAGTCGGAATTCGAAAGTCGGTTCTGCAGTTGTTGGTAGACGGTTGTCAAAAGTCGGTTGTCGTGAGTCGGTTGCCTTTAGTCGATAGTCGTGCGTCGATAGTCGTGAGTCGAAAGTCGTGAGTCGATAGTCCTGAGTCGAAAGTCGTGAGTCGATAGTCGTGAGTCGATAGTCGTGAGTCGATAGTCGTGAGTCGATAGTCGTGAGTCGATAGTCGTGAGGTCGATAGTCGTGAGTCGATAGTCGAGTCGATAGTCGTGAGTCGATAGTTGTGGAGTCGATAGTCGTGAGTCGAAAGTCGGAGTCGACAGTCGTGATTCAAAAGTCGTGAGTCGATAGTCGGGAGTCGATACTCGTGAGTCGCTAGTCGTGAGTCGATAGTCGTGAGTCGATAGTCGTGAGTCGATAGTCGTGAGTCGATAGTCGTGAGTCGAAAGTCGTGAGTCGATAGTCGTGAGTCGATAGCCGGAGTCGATAGTCGTGAGTCGATAGTCGTGAGTCGATAGTCGTGAGTCGATAGTCGGAGTCGATAGTCGTGAGTCGATAGTCGTGAGTCGATAGTCGGAGTCGATAGTCGTCAGTCGATAGTCGGAGTCCAAAGACGAAAGGGGAGTCGATAGACGGGAGTCGATAGTCGGGAGTCGGGAAAGTTGTGAGTCGATAGTCGGGAGTCGATAGTCGTGAGTCGATTGTCGTGAGTCGATAGTCATGAGTCGGAATTGAAACGGTTCTCAGTTGTTGACGGTAGACGGTTGTCGAAGAAGTTGTCGAGGATCGGTTGCCTTTAGTCGATAGTCGTCAGTCGATAGTCGTGAGTCGAAAGTCGTGAGTCGATAGTCCTGGAGTCGAAAGTCGTGAGTCGATAGTCGTGAGTCGATAGTCGTGAGTCGATAGTCGAGTCGATAGTCGTGAGTCGATAGTCGTGAGTCGATAGTCGTGAGTCGATAGTCGTGAGTCGATAGTCGTGAGTCGATAGTCGTGAGTCGATAGTCGTGAGTCGAAAGTCGTGAGTCGACAGTCGATTAAAGTCGTGAGTCGATAGTCGTGAGTCGATAGTCGTGAGTCGATAGTCGTGAGTCGATAGTCGTGAGTCGAAAGTCGTGAGTCGATAGTCGTGAGTCGATAGTCGTGAGTCGATAGTCGTGAGTCGATAGTCGGAGTCGATAGTCGTGAGTCGATAGTCGTGAGTCGATAGTCGTGAGTCGATAGTCGTGAGTCGATAGTCGTGAGTCGATAGTCGTGAGTCGATAGTCGTCAGTCGATAGTCGTGAGTCGAAAGTCGAAAAGTCGTGGAGTCGATAGTCGTGGTCGATAGTCGTGAGTCGAAAGTTGTGAGTCGATAGTCGGAGTCGATAGTCGTGAGTCGATAGTCGTGAGTCGATAGTCGTGAGTCGAAGTCGTTAGTCGAAAGTCGTGAGTCGACAGTCGTGATTCAAAAGTCGTGAGTCGATAGTCGTGAGTCGATACTCGTGAGTCGATAGTCGTGAGTCGATAGTCGTGAGTCGATAGTCGTGAGTCGATAGTCGTGAGTCGATAGTCGTGAGTCGATAGTCGTGAATCGATAGTCGTGAGTCGATAGTCGTGAGTCGATAGTCGTGAGTCGATAGTCGTGAGTCGATAGTCGTGAGTCGATAGTCGAGTCGATAGTCGTCAGTCGATAGTCGGAGTCGGTCGTCGTGAGTCGATAGTCATGAGTCGGAATTCGAAAGTCGGTTGGTCAGTTGTTGGTAGACGGTTGTCGTAAGTCGGTTGTCGTGAGTCGGTTGTCTTTAGTCGATAGTCGTGAGTCGATAGTCGTGAGTCGATAGTCGTGCGTCGATAGTCGTGAGTCGATAGTCGTGAGTCGATAGTCGTGAGTCGAAAGTCGTGAGTCGATAGTCGTGAGTCGATAGTCGTGAGTCGATAGTCGTGAGTCGATAGTCGTGAGTCGATAGTCGTGAGTCGAAAGTTGTGAATCGATAGTCGTGATCCATAGTCGTGAGTCGATAGCCGTGAGTCGATAGTCGTGAGTCGATGGTCGTGAGTCGATAGTCGTAAGTCGATAGTCGGAGTTGATAGTCGTGAGTCGATAGTCGTGAGTCGATAGTTTTGAGTCGATAGTCGTGAGTCGATAGTCGAGAGTCGAAAGTCGTGAGTCGATAGTCGTGAGTCGAAAGTCGTGAGTCGATAGTCGAGTCGATAGTCGTGAGTCGATAGTCGTGAGTCGATAGTCGTGAGTCGATAGTTTTGAGTCGATAGTCGTGAGTCGATAGTCGTGAGTCGATAGTCGTGAGTCGAAGTCGTGAGTCGATAGTCGTGAGTCGATAGTCGGAGTCGAAAGTTGTCAGTCGATAGTCGTGAGTCGAAAGTCGTGACTCAATAGTCGTGAGTCGATAGTCCTGAGTCGAAAGTCGTGAGTCGATAGTCGAGTCGATAGTCGTGAGTCGATAGTCCCGAGTCGATAGTCGTGAGTCGATAGTCGTGAGTCGATAGTCGTGAGTCGATAGTCGTGAGTCGATAGTCGTGAGTCGATAGTCGTGAGTCGATAGTCGTGAGTCGATAGTCGTGAGTCGATAGTCGTGAGTCGATAGTCGTGAGTCGATAGTCGGGAGTCGGAAGACGGAATTCGGAAGAGTCGATAGTCGTTTGTCGTTATGGTAGTCGGTTGTCGGGATTCGGTTGTCGTGAGTCGATAGTCGTGAGTCGATAGTCGTGAGTCGATAGTCGTGAGTCGATAGTCGTGAGTCGATAGTCGAGTCGAAAGTCGTAAGTCGACAGTCGTCATTCGAAAGTCGTGAGTCGATAGTCGTGAGTCGATACTCGTGAGTCGATAGTCGTGAGTCGATAGTCGAGAGTCGGTTGTCGTGAGTCGATAGTCGTGAGTCGATAGTCGTGAGTCGATAGTCGTGAGTCGAAAGTCGTGAGTCGATAGTCGTGAGTCGATAGTCGTGAGTCGATAGTCGTGAGTCGATAGTCGTGAGTCGATAGTTTTGAGTCGATAGTCGTTAGTCGATAGTCGTGAGTCGAAAGTCGTGAGTCGATAGTCGTGAGTCGATAGTCGTGAGTCGATAGTCGTCAGTCGATAGTCGTGAGTCGGTAGTCGAGTCGATAGTCGTGAGCCGATAGTCGTGAGTCGATAGTCGAGTCGACAGTCGTGATTCAAAAGTCGAGTCGATAGTCGTGAGTCGATAATCGTGAGTCGATAGTCGTGAGTCGATAGTCGATAGTCGATAGTCGGGAGTCGATAGTCGTGAGTCGATAGTCGTGAGTCGATAGTCGTGAGTCGATAGTCGTGAGTCGATAGTCGTGAGTCGATAGTCGTGAGTCGATAGTCGTGAGTCGATAGTCGTGAGTCGATAGTCGTGAGTCGATAGTCCTGAGTCGATAGTCGTGAGTCAAGTCGTGAGTCGATAGTCGGAGCCGATAGTCGCGAGTCGATAGTCGTGAGTCGATAGTCGTGAGTCGATAGTTGTGAGTCCATAGTCGTGAGTCGATAGTCGTGAGTCGATAGTCGTGAGTCGATAGTCGTGAGTCGATAGTCGTGAGTCGATAGTCGTGAGTCGATAGTCGGAGTCGATAGTCGTGAGTCGATAGCGTTATTCGATAGTCGTGGGTCGATAGTCGTGAGTCGATAGTCGTGAGTCGATAGTCCTGAGTCGAAAGTCGGAGTCGATGTCGTGAGTCGATAGTCGCGAGCCGGAAGACGGAAGTGGAAGTCGGCAGACGGAAGCGGATAGTCGTGAGTCGATAGTCGGAAGAGTCGGAAGTCGGGAGTCGATAGTCGGGAGTCGATAGTCCTGTGAGTCGGTTGCCGTTAGTCGGTTGTCGAGTCGATAGTCGTGAGTCGATTTAGTCCTGAGTCGGTTAGTCGGCTTTCAGTCGATGGTCGAGTCGGTTGTCGTGAGTCGATAGTCGAGTCGATAGTCGTGAGTCGATAGTCGTGAGTCGATAGTCGTGAGTCGAAAGTCGCCGAGTCGATAGTCGTGAGTCGATAGTCGTGAGTCGATAGTCGTGAGTCGATAGTCGGGAGTCGATAGTCGTGAGTCGATAGTCGTGAGTCGATAGTCTGAGTCGATAGTCGTGAGTCGATAGTCGTGAGTCGATAGTCGTGAGTCGATAGTCGTGAGTCGATAGTCGTGAGTCGATAGTCGTGAGTCGATAGTCGTGAGTCGATAGTCGGAGTCGATAGTCGTGAGTCGATAGACGTGAGTCGATAGACGGGATTCGAAAGTCGGAAGACGGAAGTCGGAAGTCGGAAGACGAGAGTCGGAAGACGTAAGTCGGTTCTCTGATGGTCGTCAGTCGATTGTCGTGAGTCGGTTGTCGCGAGTCGATAGTCGTGAGTCGAAAGTCGTGAGTCGGTAGTCGTGAGTCGGTAGTGGTGAGTCGTGTCGTAAGTCGGTTGTCGTGAATCGGTTGCCTTTAGTCGATAGTCGTCAGTCGATAGTCGTGAGTCGAAAGTCGTGAGTCGATAGTCCTGAGTCGAAAGTCGTGAGTCGATAGTCGTGAGTCGATAGTCGTGAGTCGATGGTCGTGAGTCGATAGTCGTGAGTCGATAGTCGTGAGTCGATAGTCGTGAGTCGATAGTCGTGAGTCGATAGTTTGAGTCGATAGTCGTGGTCGATAGTCGGAGTCGAAAGTCGTGAGTCGATAGTCGTGAGTCGAAAGTCGTGAGTCGATAGTCGTGAGTCGATAGTCGTGAGTCGATAGTCGTGAGTCGATAGTCGTGAGTGGATAGTCGCGAGTCGATAATCGTGGAGTCGATAGTCGTGAGTCGATAGTCGTGAGTCGATAGTCGAGAGTCGAAAGTCGTGAGTCGGCAGTCGTGATTCAAAAGTCGTGAGTCGATAATCGTGAGTCGATATCGTGAGTCGATAGTCGTGGAGTCGATAGTCGTGAGTCGATAGTCGTGAGTCGATAGTCGTGAGTCGATAGTCGTGAGTCGATAGTCGTGAGTCGATAGTCGTGAGTCGATAGTCGTGAGTCGATAGTCGTGAGTCGATAGTCGTGAGTCGATAGTCGTGAGTCGATAGGCGTGAGTCGATAGTCGTGAGTCGATAGTCGTGAGTCGATAGTCGTGAGTCGATAGTCGTGAGTCGATAGTCGTGAGTCGAATAGTCGTGAGTCGATAGTCGTGAGTCGATAGTCGTGAGTCGATAGTCGTGAGTCGATAGTCGTGAGTCGATAGTCGTGAGTCGATAGTCGTGAGTCGATGGTCGAGTCGATAGTCCTGAGTCGAAAGGCGTGAGTCGATAGTCGTGAGTCGATAGTCGTGAGTCGATAGTCGTGAGTCGATAGTCGTGAGTCGATAGTCGTGAGTCGATAGGCGTGAGTCGATAGTCGTGAGTCGATAGTCGTGAGTCGATAGTCGTGAGTCGATAGTCGTGAGT
Organism: Zaprionus camerounensis; assembly: GCA_018904165.1. Taxonomy (NCBI): domain Eukaryota; kingdom Metazoa; phylum Arthropoda; class Insecta; order Diptera; family Drosophilidae; genus Zaprionus; species Zaprionus camerounensis. The sequence continues at coordinate 146,861 of JAEIFS010000602.1, forward strand.
CGATAGTCGTGAGTCGATAGTCGTGAGTCGATAGTCGTGAGTCGAGGCGTGAAGTCGAAGTCGGATTTCGAAGTCGGTGGAAGTCAGAAGTCGAATTGGAAAGGGAGTCGATAGTCGTGAGTCGAAGACGGAAGTCGGAAATCGAATAATTAATGAAGTCGGTCGGTTGCTCGTGAGTCGGTTGTCGTGAGTCGGTTGTCGGAGTCGATAGTCGTGAGTCGGAATTGAAAGTCGGTTCTCAGTTTTTGGTGAGTCGGTTGTCAAAAGTCGGTTGTCGTGAGTGGGTTGTCGTGAGTCGATAGTCGTGAGTCGATAGTCGTGAGTCGATAGTCGTGAGTCGAAAGTCGTGAGTCGACAGTCGTGATTCAAAAGTAGTGAGTCGATAGTCGTGAGTCGATACTCGTGAGTCGATAGTCGTGAGTCGATAGTCGTGAGTCGATAGTCGTGAGTCGATAGTCGTGAGTCGATAGTCGTGAGTCGAAAGTCGTGAGTCGATAGTCGTGAGTCGATAGTCGTGAGTCGATACTCGTGAGTCGATAGTCGTGACTCGAAGTGGTGGAATTCGAGAAGACGGAACCGGAAGTCGGAAGACGGATTCGAAAGACGGAGTCGAAGACGGAAGTCGATAGACGGAAGTCGGAAGTCGGAAGTCGATGAGTCGTGAGTCGGAAGTCGTAAGTCGGAAGACGGAAGAGTCGGAAGTCCTGGAATCGTCGTCGAAGACGGAAGTCGGAAGTCGGAAGACGGTGTCGTCCGTCGTGAGTCGATGGTCGTGAGTCGGTTGTCGTGAGTCGATAGTCGTGAGTCGGAAGTTCGGAAATCGATAGTCTGAGTTGTTGGTCAGTCGGTTGTCGTAAGTCGGTTGTCGTGAATCGGTTGCCCTTAGTCGATAGTCGCCCGTCGATAGTCGTGAGTCGATAGTCGTGAGTCGATAGTCGTGAGTCGATAGTCGTGAGTCGATAGTCGTGAGTCGATAGTCGTGAGTCGAAAGTCGTGAGTCGACAGTCGTGATTCAAAAGTCGTGAGTCGATAGTCGTAGTCGAGTCGATACTCGTGAGTCGATAGTCGTGAGTCGATAGTCGTGAGTCGATAGTCGTGAGTCGATAGTCGTGAGTCGATAGTCGTGAGTCGATAGTCGTGAGTCGAAAGTCGTGAGTCGACAGTCGGATTCAAAGTCGTGAGTCGATAGTCGTGAGTCGATACTGTGAGTCGATAGTCGTGAGTCGAAAGTCGTGAGTCGACAGTCGAGTCGATAGTCGTGAGCCGATAGTCGTGAGTCGATAGTCGTGAGTCGATAGTCGTGAGTCGATAGTCGTGAGTCGATAGTCGTGAGTCGATAGTCGTGAGTCGATAGTCGTGAGTCGATAGTCGTGAGTCGATAGTCTTCAGTCGATAGTCGTGAGTCGAAAGTCGAAAGTCGTGAGTCGATAGTCGTGAGTCGATAGTCGTGAGTCGAAAGTTGTGAGTCGATAGTCGTGAGTCGATAGTCGTGAGTCGATAGTCGTGAGTCGATAGTCGTGAGTCGATAGTCGTGAGTCGAAAGTCGTGAGTCGACAGTCGTGATTCGATAGTCGTGAGTCGATAGTCGTGAGTCGATACTCGTGAGTCGATAGTCGTGAGTCGATAGTCGTGAGTCGATAGTCGTGAGTCGATAGTCGTGAGTCGATAGTCGTGAGTCGAAAGTCGTGAGTCGATAGTCGTGAGTCGATAGTCGTGAGCCGATAGTCGTGAGTCGATAGTCGTGAGTCGATAGTCGTGAGTCGATAGTCGTGAGTCGATAGTCGTGAGTCGATAGTCGTGAGTCGATAGTCGTGAGTCGATAGTCGTGAGTCGATAGTCGAGTCGACAGTCGTGGAGTCGAAAGTCGTGAGTCGATAGTCGTGAGTCGATAGTCGTGAGTCGATAGTCGTGAGTCGATAGTCGTGAGTCGATAGTCGTGAGTCGATAGTCGGGAGTCGATAGTCGTGAGTCGATAGTCGTGAGTCGATAGTCGTGAGTCGATAGTCGTGAGTCGATAGTCGTGAGTCGATAGTCGTGAGTCGATAGTCGTGAGTCGAAAGTCGTGAGTCGATAGTCGTGAGTCGATAGTCGTGAGTCGATAGTCGTGAGTCGATAGTCGAGTCGATAATCGTGAGTCGATAGTCGTGAGTCGAAAGTCGTGAGTCGATAGTCGTGAGTCGATAGTCGTGAGTCGATAGTCGTGAGTCGATAGTCGTGATTCGATAGTTCGAAGTCGGGAGACGGGAGTCGGAAGACGGAAGTCGAAAGACGGAAGTCGAAGTCGGAAGTCGGAAGTCGGAAGTCGGAAGTCGGAAGTCGAAAGTCGGGAGTCGAAGCGTGAGTCGAAGTCGGAAGTCGGAAGTCGGAAGTCGATAGTCGGAAGACGGAAGTCGTAGTCGAAGTCGTAGTCGGTTGTCTGAGTCGATAGTCGGTAGTCGATTGTCGTGAGTCGATAGTCGTGAGTCGATAGTCTGAGTCGTTAGTCGTGAGTCGGTTGTCGTGAGTCGGTTGTCGTGAGTCGGTTGTCGTTAGTCGATTGTCGTGAGTCGATAGTCGTGAGTCGATAGTCGTGAGTCGATAGTCGTGAGTCGAAAGTCGTGAGTCGATAGTCGTGAGTCGAAAGTCGTGAGTCGATAGTCGTGAGTCGATAGTCGTGAGTCGATAGTCGTGAGTCGATAGTCGTGAGTCGATAGTCGTGAGTCGATAGTCGTGAGTCGATAGTCGTGAGTCGATAGTCGTGAGTCGATAGTCGTGAGTCGATAGTCGTGAGTCGATAGTCGTGAGTCGATAGTCGTGAGTCGATAGTCGTGAGTCGATAGTCGTAGAGTCGATAGTCGTGAGTCGATAGTCGTGAGTCGATAGTCGTGAGTCGATAGTCGTGAGTCGATAGTCGTGAGTCGATAGTCGTGAGTCGATAGTCGTGAGTCGATAGTCGAGTAGTCGTGAGTCGATAGTCGTGAGTCGATAGTCGTGAGTCGATAGTCGTGAGTCGATAGTCGTGAGTCGATAGTCGTGAGTCGATAGTCGTGAGTCGATAGTCGTGAGTCGATAGTCGTGAGTCGATAGTCGTGAGTCGATAGTCGAAAGTCGATAGTCGTGAGTCGATAGTCGTGAGTCGAAAGTCGAGAGTCGATAGTCGTGAGTCGATAGTCGTGAGTCGATAGTCGAAGTCGGTAGTCGTTGAGTCGGTTGTCGTGAGTCGATAGTCGTGAGTCGGTAGTCTTGAGTCGATAGTCGTGAGTCGATAGTCCTGAGTCGAAAGTCGTGAGTCGATAGTCGTGAGTCGATAGTCGGAGTCGATAGTCGTGAGTCGATAGTCGTGAGTCGATAGTCGTGAGTCGATAGTCGTGAGTCGATAGTCGTGAGTCGATAGTCGTGAGTCGATAGTCGTGAGTCGATAGTCGTGAGTCGAAAGTCGTGAGTCGATAGTCGTGAGTCGAAAGTCGTGAGTCGATAGTCGTGAGTCGATAGTCGTGAGTCGATAGTCGTGAGTCGATAGTCGTGAGTCGATAGTCGTGAGTCGATAGTCGTGAGTCGATAGTCGTGAGTCGATAGTCGTGAGTCGAAAGTCGTGAGTCGACAGTCGTGAGTCGAAAGTCGTGAGTCGATAGTCGTGAGTCGATAGTCGTGAGTCGAAAGTCGTGAGTCGATAGTCGTGAGTCGATAGTCGTGAGCCGATAGTCGTGAGTCGATAGTCGTGAGTCGATAGTCGTGAGTCGATAGTCGTGAGTCGATAGTCGTGAGTCGATAGTCGTGAGTCGATAGTCGAGTCGATAGTCGTGAGTCGATAGTCGGAGTCGATAGTCGTGAGTCGATAGTCGTGAGTCGAAGTCGGAGTCGAAAGTCGTGAGTCGATAGTCGTGAGTCGATAGTCGAGTCGATAGTCGTGAGTCGATAGTCGTGAGTCGATAGTCGTGAGTCGATAGTCGTCGAGTCGATAGTCGGAGTCGATAGTCGTGAGTCGATAGTCGTGAGTCGACAGTCGTGATTCAAAAGTCGTGAGTCGATAGTCGTGAGTCGATAGTCGTGAGTCGATAGTCGTGAGTCGATAGTCGTGAGTCGATAGTCGTGAGTCGATAGTCGTGAGTCGATAGTCGTGAGTCGATAGTCGTGAGTCGATAGTCGTGAGTCGATAGTCGTGAGTCGATAGTCGTGAGCCGATAGTCGTGAGTCGATAGTCGTGAGTCGATAGTCGTGAGTCGATAGTCGTGAGTCGATAGTCGTGAGTCGATAGTCGTGAGTCGATAGTCGTGAGTCGATAGTCGTGAGTCGATAGTCGTGAGTCGAAAGTCGTGAGTCGATAGTCGTGATTCAAAAGTCGTGAGTAGATAGTCGTGAGTCGATACTCGTGAGTCGATAGTCGTGAGTCGATAGTCGTGAGTCGATAGTCGTGAGTCGATAGTCGTGAGTCGATAGTCGTGAGTCGAAAGTCGTGAGTCGATAGTCGTGAGTCGATAGTCGTGAGCCGATAGTCGTGAGTCGATAGTCGTGAGTCGATAGTCGTGAGTCGATACTCGTGAGTCAATAGTCGTGAGTCGATAGTCGTGAGTCGATAGTCGTGAGTCGATAGTCGTGAGTCCATAGTCGTGAGTCGAAAGTCGTGAGTCGATAGTCGTGAGTCGATAGTCGTGAGTCGATAGTCGTGAGTCGATAGTCGTGAGTCGATAGTCGTGAGTCGATAGGCGTGAGTCGATAGTCGTGAGTCGATAGTCGTTAGTCGTGAGTCGATAGTCGTGAGTCGATAGTCCTGAGTCGAAAGTCGTGAGTCGATAGTCGTGAGTCGAAAGTCGTGAGTCGATAGTCGTGAGTCGATAGTCGTGAGTCGATAGTCGTGAGTCGATAGTCGTGAGTTGATAGTTTTGAGTCGATAGTAGTGAGTCGATAGTCGAGAGTCGAAAGTCGTGAGTCGATAGTCGTGAGTCGATAGTCGAAAGTTGTGAGTCGATAGTCGTGAGTCGATAGTCGTGACTCAATGGTCGTGAGTCGATAGTCCTGAGTCGAAAGTCGTGAGTCGATAGTCGTGAGTCGATAGTCGACAGTCGATAGTCGTGAGTCGATAGTCGTGAGTCGATAGTCGTGAGTCGATAGGCGTGAGTCGATAGTCGTGAGTCGATAGTCGTGAGTCGATAGTCGTGAGTCGATAGTCCTGAGTCGAAAGTCGTGAGCCGATAGTCGTGAGTCGATAGTCGTGAGTCGGAAGACGGAAGTCGGAAGTCGGGAATTCGGAAGACGGAAGCGGAAGTCGGAAGACGGAATTGAAAGACGGAAGTCGGAAGACGGAAGTGGGAAGACGGAAGTCGGAAAACGGAAGTCGGTTCTCGGTTGCTGGTAGTCGGTTGTCGTGAGTCGGTTGTCGTGAGTCGGTAGTCATGAGTCGGCGGAATTCGAAAGTCGGTTCTCAGTTTTGGGTAGTCGGTTGTCAAAAGGGTTGTCGTGAGTGGGTTGTCGAGTCGATAGTCTGAGTCGGTAGTCGTGAGTCGATAGTCGTGAGTCGAAAGTCGTGAGTCGACAGTCGTGATTCAAAAGTAGTGAGTCGATAGTCGTGAGTCGATACTCGTGAGTCGACTAGTCGGAGTCGATAGTCGTGAGTCGATAGTCGTGAGTCGATAGTCGTGAGTCGATAGTCGTGAGTCGAAAGTCGTGAGTCGATAGTCGTGAGGCGATAGTCGTGAGTCGATAGTCGTGAGTCGATAGTCGTGATTCGAAGTCGAAGTCGAAGACGTGAGGCGAAGACGGAAGACGGAAGTCGAAAGACGGAAGTCGAAGACGGAAGTCGGAAGACGGAAGTCGGAAGACGGAAGTCGAAGACGGAAGTCGGAAGACGGAAGTCGAAGACGGAAGTCGGAAGACGGAAGTCGGAAGACGGAAGTCGAAGACGGAAGTCGGTAGTCGGTTCGCTGGTAGTCGGTTGTCCTGAGTCGGTTGTCGTGAGTCGATAGTCATGAGTCGGAATTCGAAAATCGGTTCTCAGTTGTTGGTAGACGGTTGTCGTAAGTCGGTTGTCGTGAATCGGTTGCCTTTAGTCGATAGTCGTCAGTCGATAGTCGTGAGTCGAAAGTCGTGAGTCGATAGTCCTGAGTCGAAAGTCGTGAGTCGATAGTCGTGAGTCGATAGTCGTGAGTCGATAGTCGTGAGTCGATAGTCGTGAGTCGATAGTCGTGAGTCGATAGTCGTGAGTCGATAGTCGTGAGTCGATAGTCGTGAGTCGATAGTCGTGAGTCGATAGTCGTGAGTCGATAGTCGTGAGTCGGTAGTCGTGAGTCGATAGTCGTGAGTCGAAAGTCGTGAGTCGACAGTCGTGATTCAAAAGTAGTGAGTCGATAGTCGTGAGTCGATACTCGTGAGTCGATAGTCGTGAGTCGATAGTCGTGAGTCGATAGTCGTGAGTCGATAGTCGTGAGTCGATAGTCGTGAGTCGAAAGTCGTGAGTCGATAGTCGTGAGGCGATAGTCGTGAGTCGATAGTCGTGAGTCGATAGTCGTGAGTCGATAGTTGGAAGTCGAAAGTCGGGAGTCGAAGTCGTGAGTCGAAGTCGGAAGTCGGAATTGAAAGACGTGAGTCGGAAGACGGAAGTCGGAAGTCGGAAGTCGGAAGACGGAAATCGGAAGACGGAAGTCGGAAGACGGAAGTCGGAAGACGGAGTCGAAGTCGGAGTCGAAGTCGGAAGTCGGTACTCGAGTTGCTGGTCGTGAGTCGGTTGTCCTGAGTCGGTTGTCGTGAGTCGATAGTCGAGTCGAGTCGGAATTCGAAAATCGTGGTCGCTAGTCGTTGGTAGACGGTTGTCGTAAGTCGGTTGTCGTGAATCGGTTGCCTTTAGTCGATAGTCGTCAGTCGATAGTCGTGAGTCGAAAGTCGTGAGTCGATAGTCCTGAGTCGAAAGTCGTGAGTCGATAGTCGTGAGTCGATAGTCGTGAGTCGATAGTCGTGAGTCGATAGTCGTGAGTCGATAGTCGTGAGTCGATAGTCGTGAGTCGATAGTCGTGAGTCGATAGTCGTGAGTCGATAGTCGTGAGTCGATAGTCGTGAGTCGATAGTCGTGAGTCGAAAGTCGTGAGTCGACAGTCGTGATTCAAAAGTCGTGAGTCGATAGTCGAGTCGATACTCGTGAGTCGATAGTCGTGAGTCGATAGTCGTGAGTCGATAGTCGTGAGTCGATAGTCGTGAGTCGATAGTCGTGAGCCGATAGTCGTGAGTCGATAGTCGTGAGTCGATAGTCGTGAGTCGATAGTCGTGAGTCGATAGTCGTGAGTCGATAGTCGTGAGTCGATAGTCGTGAGTCGATAGTCGTCAGTCGATAGTGCGTCGAGTCGAAAGTCGAAAGTCGTGAGTCGATAGTCGTGAGTCGATAGTCGTGAGTCGAAAGTTGTGAGTCGATAGTCGTGAGTCGATAGTCGTGAGTCGATTGTCGTGAGTCGATAGTCATGAGTCGTAGTCGTAGTCATGAGACGATAGTCGTGATTCGGAAGTTGGAAATCGGAAGACGGAAGCCGAAGTCGGAAGACGGAATTCGAAAGACGGAAGTCGGTTCTGTGTTGCTGGTAGTCGGTTGTCGTGAGTCGGTTGTCGTGAGTCGATAGTCATGAGTCGGAATTCGAAAATCGGTTCTCAGTTGTTGGTAGACGGTTGTCGTAAGTCGGTTGTCTTGAATCGGTTGTCTTTAGTCGATAGTCGTGAGTCGATAGTCGTGAGTCGAAAGTCGTGAGTCGATAGTCCTGAGTCGAAAGTCGTGAGTCGATAGTCGTGAGTCGATAGTCGTGAGTCGATAGTCGTGAGTCGATGGTCGTGAGTCGATATTCGTGAGTCGATAGTCGTGAGTCGATAGTCGTGAGTCGATAGTCGTGAGTCGATAGTTTTGAGTCGATAGTCGTGAGTCGATAGTCGTGAGTCAAAAGTCGTGAGTCGATAGTCGTGAGTCGAAAGTCGTGAGTCGATAGTCGTGAGTCGATTGTCGTGAGTCGATAGTCGTGAGTCGATAGTCGTGAGTCGATAGTCGTGAGTCGATAGTCGTGAGTCGATAGTCGTGAGTCGATAGTCGTGAGTCGATAGTCGTGAGTCGATAGTCGTGAGTCGATAGTCGTGAGTCGATAGTCGAGAGTCGATAGTCGTGAGTCGATAGTCGTGAGTCGATAGTCGTGAGTCGAGTCGTGAGTCGATAGTCGTGAATCGATAGTCGAGTCGATAGTCGTTAGTCGATAGTCGTGAGTCGATAGTCGTGAGTCGGAAGACGGAAGCGGAAGTCGGAAGACGGAATTCGAAAGTCGGAAGACGGAATACGGAAGTCGGAAGACGGAAGTCGGAAGACGGAAGTCGGAAGACGGAAGTCGGAAGACGGAAGTCGGAAGACGGAAGTCGGTTCTCAGTTGCTGGTAGTCGGTTGTCGTGAGTCGGTTGTCGTGAGTCGATAGTCATGAGTCGGAATTCGAAAGTCGGTTCTCAGTTGTTGGTAGTCGGTTGTCAAAAGTCGGTTGTCGTGAGTCGGTTGTCGTGAGTCGATAGTCGTGAGTCGATAGTCGTGAGTCGATAGTCGTGAGTCGATAGTCGTGAGTCGATAGTCGTGAGTCGATAGTCGTGAGTCGATAGTCGATAGTCGTGAGTCGATAGTCGTGAGTCGATAGTCGTGAGTCGATAGTCGTGAGTCGAAAGTCGTGAGTCGATAGTCGTTGGTCGAAAGTCGTGAGTCGATAGTCGTGAGTCGATAGTCGTGAGTCGATAGTCGTGAGTCGATAGTCGTGAGTCGGTAGTCGTGAGTCGATTGTCGTGAGTCGATAGTCGTGAGTCGATAGTCGTGAGTCAGTAGTCGTGAGTCGATTGTCGTGAGTCGGTTGTCGTGAGTCGATAGTCGTGAATCGATAGTCGTGAGTCGATAGTCGTGAGTCGATAGTCGTAAGTCGATAGTCGTGAGTCGATAGTCGTGAGTCGATAGTCGAGAGTCGATAGTCGTGAGTCGATAGTCGTGAGTCGGAAGACGGAATTCGGAAGAGGGAAGTCGGTTCTCGGTTGCTGGTAGTCGGTTGTCGTGAGTCGGTTGTCGTGAGTCGATAGTCGTGAGTCGATAGTCGTGAGTCAATAGTCGTGAGTCGACAGTCGTGAGTCGATAGTCAAAAGTCGTGAGTCGATAGTCGTGAGTCGATACTCGTGAGTCGATTGTCGTGAGTCGATGTGAGTCGATAGTCGGTCGTGTCGGAGTCGATAGTCGTGAGTCGATAGTCGTGAGTCGATAGTCGTGAGTCGATAGTCGTGAGTCGATAGTCGTGAGTCGATAGTCGTGAGTCGATAGTCGTGAGTCGATAGTCGTGAGTCGATAGTCGTGAGTCGATAGTCGTGAATCGATAGTCGTGAGTCGATAGTCGTTAGTCGATAGTCGTGAGTCGATAGTCGTGAGTCGGAAGACGGAAGCGGAAGTCGGAAGACGGAATTCGAAAGTCGGAAGTCGGAATACGGAAGTCGGAAGACGGAAGTCGGAAGACGGAAGTCGGAAGACGGAAGTCGGAAGACGGAAGTCGGAAGACGGAAGTCGGTTCTCGGTTGCTGGTAGTCGGTTGTCGTGAGTCGGTTGTCGTGAGTCGGTTGTGGTGTGTCGATAGTCATGAGTCGGAATTCGAAAGTCGGTTCTCAGTTGTTGGTAGTCGGTTGTCAAAAGTCGGTTGTCGTGAGTCGGTTGTCGTGAGTCGATAGTCGTGAGTCGATAGTCGTGAGTCGATAGTCGTGAGTCGATAGTCGTGAGTCGATAGTCGTGAGTCGATAGTCGTGAGTCGATGTCGAGTCGATAGTCGTGAGTCGATAGTCGTGAGTCGATAGTCGTGAGTCGATAGTCGTGAGTCGAAAGTCGTGAGTCGATAGTCGTTGGTCGAAAGTCGTGAGTCGATAGTCGTGAGTCGATAGTCGTGAGTCGATAGTCGTGAGTCAGTAGTCGTGAGTCGATTGTCGTGAGTCGATAGTCGTGAGTCGATAGTCGTGAGTCAGTAGTCGTGAGTCGATTGTCGTGAGTCGGTTGTCGTGAGTCGATAGTCGTGAGTCGATAGTCGTGAGTCGATAGTCGTGAGTCGATAGTCGTAAGTCGATAGTCGTGAGTCGATAGTCGTGAGTCGATAGTCGAGAGTCGATAGTCGTGAGTCGATAGTCGTGAGTCGGAAGACGGAATTCGGAAGAGGGAAGTCGGTTCTCGGTTGCTGGTAGTCGGTTGTCGTGAGTCGGTTGTCGTGAGTCGATAGTCGTGAGGCGATAGTCGTGAGTCAATAGTCGTGAGTCGACAGTCGTGATTCAAAAGTCGTGAGTCGATAGTCGTGAGTCGATACTCGTGAGTCGATAGTCGTGAGTCGATAGTCGATAGTCGGTTGTCGTGAGTCGATAGTCGTGAGTCGATAGTCGTGAGTCGATAGTCGTGAGTCGATAGTCGTGAGTCGATAGTCGTGAGTCGATAGTCGTGAGTCGATAGTCGTGAGTCGATAGTCGTGAGTCGATAGTCGTGAGTCGATAGTCGTGAGTCGATAGTCGTGAGTCGATAGTCGTGAGTCGATAGTCGTGAGTCGATAGTCGTGAGTCGATAGTCGTGAGTCGATAGTCGTGAGTCGATAGTCGTGAGTCGATAGTCCTGAGTCGATAGTCGTGAGTCGATAGTCCTGAGTCGATAGTCGTGAGTCGATAGTCGTGAGTCGATAGTCGTGAGTCGATAGTCGTGAGTCGATAGTCGTGAGTCGATAGTCGTGAGTCCATAGTCGTGAGTCGATAGTCGTGAGTCGATAGTCGTGAGTCGATAGTCGTGAGTCGATAGTCGTGAGTCGATAGTCGTGAGTCGATAGTCGTGAGTCGATAGTCGTGAGTCGATAGTCGTGAGTCGATAGTCGTGAGTCGATAGTCGTGAGTCGATAGGCGTTAGTCGATAGTCGTGGGTCGATAGTCGTGAGTCGATAGTCGTGAGTCGATAGTCCTGAGTCGAAAGTCGTGAGTCGATAGTCGATAGTCGTGAGTCGGAAGACGGAAGTGGGAAGTCGGCAGACGGAAGCGGAAGTCGGAAGATGGAAGACGGAAGTCGGAAGACGGACGTCGGAAGACAAAAGTCGGAAGAGGGAAGTTGGAACTCGGTTGCTGGTAGTCGGTTGTCGTGAGTCGGTTGTCGTAAGTCGATAGTCATGAGTCGGAATTCGAAAGTCGGTTCTCAGTTGTTGGTAGTCGGTTGTCAAAAGTCGGTGGTCGTGAGTCGGTTGTCGTGAGTCGATAGTCGTGAGTCGCTAGTCGTGAGTCGATAGTCGTGAGTCGATAGTCGTGAGTCGATAGTCGTGAGTCGATAGTCGTGAGTCGAAAGTCGTGAGTCGACAGTCGTGATTCAAAAGTCGTGAGTCGATAGTTGTGAGTCGATACTCGTGAGTCGATAGTCGTGAGTCGATAGTCGTGAGTCGATAGTCGTGAGTCGATAGTCGTGAGTCGAAAGTCGTGAGTCGATAGTCGTGAGTCGATAGTCGTGAGTCGATAGTCGTGAGTCGATAGTCGTTAGTCGATAGTCGTGATTTGGAAGTTGGAATTCGGAAGACGGAAGCGGAAGTCGGAAGACGGAATTCGAAAGACGGAAGACGGAAGTCGGAAGTCGGAAGACGGAAGTCGGAAGACGGAAGTCGGTTCTCTGTTGCTGGTAGTCGGTTGTCGTGAGTCGGTTGTCGTGAGTCGATAGTCATGAGTCGGAATTCGAAAATCGGTTCTCAGTTGTTGGTAGACGGTTGTCGTAAGTCGGTTGTCGTGAATCGGTTGCCTTTAGTCGATAGTCGTCAGTCGATAGTCGTGAGTCGAAAGTCGTGAGTCGATAGTCCTGAGTCGAAAGTCGTGAGTCGATAGTCGTGAGTCGATAGTCGTGAGTCGATAGTCGTGAGTCGATGGTCGTGAGTCGATAGTCGTGAGTCGATAGTCGTGAGTCGAAAGTCGTGAGTCGATAGTCGTGAGTCGATAGTCGTGAGTCGATAGTCGTGAGTCGATAGTCGTGAGTCGATAGTCGTGAGTCGATAGTCGTGAGTCGATAGTCGTGAGTCGATAGTCGTGAGTCGATAGTCGTGAGTCGATAGTCGTGAGTCGATAGTCGTGAGTCGATAGTCGTGAGTCGAAAGTCGTGATTCGGAAGTTGGAATTCGGAAGACGGAAGCGGAAGTCGGAAGACGGAATTCGAAAGACGGAAGACGGAAGTCGGAAGTCGGAAGACGGAAGTCGGAAGACGGAAGTCGGTTCTCTGTTGCTGGTAGTCGGTTGTCGTGAGTCGGTTGTCGTGAGTCGATAGTCATGAGTCGGAATTCGAAAATCGGTTCTCAGTTGTTGGTAGACGGTTGTCGTAAGTCGGTTGTCGTGAATCGGTTGCCTTTAGTCGATAGTCGTGAGTCGATAGTCGTGAGTCGATAGTCGTGAGTCGATAGTCGTGAGTCGATAGTCGTGAGTCGATAGGCGTGAGTCGATAGTCGTGAGTCGATAGTCGTGAGTCGATAGTCGTGAGTCGATAGTCGTGAGTCGATAGTCGTGAGTCGATAGTCGTGAGTCGATAGTCGTGAGTCGATAGTCGTGAGTCGATAGTCGTGAGTCGATAGTCGTGAGTTGATAGTTTTGAGTCGACAGTCGTGAGTCGATAGTCGAGAGTCGAAAGTCGTGAGTCGATAGTCGTGAGTCGATAGTCGAAAGTTGTGAGTCGATAGTCGTGAGTCGATAGTCATGACTCAATAGTCGTGAGTCGATAGTCCTGAGTCGAAAGTCGTGAGTCGATAGTCGTGAGTCGATAGTCGTGAGTCGATAGTCGTGAGTCGATAGTCGTGAGTCGATAGTCGTGAGTCGATAGTCGTGAGTAGATAGTCGTGAGTCGATAGTCGTGAGTCGATAGTCGTAAGTCGAAAGTCGTGAGTCGATAGTCGTGAGTCGATAGTCGTGAGTCGAAAGTCGTGAGTCGATAGTCGTGAGTCGATAGTCGTGAGTCGAAAGTCGTGAGTCGATAGTCGTGAGTCGAAAGTCCTGAGTCGATAGTCGAGAGTCAATAGTCGTGAGTCGATAGTCGTGAGTCGATAGTCGTGAGTCGATAGTCGATAGTCGAGAGTCGATAGTCGTGAGTCGATAGTCGTGAGTCGATAGTCGTGAGTCGATAGTCGTGAGTCGATAGTTTTGAGTCGATAGTCGTGAGTCGATAGTCGTGAGTCGATAGTCGTGAGTCGATAGTCGTGAGTCGATAGTCGTGAGTTGATAGTCGAGAGTCGATAGTCGTGAGTCGAAAGTCGTGAGTCGATAGTCCTGAGTCGATAGGCGTGAGTCGATAGTCGTGACTCGATAGTCGTGAGTCGTGAGTCGATAGTCGTGAGTCGATAGTCATGAGTCGGAATTCGAAAGTCGGTTCTCAGTTGTTGGTAGTCGGTTGTCAAAAGTCGGTGGTCGTGAGTCGGTTGTCGTGAGTCGATAGTCGTGAGTCGCTAGTCGTGAGTCGATAGTCGTGAGTCGATAGTCGTGAGTCGATAGTCGTGAGTCGATAGTCGTGAGTCGAAAGTCGTGAGTCGACAGTCGTGATTCAAAAGTCGTGAGTCGATAGTTGTGAGTCGATACTCGTGAGTCGATAGTCGTGAGTCGATAGTCGTGAGTCGATAGTCGTGAGTCGATAGTCGTGAGTCGAAAGTCGTGAGTCGATAGTCGTGAGTCGATAGTCGTGAGTCGATAGTCGTGAGTCGATAGTCGTTAGTCGATAGTCGTGATTTGGAAGTTGGAATTCGGAAGACGGAAGTCGGAAGTCGGAAGACGGAATTCGAAAGACGGAAGACGGAAGTCGGAAGTCGGAAGACGGAAGTCGGAAGACGGAAGTCGGTTCTCTGTTGCTGGTAGTCGGTTGTCGTGAGTCGGTTGTCGTGAGTCGATAGTCATGAGTCGGAATTCGAAAATCGGTTCTCAGTTGTTGGTCGGAGACGGTTGTCGTAAGTCGGTTGTCGTGAATCGGTTGCCTTTAGTCGATAGTCGTCAGTCGATAGTCGTGAGTCGAAAGTCGTGAGTCGATAGTCCTGAGTCGAAAGTCGTGAGTCGATAGTCGTGAGTCGATAGTCGTGAGTCGATAGTCGTGAGTCGATGGTCGTGAGTCGATAGTCGTGAGTCGATAGTCGTGAGTCGAAAGTCGTGAGTCGATAGTCGTGAGTCGATAGTCGTGAGTCGATAGTCGTGAGTCGATAGTCGTGAGTCGATAGTCGTGAGTCGATAGTCGTGAGTCGATAGTCGGAGTCGATAGTCGTGAGTCGATAGTCGTGAGTCGATAGTCGTGAGTCGATAGTCGTGAGTCGATAGTCGTGAGTCGATAGTCGAAAGTCGTGAGTCGATAGTCGGAGTCGAAGTCGTGGGAATTCGGAAGACGGAAGCGGAAGTCGGAAGACGGAATTCGTGAGGAAGACGGAAGACGGAAGTCGGAAGTCGGAAGACGGAAGTCGGAAGACGGAAGTCGGTTCTCTGTTGCTGGTAGTCGGTTGTCGTGAGTCGGTTGTCGTGAGTCGATAGTCATGAGTCGGAATTCGAAAATCGGTTCTCAGTTGTTGGTAGACGGTTGTCGTAAGTCGGTTGTCGTGAATCGGTTGCCTTTAGTCGATAGTCGTGAGTCGATAGTCGTGAGTCGATAGTCGTGAGTCGATAGTCGTGAGTCGATAGTCGTGAGTCGATAGGCGTGAGTCGATAGTCGTGAGTCGATAGTCGTTAGTCGTGAGTCGATAGTCGTGAGTCGATAGTCGTGAGTCGATAGTCGTGAGTCGATAGTCGTGAGTCGATAGTCGTGAGTCGATAGTCGTGAGTCGATAGTCGTGAGTCGATAGTCGTGAGTTGATAGTTTTGAGTCGACAGTCGTGAGTCGATAGTCGAGAGTCGAAAGTCGTGAGTCGATAGTCGTGAGTCGATAGTCGAAAGTTGTGAGTCGATAGTCGTGAGTCGATAGTCGTGACTCAATAGTCGTGAGTCGATAGTCCTGAGTCGAAAGTCGTGAGTCGATAGTCGTGAGTCGATAGTCGTGAGTCGATAGTCGTGAGTCGATAGTCGTGAGTCGATAGTCGTGAGTCGATAGTCGTGAGTCGATAGTCGTGAGTCGATAGTCGTGAGTCGATAGTCGTAAGTCGAAAGTCGTGAGTCGATAGTCGTGAGTCGATAGTCGTGAGTCGAAAGTCGTGAGTCGATAGTCGTGAGTCGATAGTCGTGAGTCGAAAGTCGTGAGTCGATAGTCGTGAGTCGAAAGTCCTGAGTCGATAGTCGAGAGTCAATAGTCGTGAGTCGATAGTCGTGAGTCGATAGTCGTGAGTCGATAGTCGATAGTCGAGAGTCGATAGTCGTGAGTCGATAGTCGTGAGTCGATAGTCGTGAGTCGATAGTCGTGAGTCGATAGTTTTGAGTCGATAGTCGTGAGTCGATAGTCGTGAGTCGATAGTCGTGAGTCGATAGTCGTGAGTCGATAGTCGTGAGTTGATAGTCGAGAGTCGATAGTCGTGAGTCGAAAGTCGTGAGTCGATAGTCCTGAGTCGATAGGCGTGAGTCGATAGTCGTGACTCGATAGTCGTGAGTCGTGAGTCGATAGTCGTGAGTCGATAGTCGTGAGTCGATAGTCGATAGTCGTGAGTCGATAGTCGTGAGTCGATAGTCGTGAGTCGATAGTCGAGAGTCGATAGTCGTGAGTCGATAGTCGTGAGTCGATAGTCGTGAGTCGATAGTCGTGAGTCGATAGTCATGACTCAATAGTCGTGACTCGATAGTCGTGAGTCGATAGTCGTGAGTCGATAGTCGTGAGTCGATAGTCGAGAGTCGATAGTCGTGAGTCGATAGTCGTGAGTCGATAGTCGTGAGTCGATAGTCGTGAGTCGATAGTCGTGAGTCGATAGTCGTGAGTCGATAGTCGTGAGTCGATAGTCGAGAGTCGATAGTCGTGAGTCGATAGTCGTGAGTCGATAGTCGTGAGTCGATAGTCGTGAGTCGATAGTCGAGAGTCGATAGTCGTGAGTCGATAGTCGTGAGTCGATAGTCGTGAGTCGATAGTCGTGAGTCGATAGTCGTGAGTCGATAGGCGTGAGTCGATAGTCGTGACTCGATAGTCGTGAGTCGTGAGTCGATAGTCGTGAGTCGATAGTCCTGAGTCGAAAGTCCTGAGTCGATAGTCGTGAGTCGATAGTCGTGAGTCGGAAGACGGAAGTCGGAAGTGGGAAGTCGGAAGACGGAAGCGGAAGTCGGAAGACGGAATTCGAAAGACGGAAGTCGGAAGTCGGAAGACGGAAGTCGGAAGACGGACGTCGGAAGACAAAAGTCGGAAGAGGGAAGTTGGAACTCGGTTGCTGGTAGTCGGTTGTCGTGAGTCGGTTATCGTGAGTCGATAGTCGTGAGTCGAAAGTCGTGAGTCGATAGTCGTGAGTCGATAGTCGTGAGTCGATAGTCGTGAGTCGATAGTCGTGACTCGATAGTCGTGAGTCGATAGTCGTGAGTCGATAGTCGTCAGTCAATAGTCGTGAGTCGATAGTCGTGAGTCGATAGTCGAGAGTCGATAGTCGTGAGTCGATAGTCGCGAGTCGATAGTCGTGAGTCGATAGTCGTGAGTCGATGGTCGTGAGTCGATAGTCTTGAGTCGATAGTCGTGAGTCGATAGTCGTGAGTCGATAGTCGTGAGTCGATAGTCGTGAGTCGATAGTCGTGAGTCGATAGTCGTGAGTCGATAGTCGAGAGTCGATAGTCGTGAGTCGATAGTAGTGAGTCGATAGTCGTGAGTCGATAGTCGTGAGTCGATAGTCGTGAGTCGATAGTCGTGAGTCGATAGTCGTGAGTCGATAGTCGAGAGTCGATAGTCGTGAGTCGATAGTCGTGAGTCGATAGTCGTGAGTCGATAGTCGTGAGTCGATAGTCGAGAGTCCATAGTCGTGAGTCGATAGTCGTGAGTCGATAGTCGTGAGTCGATAGTCGTGAGTCGATAGTCGTGAGTCGATAGGCGTGAGTCGATAGTCGTGACTCGATAGTCGTGAGTCGATAGTCGTGAGTCGATAGTCCTGAGTCGAAAGTCCTGAGTCGATAGTCGTGAGTCGATAGTCGTGAGTCGGAAGACGGAAGTCGGAAGTGGGAAGTCGGAAGACGGAAGCGGAAGTCGGAAGACGGAATTCGAAAGACGGAAGTCGGAAGTGGGAAGTCGGAAGACGGAAGCGGAAGTCGGAAGACGGAATTCGAAAGACGGAAGTCGGAAGTCGGAAGACGGAAGTCGGAAGACGGACGTCGGAAGACAAAAGTCGAAAGAGTGAAGTTGGAACTCGGTTGCTGGTAGTCGGTTGTCGTGAGTCGGTTGTCGTGAGTCGATAGTCGTGAGTCGAAAGTCGTGAGTCGATAGTCGTGAGTCGATAGTCGTGAGTCGATAGTCGTGAGTCGATAGTCGTGACTCAATAGTCGTGAGTCGATAGTCGTGAGTCGATAGTCGTCACTCAATAGTCGTGAGTCGATAGTCGTGAGTCGATAGTCGAGAGTCGATAGTCGTGAGTCGATAGTCGTGAGTCGATAGTCGTGAGTCGATAGTCGTGAGTCGATGGTCGTGAGTCGATAGTTTTGAGTCGATACGTCGAGTCGATAGTCGTGAGTCGAAAGTCGTGAGTCGATAGTCGTGAGTCGATAGTCGTGAGTCGATAGTCGTGAGTCGATAGTCGTGAGTCGATAGTCGAGAGTCGATAGTCGTGAGTCGATAGTCGTGAGTCGATAGTCGTGAGTCGATAGTCGTGAGTTGATAGTCGAGAGTCGATAGTCGTGAGTCGAAAGTCGTGAGTCGATAGTCCTGAGTCGAAAGTCGTGAGTCGATAGTCGAGAGTCGATAGTCGTGAGTCGATAGTCGTGAGTCGATAGTCGTGAGTCGATAGTCGTGAGTCGATAGTCGAGAGTCGATAGTCGTGAGTCGATAGTCGTGAGTCGATAGTCGTGAGTCGATAGTCGTGAGTCGATAGTTTTGAGTCGATAGTCGTGAGTCGATAGTCGTGAGTCGAAAGTCGTGAGTCGATAGTCGTGAGTCGATAGTCGTGAGTCGATAGTCGTGAGTCGATAGTCGTGAGTCGATAGTCGTGAGTCGATAGTGTCGATAGTCGTGAGTCGATAGTCGTGAGTCGATAGTCGTGAGTCGATAGTCGAGAGTCGATAGTCGTGAGTCGATAGTCGTGAGTCGATAGTCCTGAGTCGAAAGTCCTGAGTCGATAGTCGAGAGTCGATAGTCGTGAGTCGATAGTTTTGAGTCGATAGTCGTGAGTCGATAGTCGTGAGTCGATAGTCGATAGTCGAGAGTCGATAGTCGTGAGTCGATAGTCGTGAGTCGATAGTCGTGAGTCGATAGTCGTGAGTCGATAGTCGTGAGTCGATAGTCCTGAGTCGAAAGTCGTGAGTCGATAGTCGTGAGTCGAAAGTCGTGAGTCGATAGTCGTGAGTCGATAGTCGTGAGTCGATGGTCGTGAGTCGATAGTTTTGAGTCGATAGTCGTGAGTCGATAGTCGTGAGTCGATAGTCGTGAGTCGATAGTCGTGAGTCGATAGTCGAGAGTCGTGAGTCGATAGTCGTGAGTCGATAGTCGTGAGTCGATAGTCGAGAGTCGATAGTCGTGAGTCGATAGTCGTGAGTCGATAGTCGTGAGTCGATAGTCTTGAGTTGATAGTCGAGAGTCGATAGTCGTGAGTCGAAAGTCGTGAGTCGATAGTCCTGAGTCGAAAGTCCTGAGTCGATAGTCGAGAGTCGATAGTCGTGAGTCGGAAGACGGAAGTCGGAAGTGGGAAGTCGGAAGACGGAAGCGGAAGTCGGAAGACGGAATTCGAAAGACGGAAGTCGGAAGTGGGAAGTCGGAAGACGGAAGCGGAAGTCGGAAGACGGAATTCGAAAGACGGAAGTCGGAAGTCGGAAGACGGAAGTCGGAAGACGGACGTCGGAAGACAAAAGTCGAAAGAGTGAAGTTGGAACTCGGTTGCTGGTAGTCGGTTGTCGTGAGTCGGTTGTCGTGAGTCGATAGTCGTGAGTCGAAAGTTGTGAGTCGATAGTCGTGAGTCGATAGTCGTGAGTCGATAGTCGTGAGTCGATAGTCGTGACTCAATAGTCGTGAGTCGATAGTCGTTAGTCGATAGTCGTCACTCAATAGTCGTGAGTCGATAGTCGTGAGTCGATAGTCGAGAGTCGATAGTCGTGAGTCGATAGTCGTGAGTCGATAGTCGTGAGTCGATAGTCGTGAGTCGATGGTCGTGAGTCGATAGTTTTGAGTCGATAGTCGTGAGTCGATAGTCGTGAGTCGAAAGTCGTGAGTCGATAGTCGTGAGTCGATAGTCGTGAGTCGATAGTCGTGAGTCGATAGTCGTGAGTCGATAGTCGAGAGTCGATAGTCGTGAGTCGATAGTCGTGAGTCGATAGTCGTGAGTTGATAGTCGAGAGTCGATAGTCGTGAGTCGAAAGTCGTGAGTCGATAGTCCTGAGTCGAAAGTGCTGAGTCGATAGTCGCGAGTCGATAGTCGTGAGTCGATAGTCGTGAGTCGATAGTCGTGAGTCGATAGTCGTGAGTCGATAGTCGAGAGTCGATAGTCGTGAGTCGATAGTCGTGAGTCGATAGTCGTGAGTCGATAGTCGTGAGTCGATAGTTTTGAGTCGATAGTCGTGAGTCGATAGTCGTGAGTCGAAAGTCGTGAGTCGATAGTCGTGAGTCGATAGTCGTGAGTCGATAGTCGTGAGTCGATAGTCGTGAGTCGATAGTCGTGAGTCGATAGTCGATAGTCGTGAGTCGATAGTCGTGAGTCGATAGTCGTGAGTCGATAGTCGAGAGTCGATAGTCGTGAGTCGATAGTCGTGAGTCGATAGTCCTGAGTCGAAAGTCCTGAGTCGATAGTCGAGAGTCGATAGTCGTGAGTCGATAGTTTTGAGTCGATAGTCGTGAGTCGATAGTCGTGAGTCGATAGTCGATAGTCGAGAGTCGATTGTCGTGAGTCGATAGTCGTGAGTCGATAGTCGTGAGTCGATAGTCGTGAGTCGATAGTCGTGAGTCGAAAGTCGTGAGTCGATGGTCCTGAGTCGCAAGTCCTGAGTCGATAGTCGTGAGTCGATAGTCGTGAGTCGATGGTCGTGAGTCGATAATTTTGAGTCGATAGTCGTGAGTCGATAGTCGTGAGTCGATAGTCGTGAGTCGATAGTCGTGAGTCGATAGTCGTGAGTCGATAGTCGTGAGTCGATAGTCGATAGTCGTGAGTCGATAGTCGTGAGTCGATAGTCGTGAGTCGATAGTCGAGAGTCGATAGTCGTGAGTCGATAGTCGTGAGTCGATAGTCGTGAGTCGATAGTCTTGAGTTGATAGTCGAGAGTCGATAGTCGTGAGTCGAAAGTCGTGAGTCGATAGTCCTGAGTCGAAAGTCCTGAGTCGATAGTCGAGAGTCGATAGTCGTGAGTCGATAGTTTTGAGTCGATAGTCGTGAGTCGATAGTCGTGAGTCGATAGTCGATAGTCGAGAGTCGATAGTCGTGAGTCGATAGTCGTGAGTCGATAGTCGTGAGTCGATAGTCGTGAGTCGATAGTCGTGAGTCGAAAGTCGTGAGTCGATGGTCCTGAGTCGCAAGTCCTGAGTCGATAGTCGTGAGTCGGAAGACGGAAGTCGGAAGTGGGAAGTCGGAAGACGGAAGCGGAAGTCGGAAGACGGAATTCGAAAGACGGAAGTCGGAAGTGGGAAGTCGGAAGACGGAAGCGGAAGTCGGAAGTCGGAAGACGGAAGTCGGAAGACGGACGTCGGAAAACAAAAGTCGAAAGAGTGAAGTTGGAACTCGGTTGCTGGTAGTCGGTTGTCGTGAGTCGGTTGTCGTGAGTCGATAGTCGTGAGTCGAAAGTCGTGAGTCGATAGTCGTGAGTCGATAGTCGTGAGTCGATAGTCGTGAGTCGATAGTCGTGAGTCAATAGTCGTGAGTCGATAGTCGTGAGTCGATAGTCGTGAGTCGATAGTCGTGAGTCGATAGTCGTGAGTCGATAGTCGAGAGTCGATAGTCGTGAGTCGATAGTCGTGAGTCGATAGTCGTGAGTCGATAGTCGTGAGTCGATGGTCGTGAGTCGATAGTTTTGAGTCGATAGTCGTGAGTCGATAGTCGTGAGTCGAAAGTCGTGAGTCGATAGTCGTGAGTCGATAGTCGTGAGTCGATAGTCGTGAGTCGATAGTCGTGAGTCGATAGTCGAGAGTCGATAGTCGTGAGTCGATAGTCGTGAGTCGATAGTCGTGAGTCGATAGTCGTGAGTTGATAGTCGAGAGTCGATAGTCGTGAGTCGAAAGTCGTGAGTCGATAGTCCTGAGTCGAAAGTGCTGAGTCGATAGTCGCGAGTCGATAGTCGTGAGTCGATAGTCGTGAGTCGATAGTCGTGAGTCGATAGTCGTGAGTCGATAGTCGAGAGTCGATAGTCGTGAGTCGATAGTCGTGAGTCGATAGTCGTGAGTCGATAGTCGTGAGTCGATAGTTTTGAGTCGATAGTCGTGAGTCGATAGTCGTGAGTCGAAAGTCGTGAGTCGATAGTCGTGAGTCGATAGTCGTGAGTCGATAGTCGTGAGTCGATAGTCGTGAGTCGATAGTCGTGAGTCGATAGTCGATAGTCGTGAGTCGATAGTCGTGAGTCGATAGTCGTGAGTTGATAGTCGAGAGTCGATAGTCGTGAGTCGAAAGTCGTGAGTCGATAGTCCTGAGTCGAAAGTGCTGAGTCGATAGTCGCGAGTCGATAGTCGTGAGTCGATAGTCGTGAGTCGATAGTCGTGAGTCGATAGTCGTGAGTCGATAGTCGAGAGTCGATAGTCGTGAGTCGATAGTCGTGAGTCGATAGTCGTGAGTCGATAGTCGTGAGTCGATAGTTTTGAGTCGATAGTCGTGAGTCGATAGTCGTGAGTCGAAAGTCGTGAGTCGATAGTCGTGAGTCGATAGTCGTGAGTCGATAGTCGTGAGTCGATAGTCGTGAGTCGATAGTCGTGAGTCGATAGTCGATAGTCGTGAGTCGATAGTCGTGAGTCGATAGTCGTGAGTCGATAGTCGAGAGTCGATAGTCGTGAGTCGATAGTCGTGAGTCGATAGTCGTGAGTCGATAGTCTTGAGTTGATAGTCGAGAGTCGATAGTCGTGAGTCGAAAGTCGTGAGTCGATAGTCGTGAGTCGATAGTTTTGAGTCGATAGTCGTGAGTCGATAGTCGTGAGTCGAAAGTCGTGAGTCGATAGTCGTGAGTCGATAGTCGTGAGTCGAAAGTCGTGAGTCGATAGTCGTGAGTCGATAGTTTTGAGTCGATAGTCGTGAGTCGATAGTCGTGAGTCGATAGTCGTGAGTCGATAGTTTTGAGTCGATAGTCGTGAGTCGATAGTCGTGAGTCGAAAGTCGTGAGTCGATAGTCGTGAGTCGATAGTCGTGAGTCGATAGTCGTGAGTCGATAGTCGTGAGTCGATAGTCGTGAGTCGATAGTCGATAGTCGTGAGTCGATAGTCGTGAGTCGATAGTCGTGAGTCGATAGTCGTGAGTCGATAGTCGTGAGTCGATAGTCGTGAGTCGATAGTCGTGAGTCGATAGTCGTGAGTCGATAGTCGTGAGTCGATAGTCGTGAGTCGATAGTCGTGAGTCGATAGTCGTGAGTCGATAGTCGTGAGTCGATAGTCGTGAGTCGATAGTCGTGAGTCGATAGTCGTGAGTCGATAGTCGTGAGTCGATAGTCGTGAGTCGATAGTCGTGAGTCGAAAGTCCTGAGTCGATAGTCGAGAGTCGATAGTCGTGAGTCGATAGTTTTGAGTCGATAGTCGTGAGTCGATAGTCGTGAGTCGATAGTCGAGAGTCGATAGTCGTGAGTCGATAGTCGTGAGTCGATAGTCGTGAGTCGATAGTCGTGAGTCGATAGTCTTGAGTTGATAGTCGAGAGTCGATAGTCGTGAGTCGAAAGTCGTGAGTCGATAGTCCTGAGTCGAAAGTCCTGAGTCGATAGTCGAGAGTCGATAGTCGTGAGTCGATAGTTTTGAGTCGATAGTCGTGAGTCGATAGTCGTGAGTCGATAGTCGATAGTTGAGAGTCGATAGTCGTGAGTCGATAGTCGTGAGTCGATAGTCGTGAGTCGATAGTCGTGAGTCGAAAGTCGTGAGTCGATGGTCCTGAGTCGCAAGTCCTGAGTCGATAGTCGTGAGTCGGAAGACGGAAGTCGGAAGTGGGAAGTCGGAAGACGGAAGCGGAAGTCGGAAGACGGAATTCGAAAGACGGAAGTCGGAAGTGGGAAGTCGGAAGACGGAAGCGGAAGTCGGAAGACGGAATTCGAAAGACGGAAGTCGGAAGTCGGAAGACGGAAGTCGGAAGACGGACGTCGGAAGACAAAAGTCGAAAGAGTGAAGTTGGAACTCGGTTGCTGGTAGTCGGTTGTCGTGAGTCGGTTGTCGTGAGTCGATAGTCGTGAGTCGAAAGTTGTGAGTCGATAGTCGTGAGTCGATAGTCGTGAGTCGATAGTCGTGAGTCGATAGTCGTGACTCAATAGTCGTGAGTCGATAGTCGTGAGTCGATAGTCGTCACTCAATAGTCGTGAGTCGATAGTCGTGAGTCGATAGTCGTCAGTCGATAGTCGTGAGTCGATAGTCGTGAGTCGATAGTCGAGAGTCGATAGTCGTGAGTCGATAGTCGTGAGTCGATAGTCGTGAGTCGATAGTCGTGAGTCGATAGTCGTGAGTCGATAGTCGTGAGTCGAGAGTCGTGAGTCGATAGTCCGTGAGTCGAAAGTGGAGTCGCTGAGTCGATAGTCGTGAGTCGATAGTCGTGAGTCGAAAGTCGTGAGTCGATAGTCGTGAGTCGATAGTCGAGAGTCGATAGTCGTGAGTCGATAGTCGTGAGTCGATAGTCGAGAGTCGATAGTCGTGAGTCGATAGTCGTGAGTCGATAGTCGTGAGTCGATAGTCGTGAGTTGATAGTCGAGAGTCGATAGTCGTGAGTCGAAAGTCGTGAGTCGATAGTCCTGAGTCGAAAGTGCTGAGTCGATAGTCGCGAGTCGATAGTCGTGAGTCGATAGTCGTGAGTCGATAGTCGATAGTCGTGAGTCGATAGTCGTGAGTCGATAGTCGAGAGTCGATAGTCGTGAGTCGATAGTCGTGAGTCGATAGTCGTGAGTCGATAGTCGTGAGTCGATAGTTTTGAGTCGATAGTCGTGAGTCGATAGTCGTGAGTCGAAAGTCGTGAGTCGATAGTCGTGAGTCGATAGTCGTGAGTCGATAGTCGTGATTCGATAGTCGTGAGTCGATAGTCGTGAGTCGATAGTCGATAGTCGTGAGTCGATAGTCGTGAGTCGATAGTCGTGAGTCGATAGTCGAGAGTCGATAGTCGTGAGTCGATAGTCGTGAGTCGATAGTCGTGAGTCGATAGTCTTGAGTTGATAGTCGAGAGTCGATAGTCGTGAGTCGAAAGTCGTGAGTCGATAGTCCTGAGTCGAAAGTCCTGAGTCGATAGTCGAGAGTCGATAGTCGTGAGTCGATAGTTTTGAGTCGATAGTCGTGAGTCGATAGTCGTGAGTCGATAGTCGATAGTCGAGAGTCGATAGTCGTGAGTCGATAGTCGTGAGTCGATAGTCGTGAGTCGATAGTCGTGAGTCGATAGTCGTGAGTCGAAAGTCGTGAGTCGATGGTCCTGAGTCGCAAGTCCTGAGTCGATAGTCGTGAGTCGATAGTCGTGAGTCGATGGTCGTGAGTCGAAAGTCCTGAGTCGATAGTCGTGAGTCGATAGTCGATAGTCGAGAGTCGATAGTCGTGAGTCGATAGTCGTGAGTCGATAGTCGTGAGTCGATAGTCGTGAGTCGATAGTCGTGAGTCGAAAGTCGTGAGTCGATAGTCGATAGTCGATAGTCGTGAGTCGATAGTCGTGAGTCGATAGTCGTGAGTCGATAGTCGAGAGTCGATAGTCGTGAGTCGATAGTCGTGAGTCGATAGTCGTGAGTCGATAGTCTTGAGTTGATAGTCGAGAGTCGATAGTCGTGAGTCGAAAGTCGTGAGTCGATAGTCCTGAGTCGAAAGTCCTGAGTCGATAGTCGAGAGTCGATAGTCGTGAGTCGATAGTTTTGAGTCGATAGTCGTGAGTCGATAGTCGTGAGTCGATAGTCGATAGTCGAGAGTCGATAGTCGTGAGTCGATAGTCGTGAGTCGATAGTCGTGAGTCGATAGTCGTGAGTCGATAGTCGTGAGTCGAAAGTCCTGAGTCGATAGTCGTGAGTCGATAGTCGTGAGTCGATGGTCGTGAGTCGATAGTTTTGAGTCGATAGTCGTGAGTCGATAGTCGTGAGTCGATAGTCGTGAGTCGACAGTCGTGAGTCGATAGTCGTGAGTCGTGAGTCGATAGTCGTGAGTCGATAGTCGTGAGTCGATAGTCGTGAGTCGATAGTCGTGAGTCGGAAGACGGAAGTCGGAAGACGGAAGCGGAAGTCGGAAGACGGAATTCGAAAGTCGGAAGACGGAAGTCGGAAGACGGAAGTCGGAAGACGGAAGTCGGTTCTCAGTTGTTGGTAGTCGGTTGTCAAAAGTCGGTTGTCGTGAGTCGGTTGTCGTGAGTCGATAGTCGGAGTCGATAGTCGAGTGAGTCGATAGTCGTGAGTCGATAGTCGTGAGTCGATAGTCGTGAGTCGATCGTGAGTCGAAAGTGAGTCGATAGTCGTGAGTCGAGTCGATAGTGAGTCGATAGTCGTGAGTCGATAGTCGTGAGTCGATAGTCGTGAGTCGATAGTCGTGAGTCGATAGTCGTGAGTCGATAGTCGTGAGTCGATAGTCGTGAGTCGATAGTCGTGAGTCGATAGTCGTGAGTCGATAGTCGTGAGTCGATAGTCGTGAGTCGATAGTCGTGAGTCGATAGTCGTGAGTCGATAGTCGTGAGTCGATAGTCGTGAGTCGATAGTCGTGAGTCGATAGTCGTGAGTCGAAAGTCGTGAGTCGATAGTCGTGAGTCGATAGTCGTGAGTCGAAAGTCGTGAGTCGATAGTCGTGAGTCGATAGTCGTGAGTCGATAGTCGAGAGTCGATAGTCGTGAGTCGATAGTTTTGAGTCGATAGTCGTGAGTCGATAGTCGTGAGTCGATAGTCGAGAGTCGATAGTCGTGAGTCGATAGTCGTGAGTCGATAGTCGTGAGTCGATAGTCGTGAGTCGATAGTCGTGAGTCGAAAGTCGTGAGTCGCTGGTCCTGAGTCGCAAGTCCTGAGTCGATAGTCGTGAGTCGATAGTCGTGAGTCGATGGTCGTGAGTCGATAATTTTGAGTCGATAGTCGTGAGTCGATAGTCATGAGTCGGATTTCGAAAATCGGTTCTCAGTTGTTGGTAGACGGTTGTCGTAAATCGGTTGCCGTGAATCGGTTGTCTTTAGTCGATAGTCGTGAGTCGATAGTCGTGAGTCGATAGTCGTGAGTCGATAGTCGTGAGTCGAAAGTCGTGAGTCGAAAGTCGTGAGTCGATAGTCCTGAGTCGAAAGTCCTGAGTCGATAGTCGTGAGTCGATAGTCGAGAGTCGATGGTCGTGAGTCGATAGTTTTGAGTCGATAGTCGTGAGTCGATAGTCCTGAGTCGAAAGTCCTGAGTCGATAGTCGTGAGTCGTGAGTCGATGGTCGTGAGTCGATAGTTTTGAGTCGATAGTCGAGAGTCGATAGTCGTGAGTCGATAGTCGTGAGTCGACAGTCGTGAGTCGATAGTCGTGAGTCGTGAGTCGATAGTCGTGAGTCGATAGTCGTGAGTCGATAGTCGTGAGTCGGAAGACGGAAGTCGGAAGACGGAAGCGGAAGTCGGAAGACGGAATTCGAAAGTCGGAAGACGGAAGTCGGAAGACGGAAGTCGGTTCTCAGTTGTTGGTAGTCGGTTGTCAAAAGTCGTTTGTCGTGAGTCGGTTGTCGTGAGTCGATAGTCGTGAGTCGATAGTCGTGAGTCGATAGTCGTGAGTCGAAAGTCGTGAGTCGATAGTCGTGAGTCGATAGTCGTGAGTCGAAAGTTGTGAGTCGATAGTCGTGAGTCGATAGTCGTGAGTCAATAGTCGTGAGTCGATAGTCGTGAGTCGATAGTCGTGAGTCGATAGTCGTGAGTCGATAGTCGTGAGTCGATAGTCGTGAGTCGATAGTCGTGAGTCGATAGTCGTGAGTCGATAGTCGTGAGTCGATAGTCGTGAGTCGATAGTCGTGAGTCGATAGTCGTGAGTCGATAGTCGTGAGTCGATAGTCGTGAGTCGATAGTCGTGAGTCGATAGTCGTGAGTCGGAAGACGGAAGTCGGAAGACGGAAGCGGAAGTCGGAAGACGGAATTCGAAACACGGAAGTCGGAAGTGGGAAGTGGGAAGTCGGAAGACGGAAGCGGAAGTCGGAAGACGGAATTCGAAAGACGGAAGTCGGAAGACGGAAGTCGGAAGACGGACGTCGGAAGACAAAAGTCGGAAGAGGGAAGTTTGAACTCGGTTGCTGGAAGTCGGTTGTCGTGAGTCGGTTGTCGTGAGTCGATAGTCGTGAGTCGAAAGTTGTGAGTCGATAGTCGTGAGTCGATAGTCGTGAGTCGATAGTCGTGAGTCGATAGTCGTGAGTCGATAGTCGTGAGTCGATAGTCGTGAGTCGATAGTCGTGAGTCAATAGTCGTGAGTCGATAGTCGTGAGTCGATAGTCGTCACTCAATAGTCGTGAGTCGATAGTCGTGAGTCGATAGTCGAGAGTCGATAGTCGTGAGTCGATAGTCGTGAGTCGATAGTCGTGAGTCGATAGTCGTGAGTCGATGGTCGTGAGTCGATAGTTTTGAGTCGATAGTCGTGAGTCGATAGTCGTGAGTCGAAAGTCGTGAGTCGATAGTCGTGAGTCGATAGTCGTGAGTCGATAGTCGTGAGTCGATAGTCGTGAGTCGATAGTCGAGAGTCGATAGTCGTGAGGCGATAGTCGTGAGTCGATAGTCGTGAGTCGATAGTCGTGAGTTGATTGTCGAGAGTCGATAGTCGTGAGTCGAAAGTCGTGAGTCGATAGTCCTGAGTCGAAAGTCCTGAGTCGATAGTCGAGAGTCGATAGTCGTGAGTCGATAGTCGTGAGTCGATAGTCGTGGGTCGATAGTCGTGAGTCGATAGTCGATAGTCGAGAGTCGATAGTCGTGAGTCGATAGTCGTGAGTCGATAGTCGTGAGTCGATAGTCGTGAGTCGATAGTCGTGAGTCGATAGTCGTGAGTCGATAGTCGTGAGTCGAAAGTCGTGAGTCGATAGTCGTGAGTCGATAGTCGTGAGTCGATAGTCGTGAGTCGATAGTTTTGAGTCGATAGTCGTGAGTCGATAGTCGTGAGTCGAAAGTCGTGAGTCGATAGTCGTGAGTCGATAGTCGTGAGTCGATAGTCGTGAGTCGATAGTCGTGAGTCGATAGTCGTGAGTCGATAGTCGTGAGTCGATAGTCGATAGTCGTGAGTCGATAGTCGTGAGTCGATAGTCGTGAGTCGATAGTCGAGAGTCGATAGTCGTGAGTCGATAGTCGTGAGTCGATAGTCGTGAGTCGATAGTCGTGAGTCGATAGTCGAGAGTCGATAGTCGTGAGTCGAAAGTCGTGAGTCGATAGTCCTGAGTCGAAAGTCCTGAGTCGATAGTCGAGAGTCGATAGTCGTGAGTCGATAGTCGTGAGTCGATAGTCGTGAGTCGATAGTCGTGAGTCGTGAGTCGATAGTCGATAGTCGAGAGTCGATAGTCGTGAGTCGATAGTCGTGAGTCGATAGTCGTGAGTCGATAGTCGTGAGTCGATAGTCGTGAGTCGAAAGTCGTGAGTCGATAGTCCTGAGTCGAAAGTCCTGAGTCGATAGTCGTGAGTCGATAGTCGTGAGTCGATGGTCGTGAGTCGATAATTTTGAGTCGATAGTCGTGAGTCGATAGTCATGAGTCGGATTTCGAAAATCGGTTCTCAGTTGTTGGTAGACGGTTGTCGTAAATCGGTTGCCGTGAATCGGTTGCCTTTAGTCGATAGTCGTGAGTCGATAGTCGTGAGTCAATAGTCGTGAGTCGATAGTCGTGAGTCGAAAGTCGTGAGTCGAAAGTCGTGAGTCGACAGTCGTGATTCCAAAGTCGTGAGTCGATAGTCGTGAGTCGATACTCGTGAGTCGATAGTCGTGAGTCGATAGTCGTGAGTCGATGGTCCTGAGTCGAAAGTCGTGAGTCGATAGTCGTCAGTCGATAGTCGTGAGTCGATAGTCGAGAGTCGTGAGTCGATAGTCGATAGTCGTGAGTCGATAGTCGTGAGTCGATAGTCGTGAGTCGATAGTCGAGAGTCGATAGTCGTGAGTCGATAGTCGTGAGTCGATAGTCGTGAGTCGATAGTCGTGAGTCGATAGTCGTGAGTCGATAGTCGTGAGTCGATAGTCTTGAGTCGAAAGTCGTGAGTCGATAGTCGTGAGTCGAAAGTCGTGAGTCGATAGTCGTGAGTCGATAGTCGTGAGTCGATAGTCGAGAGTCGATAGTCGAGAGTCGATAGTCGTGAGTCGATAGTCGTGAGTCGATAGTCGTGAGTCGATAGTCGTGAGTCGATAGTCGTGAGTCGAAAGTCGTGAGTCGAAAGTCGTGAGTCGACAGTCGTGAGTCAAAAGTCGTGAGTCGATAGTCGTGAGTCGATAGTCGTGAGTCGATAGTCGTGAGTCGATAGTCGTGAGTCGATGGTCCTGAGTCGAAAGTCGTGAGTCGATAGTCGTGAGTCGATAGTCGTGAGTCGATAGTCGAGAGTCGATAGTCGTGAGTCGATAGTCGTGAGTCGATAGTCGTGAGTCGATAGTCGTGAGTCGATGGTCGTGAGTCGATAGTTTTGAGTCGATAGTCGTGAGTCGATAGTCGTGAGTCGATAGTCGTGAGTCGATAGTCGAGAGTCGATAGTCGTGAGTCGATAGTCGTGAGTCGATAGTCGTGAGTCGATAGTCGAGAGTCGATAGTCGTGAGTCGATAGTCGTGAGTCGATAGTCGTGAGTTGATAGTCGAGAGTCGATAGTCGTGAGTCGAAAGTCGTGAGTCGATAGTCCTGAGTCGAAAGTCCTGAGTCGATAGTCGAGAGTCGATAGTCGTGAGTCGATAGTCGTGAGTCGATAGTCGTGAGTCGATAGTCGTGAGTCGATAGTCGTGAGTCGATAGTCGATAGTCGAGAGTCGATAGTCGTGAGTCGATAGTCGTGAGTCGATAGTCGTGAGTCGATAGTCGTGAGTCGAGAGTCGTGAGTCGATAGTCGTGAGTCGATAGTCGTGAGTCGATAGTCGTGAGTCGATAGTCGTGAGTCGATAGTCGTGAGTCGATAGTCGTGAGTCGATAGTCGTGAGTCGATAGTCGTGAGTCGATAGTCGTGAGTCGATAGTCGAGAGTCCATAGTCGTGAGTCGATAGTCGTGAGTCGATAGTCGTGAGTCGATAGTCGTGAGTCGATAGTCGTGAGTCGATAGTCGTGAGTCGATAGTCGTGAGTCGATAGTTTTGAGTCGAAAGTCGTGAGTCGATAGTCGTGAGTCGAAAGTCGTGAGTCGATAGTCGTGAGTCGATAGTCGTGAGTCGATAGTCGTGAGTCGATAGTCGTGAGTCGAAAGTCGTGAGTCGATAGTCGTGAGTCGATAGTCGTGAGTCGATAGTCGTGAGTCGATAGTCGTGAGTCGATAGTCGAGAGTCGATAGTCGTGAGTCGATAGTCGTGAGTCGATAGTCGTGAGTCGATAGTCGTGAGTCGATAGTCGAGAGTCGATAGTCGTGAGTCGATAGTCGTGAGTCGATAGTCGTGAGTCGATAGTCGTGAGTCGATAGTCGTGAGTCGATAGTCGTGAGTCGATAGTCGTGAGTCGATAGTCGTGAGTCGATAGTCTTGAGTCGAAAGTCGTGAGTCGATAGTCGTGGGAGTCGAAAATCGTGAGTCGATAGTCGTGAGTCGATAGTCGTGAGTCGATAGTCGTGAGTCGATAGTCGAGAGTCGATAGTCGTGAGTCGATAGTCGTGAGTCGATAGTCGTGAGTCGATAGTCGTGAGTCGATAGTCGTGAGTTGATAGTCGAGAGTCGATAGTCGTGAGTCGAAAGTCGTGAGTCGATAGTCCTGAGTCGAAAGTCGTGAGTCGATAGTCGAGAGTCGATAGTCGTAAGTCGATAGTCGTGAGTCGATAGTCGTGAGTCGATAGTCGTGAGTCGATAGTCGTGAGTCGATAGTCGTGAGTCGATAGTCGTGAGTCGATAGTCGTGAGTCGATAGTCGTGAGTTGATAGTCGAGAGTCGATAGTCGTGAGTCGAAAGTCGTGAGTCGATAGTCCTGAGTCGAAAGTCCTGAGTCGATAGTCGAGAGTCGATAGTCGTGAGTCGATAGTCGTGAGTCGATAGTCGTGAGTCGATAGTCGTGAGTCGATAGTCGATAGTGGAGAGTCGATAGTCGTGAGTCGATAGTCGTGAGTCGATAGTCGTGAGTCGATAGTCGTGAGTCGATAGTCGTGAGTCGATAGTCGTGAGTCGATAGTCGTGAGTCGAAAGTCGTGAGTCGATAGTCCTGAGTCGCAAGTCCTGAGTCGATAGTCGTGAGTCGATAGTCGTGAGTCGATGGTCGTGAGTCGATAATTTTGAGTCGATAGTCGTGAGTCGATAGTCATGAGTCGGAATTCGAAAATCGGTTCTCAGTTGTTGGTAGACGGTTGTCGTAAGTCGGTTGTCGTGAATCGGTTGTCTTTAGTCGATAGTCGTGAGTCGATAGTCGTGAGTCGATAGTCGTGAGTCGATAGTCGTGAGTCGAAAGTCGTGAGTCGAAAGTCGTGAGTCGATAGTCCTGAGTCGAAAGTCCTGAGTCGATAGTCGTGAGTCGATAGTCGTGAGTCGATGGTCGTGAGTCGATAGTTTTGAGTCGATAGTCGTGAGTCGATAGTCGTGAGTCGATAGTCGTGAGTCGATAGTCGTGAGTCGATAGTCGTGAGTCGATAGTCGTGAGTCGATAGTCGAGAGTCGATAGTCGTGAGTCGATAGTCGTGAGTCGATAGTCGTGAGTCGATAGTCGTGAGTCGATAGTCGAGAGTCGATAGTCGTGAGTCGATAGTCGTGAGTCGATAGTCGTGAGTCGATAGTCGTGAGTCGATAGTCGTGAGTCGATAGTCGTGAGTCGATAGTCGAGAGTCGATAGTTGTGAGTCGATAGTCGTGAGTCGATAGTCGTGAGTCGATAGTCGAGAGTCGATAGTCGTGAGTCGATAGTCGATAGTCGTGAGTCAATAGTCGTGAGTCGATAGTCGTGAGTCGATAGTCGTGAGTCGATAGTCGTGAGTCGATAGTCGTGAGTCGATAGTCGTGAGTCGTGAGTCGATAGTCGTGAGTCGATAGTCGTGAGTCGATAGTCGTGAGTCGATAGTCGTGAGTCGATAGTCGTGAGTCGATAGTCGAGTCGATAGTCGTGAGTCGATAGTCGTGAGTCGATAGTCGTGAGTCGATAGGCGTGAGTCGATAGTCGTGAGTCGATAGTCGTGAGTCGTGAGTCGATAGTCGTGAGTCGATAGTCGTGAGTCGATAGTCGTGAGTCGATAGTCGTGAGTCGATAGTCGTGAGTCGATAGGCGTGAGTCGATAGTCGTGACTCGATAGTCGTGAGTCGTGACTCGTGAGTCGATAGTCGTGAGTCGATAGTCCTGAGTCGAAAGTCCTGAGTCGATAGTCGTGAGTCGATAGTCGTGAGTCGATAGTCGTGAGTCGATAGTCGTGAGTCGATAGTCGTGAGTCGATAGGCGTGAGTCGATAGTCGTGACTCGATAGTCGTGAGTCGTGAGTCGATAGTCGTGAGTCGATAGTCCTGAGTCGAAAGTCCTGAGTCGATAGTCGTGAGTCGATAGTCGTGAGTCGGAAGACGGAAGTCGGAAGTGGGAAGTCGGAAGACGGAAGTCGGAAGACGGAAGTCGAAAGACGGAAGTCGGAAGTGGGAAGTCGGAAGACGGAAGTCGGAAGTCGGAAGACGGAAGTCGAAAGACGGAAGTCGGAAGTCGGAAGACGGAAGTCGGAAGACGGACGTCGGAAGACAGAAGTCGGAAGAGGGAAGTCGTGAAGTCGATAGTCTGGAGTCGGTTGTCGTGAGTCGATAGTCGTGAGTCGATAGTCGTGAGTCGATAGTCGATGTCGAGTCGATAGTCGTGAGTCGATAGTCGTGAGTCGATAGTCGTGAGTCGATAGTCGTGAGTCGATAGTCGTGAGTCGATAGTCGTGAGTCGATAGTCGTGAGTCGAATAGTCGTGAGTCGATAGTCGTGAGTCGATAGTCGTCAGCCAATAGTCGTGAGTCGATAGTCGTGAGTCGATAGTCGAGAGTCGATAGTCGTGAGTCGATAGTCGTGAGTCGATAGTCGTGAGTCGATAGTCGTGAGTCGATAGTCGTGAGTCGATAGTCGTGAGTCGATAGTCGTGAGTCGATAGTCGAGAGTCGATAGTCGTGAGTCGATAGTCGTGAGTCGATAGTCGTGAGTCGATAGTCGATAGTCGTGAGTCGATAGTCGTGAGTCGATAGTCGTGAGTCGATAGTCGTGAGTCGATAGTCGTGAGTCGATAGTCGTGAGTCGATAGTCGTGAGTCGATAGTCGTGAGTCGATAGTCGTGAGTCGATAGTCGTGAGTCGATAGTCGTGAGTCGATAGTCGTGAGTCGATAGTCGTGAGTCGATAGTCGTGAGTCGATAGTCGTGAGTCGATAGTCGTGAGTCGATAGTCGTGAGTCGATAGTCGTGAGTCGATAGTCGTGAGTCGATAGTCGTGAGTCGATAGTCGTGAGTCGATAGTCGTGAGTCGATAGTCGTGAGTCGATAGTCGAGAGTCGAGTCGATAGTCGTGAGTCGATAGTCGTGAGTCGATAGTCGTGAGTCGATAGTCGTGAGTCGATAGTCGTGAGTCGATAGTCGTGAGTCGATAGTCGTGAGTCGATAGTCGTGAGTCGATAGTCGGATAGTCGTGAGTCGATAGTCGTGAGTCGATAGTCGTGAGTCGATAGTCGTGAGTCGAGTCGATAGTCGTGAGTCGATAGTCGTGAGTCGATAGTCGTGAGTCGATAGTCGTGAGTCGATAGTCGTGAGTCGATAGTCGTGAGTCGATAGTCGTGAGTCGATAGTCGTGAGTCGATAGTCGTGAGTCGATAGTCGTGAGTCGATAGTCGTGAGTCGATAGTCGTGAGTCGATAGTCGTGAGTCGATAGTCGTGAGTCGATAGTCGTGAGTCGATAGTCGTGAGTCGATAGTCGTGAGTCGATAGTCGTGAGTCGATAGTGAGTCGATAGTCGTGAGTCGATAGTCGTGAGTCGATAGTCGTGAGTCGATAGTCGTGAGTCGATAGTCGTGAGTCGATAGTCGTGAGTCGATAGTCGTGAGTCGATAGTCGTGAGTCGATAGTCGAGAGTCGATAGTCGTGAGTCGATAGTCGTGAGTCGATAGTCGTGAGTCGATAGTCGTGAGTCGATAGTCGAGTCGATAGTCGATAGTCGTGAGTCGATAGTCGTGAGTCGATAGTCGTGAGTCGATAGTCGTGAGTCGATAGTCGTGAGTCGATAGTCGTGAGTCGATAGTCGTGAGTCGATAGTCGTGGAGTCGGAAGTCGATAGTCGGGAGTCGATAGTCGAGAGTCGGATAGTCGGAGTCGGATAGTCGGAAGTCGGAAGTCGTGAGTCGAAGACGGAAGTCGAAAGTCGGGAGTCGATAGTCGGAGTCGATAGTCGGAAGTCGATAGTCGGAAGATAGTCGTGAGTCGATAGTCGGAAGTCGATAGTCGTGAGTCGATAGTCGTGGAGTCGATAGTCGTGAGTCGATAGTCGTGAGTCGATAGTCGTGAGTCGATAGTCGTGAGTCGATAGTCGTGAGTCGATAGTCGTGAGTCGATAGTCGTGAGTCGATAGTCGTGAGTCGATAGTCGAGTCGATAGTCGTGAGTCGATAGTCGTGAGTCGATAGTCGTGAGTCGATAGTCGTGAGTCGATAGTCGTGAGTCGATAGTCGTGAGTCGATAGTCGAGAGTCGATAGTCGTGAGTCGATAGTCGTGAGTCGATAGTCGTGAGTCGATAGTCGTGAGTCGATAGTCGTGAGTCGATAGTCGTGAGTCGATAGTCGTGAGTCGATAGTCGAGAGTCGATAGTCGTGAGTCGATAGTCGTGAGTCGATAGTCGTGAGTCGATAGTCGTGAGTCGATAGTCGTGAGTCGATAGTCGTGAGTCGATAGTCGTGGAGTCGATAGTCGTGAGTCGATAGTCGTGAGTCGATAGTCGTGAGTCGATAGTCGTGAGTCGATAGTCGTGAGTCGATAGTCGTGAGTCGATAGTCGTGAGTCGATAGTCGTGAGTCGATAGTCGTGAGTCGATAGTCGTGAGTCGATAGTCGTGAGTCGATAGTCGAGAGTCGATAGTCGTGAGTCGATAGTCGTGAGTCGATAGTCGTGAGTCGATAGTCGTGAGTCGATAGTCGTGAGTCGATAGTCGTGAGTCGATAGTCGTGAGTCGATAGTCGTGAGTCGATAGTCGTGAGTCGATAGTCGTGAGTCGATAGTCGTGAGTCGATAGTCGTGAGTCGATAGTCGTGAGTCGATAGTCGTGAGTCGATAGTCGTGAGTCGATAGTCGTGAGTCGATAGTCGTGAGTCGATAGTCGTGAGTCGATAGTCGTGAGTCGATAGTCGTGAGTCGATAGTCGTGAGTCGATAGTCGTGAGTCGATAGTCGTGAGTCGATAGTCGTGAGTCGATAGTCGTGAGTCGATAGTCGTGAGTCGATAGTCGTGAGTCGATAGTCGTGAGTCGATAGTCGTGAGTCGATAGTCGTGAGTCGATAGTCGTGAGTCGATAGTCGTGAGTCGATAGTCGTGAGTCGATAGTCGAGTCGTGAGTCGATAGTCGTGAGTCGATAGTCGTGAGTCGATAGTCGTGAGTCGATAGTCGTGAGTCGATAGTCGTGAGTCGATAGTCGTGAGTCGATAGTCGTGAGTCGATAGTCGTGAGTCGATAGTCGTGAGTCGATAGTCGTGAGTCGATAGTCGTGAGTCGTGAGTCGATAGTCGTGAGTCGATAGTCGTGAGTCGATAGTCCTGAGTCGATAGTCGTGAGTCGATAGTCGTGAGTCGATAGGCGTGAGTCGATAGTCGTGAGTCGATAGTCGTGAGTCGATAGTCGTGAGTCGATAGTCGTGAGTCGATAGTCCTGAGTCGAAAGTCCTGAGTCGATAGTCGTGAGTCGATAGTCGTGAGTCGATAGTCGTGAGTCGATAGTCGTGAGTCGATAGTCGTGAGTCGATAGGCGTGAGTCGATAGTCGTGACTCGATAGTCGTGAGTCGTGAGTCGATAGTCGTGAGTCGATAGTCCTGAGTCGAAAGTCCTGAGTCGATAGTCGTGAGTCGATAGTCGTGAGTCGGAAGACGGAAGTCGGAAGTGGGAAGTCGGAAGCGGAAGTCGGAAGACGGAATTCGAAAGACGGAAGTCGGAAGTGGGAAGTCGGAAGACGGAAGCGGAAGTCGGAAGACGGAATTCGAAAGACGGAAGTCGGAAGTCGGAAGACGGAAGTCGGAAGACGGACGTCGGAAGACAGAAGTCGGAAGAGGGAAGTTGGAACTCGGTTGCTGGTAGTCGGTTGTCGTGAGTCGGTTGTCGTGAGTCGATAGTCGTGAGTCGATAGTCGTGAGTCGATAGTCGTGAGTCGATAGTCGTGAGTCGATAGTCGTGAGTCGATAGTCGTGAGTCGATAGTCGTGAGTCGATAGTCGTGAGTCGATAGTCGTGAGTCGATAGTCGTGAGTCGATAGTCGTGAGTCGATAGTCGTGAGTCGATAGTCGTGAGTCGATAGTCGTGAGTCGATAGTCGTGAGTCGATAGTCGTGAGTCGATAGTCGTGAGTCGATAGTCGTGAGTCGATAGTCGTGAGTCGATAGTCGTGAGTCGATAGTCGTGAGTCGATAGTCGTGAGTCGATAGTCGAGAGTCGATAGTCGTGAGTCGATAGTCGTGAGTCGATAGTCGTGAGTCGATAGTCGTGAGTCGATAGTCGTGAGTCGATAGTCGTGAGTCGATAGTCGTGAGTCGATAGTCGTGAGTCGATAGTCGTGAGTCGATAGTCGTGAGTCGATAGTCGTGAGTCGATAGTCGAGAGTCGATAGTCGTGAGTCGATAGTCGTGAGTCGATAGTCGTGAGTCGATAGTCGTGAGTCGATAGTCGAGAGTCGATAGTCGTGAGTCGATAGTCGTGAGTCGATAGTCGTGAGTCGATAGTCGTGAGTCGATAGTCGTGAGTCGATAGTCGAGAGTCGATAGTCGAGAGTCGATAGTCGTGAGTCGATAGTCGTGAGTCGATAGTCGTGAGTCGATAGTCGAGAGTCGATAGTCGTGAGTCGATAGTCGAGAGTCGATAGTCGTGAGTCGATAGTCGTGAGTCGATAGTCGTGAGTCGATAGTCGTGAGTCGATAGTCGTGAGTCGATAGTCGATAGTCGTGAGTCGATAGTCGTGAGTCGATAGTCGTGAGTCGATAGTCGTGAGTCGATAGGCGTGAGTCGATAGTCGTGAGTCGATAGTCGTCGAGTCGTGAGTCGATAGTCGTGAGTCGATAGTCGTGGAGTCGATAGTCGTGAGTCGATAGTCGTGAGTCGATAGTCGTGAGTCGATAGTCGTGAGTCGATAGTCGTGAGTCGATAGTCGTGAGTCGATAGTCGTGAGTCGATAGTCGTGAGTCGATAGTCGTGAGTCGATAGTCGTGAGTCGATAGTCGTGAGTCGATAGTCGTGAGTCGATAGTCGTGAGTCGATAGTCGTGAGTCGATAGTCGTGAGTCGATAGTCGTGAGTCGATAGTCGAGAGTCGATAGTCGTGAGTC
The DNA here is from genome assembly GCA_018904165.1 of Zaprionus camerounensis. Classification (NCBI taxonomy): domain Eukaryota; kingdom Metazoa; phylum Arthropoda; class Insecta; order Diptera; family Drosophilidae; genus Zaprionus; species Zaprionus camerounensis. The sequence goes on from JAEIFS010000602.1 coordinate 184,586, forward strand.
GATAGTCGTGAGTCGATAGTCGTGAGTCGATAGTCGAGAGTCGATAGTCGTGAGTCGATAGTCGATAGTCGTGAGTCAATAGTCGTGAGTCGATAGTCGTGAGTCGATAGTCCTGAGTCGAAAGTCCTGAGTCGATAGTCGTGAGTCGATAGTCGTGAGTCGGAAGACGGAAGTCGGAAGTGGGAAGTCGGAAGCGGAAGTCGGAAGACGGAATTCGAAAGACGGAAGTCGGAAGTGGGAAGTCGGAAGACGGAAGCGGAAGTCGGAAGACGGAATTCGAAAGACGGAAATCGGAAGTCGGAAGACGGAAGTCGGAAGACGGACGTCGGAAGACAGAAGTCGGAAGAGGGAAGTTGGAAATCGGTTGCTGGTAGTCGGTTGTCGTGAGTCGGTTGTCGTGAGTCGATAGTCGTGAGTCGATAGTCGTGAGTCGATAGTCGTGAGTCGATAGTCGTGAGTCGATAGTCGTGAGTCGATAGTCGTGAGTCGATAGTCGTGAGTCGATAGTCGTGAGTCGATAGTCGAGAGTCGATAGTCGTGAGTCGATAGTCGTGAGTCGATAGTCGTGAGTCGATAGTCGTGAGTCGATAGTCGTGAGTCGATAGTCGTGAGTCGATAGTCGTGAGTCGATAGTCGTGAGTCGATAGTCGTGAGTCGATAGTCGTGAGTCGATAGTCGTGAGTCGATAGTCGAGAGTCGATAGTCGTGAGTCGATAGTCGTGAGTCGATAGTCGTGAGTCGATAGTCGTGAGTCGATAGTCGTGAGTCGATAGTCGTGAGTCGATAGTCGTGAGTCGATAGTCGTGAGTCGATAGTCGAGAGTCGATAGTCGTGAGTCGATAGTCGTGAGTCGATAGTCGTGAGTCGATAGTCGTGAGTCGATAGTCGTGAGTCGATAGTCGTGAGTCGATAGTCGTGACTCAATAGTCGTGAGTCGATAGTCGTGAGTCGATAGTCGTCAGTCGATAGTCGTGAGTCGATAGTCGTGAGTCGATAGTCGTGAGTCGATAGTCGTGAGTCGATAGTCGTGAGTCGATAGTCGAGAGTCGATAGTCGTGAGTCGATAGTCGTGAGTCGATAGTCGTGAGTCGATAGTCGTGAGTCGATAGTCGTGAGTCGATAGTCGTGAGTCGATAGTCGTGAGTCGATAGTCGTGAGTCGATAGTCGTGAGTCGATAGTCGTGAGTCGATAGTCGTGAGTCGATAGTCGTGAGTCGATAGTCGTGAGTCGATAGTCGTGAGTCGATAGTCGTGAGTCGATAGTCGTGAGTCGATAGTCGTGAGTCGATAGTCGAGAGTCGATAGTCGTGAGTCGATAGTCGTGAGTCGATAGTCGTGAGTCGATAGTCGTGAGTCGATAGTCGTGAGTCGATAGTCGTGAGTCGATAGTCGTGAGTCGATAGTCGTGAGTCGATAGTCGTGAGTCGATAGTCGTGAGTCGATAGTCGTGAGTCGATAGTCGTGAGTCGATAGTCGAGAGTCGATAGTCGTGAGTCGATAGTCGTGAGTCGATAGTCGTGAGTCGATAGTCGTGAGTCGATAGTCGTGAGTCGATAGGCGTGAGTCGATAGTCGTGAGTCGATAGTCGTGAGTCGATAGTCGTGAGTCGATAGTCGTGAGTCGATAGTCGTGAGTCGATAGTCGTGAGTCGATAGTCGTGAGTCGATAGTCGTGAGTCGGAAGACGGGAGTCGAAGTCGTGGGAAGTCGGAAGACGGAAGCCGAAGTCGGAAGACGGAAGTCGAAAGACGGAAGTCGGAAGTGGGTAGTCGGAAGTCGGAAGCGGAAGTCGAAAGACGGAAGTCGAAAGACGGAAGACGGAAGTCGGAAGACGGACGTCGGAAGACAAAAGTCGGAAGAGGGAAGTTGGAACCCGGTTGCTGGTAGTCGGTTGTCGTGAGTCGGTTGTCGTGAGTCGATAGTCGTGAGTCGATAGTCGTGAGTCGATAGTCGTGAGTCGATAGTCGTGAGTCGATAGTCGGAGTCGATAGTCGTGAGTCGATAGTCGTGAGTCGATAGTCGTGAGTCGATAGTCGTGAGTCGATAGTCGTGAGTCGATAGTCGTGAGTCGATAGTCGAGAGTCGATAGTCGTGAGTCGATAGTCGTGAGTCGATAGTCGTGAGTCGATAGTCGTGAGTCGATAGTCGTGAGTCGATAGTCGTGAGTCGATAGTCGTGACTCGATAGTCGTGAGTCGATAGTCGTGAGTCGATAGTCGTGAGTCGATAGTCGTGAGTCGATAGTCGTGACTCAATAGTCGTGAGTCGATAGTCGTGAGTCGATAGTCGTCACTCAATAGTCGTGAGTCGATAGTCGTGAGTCGATAGTCGAGAGTCGATAATCGTGAGTCGATTGTCGTGAGTCGATAGTCGTGAGTCGATAGTCGTGAGTCGATAGTCGTGAGTCGATAGTCGTGAGTCGATAGTCGTGAGTCGATAGTCGAGAGTCGATAGTCGTGAGTCGATAGTCGTGAGTCGATAGTCGTGAGTCGATAGTCGTGAGTCGATAGTCGTGAGTCGATAGTCGTGAGTCGATAGTCGTGAGTCGATAGTCGTCACTCAATAGTCGTGAGTCGATAGTCGTGAGTCGATAGTCGAGAGTCGATAATCGTGAGTCGATAGTCGTGAGTCGATAGTCGTGAGTCGATAGTCGTGAGTCGATAGTCGTGAGTCGATAGTCGTGAGTCGATAGTCGTGAGTCGATAGTCGTGACTCAATAGTCGTGAGTCGATAGTCGTGAGTCGATAGTCGTCAGTCAATAGTCGTGAGTCGATAGTCGTGAGTCGATAGTCGTCACTCAATAGTCGTGAGTCGATAGTCGTGAGTCGATAGTCGAGAGTCGATAGTCGTGAGTCGATAGTCGTGAGTCGATAGTCGTGAGTCGATAGTCGTGAGTCGATAGTCGTGAGTCGATAGTCGTGAGTCGATAGTCGTGAGTCGATAGTCGTGAGTCGATAGTCGTGAGTCGATAGTCGTGAGTCGATAGTCGTGAGTCGATAGTCGTGGGTCGATAGTCGTGACTCAATAGTCGTGAGTCGATAGTCGTGAGTCGATAGTCGTCAGTCAATAGTCGTGAGTCGATAGTCGTGAGTCGATAGTCGAGAGTCGATAATCGTGAGTCGATAGTCGTGAGTCGATAGTCGTGAGTCGATAGTCGTGAGTCGATAGTCGTGAGTCGATAGTCGTGAGTCGATAGTCGTGAGTCGATAGTCGAGAGTCGATAGTCGTGAGTCGATAGTCGTGAGTCGATAGTCGTGAGTCGATAGTCGAGAGTCCATAGTCGTGAGTCGATACTCGTGAGTCGATAGTCGTGAGTCGATAGTCGTGAGTCGATAGTCGTGAGTCGATAGGCGTGAGTCGATAGTCGTGACTCGATAGTCGTGAGTCGTGAGTCGATAGTCGTGAGTCGATAGTCCTGAGTCGAAAGTCCTGAGTCGATAGTCGTGAGTCGATAGTCGTGAGTCGGAAGACGGAAGTCGAAAGTGGGAAGTCGGAAGACGGAAGCGGAAGTCGGAAGACGGAATTCGAAAGACGGAAGTCGGAAGTGGGCAGTCGGAAGACGGAAGCGGAAGTCGAAAGACGGAATTCGAAAGACGGAAGTCGGAAGACGGAAGTCGGAAGACGGACGTCGGAAGACAAAAGTCGGAAGAGGGAAGTTGGAACTCGGTTGCTGGTAGTCGGTTGTCGTGAGTCGGTTGTCGTGAGTCGATAGTCGTGAGTCGATAGTCGTGAGTCGATAGTCGTGAGTCGATAGTCGTGAGTCGATAGTCGTGAGTCGATAGTCGTGAGTCGATAGTCGTGAGTCGATAGTCGTGAGTCGATAGTCGTGAGTCGATAGTCGTGAGTCGATAGTCGAGAGTCCATAGTCGTGAGTCGATACTCGTGAGTCGATAGTCGTGAGTCGATAGTCGTGAGTCGATAGTCGTGAGTCGATAGTCGTGAGTCGATAGTCGTGACTCGATAGTCGTGAGTCGATATTCGTGAGTCGATAGTCGTGAGTCGATAGTCGTGGGTCGATAGTCGTGACTCAATAGTCGTGTGTCGATAGTCGTGAGTCGATAGTCGTCACTCAATAGTCGTGAGTCGATAGTCGTGAGTCGATAGTCGAGAGTCGATAATCGTGAGTCGATTGTCGTGAGTCGATAGTCGTGAGTCGATAGTCGTGAGTCGATAGTCGTGAGTCGATAGTCGTGAGTCGATAGTCGTGAGTCGATAGTCGTGAGTCGATAGTCGAGAGTCGATAGTCGTGAGTCGATAGTCGTGAGTCGATAGTCGTGAGTCGATAGTCGAGAGTCCATAGTCGTGAGTCGATACTCTTGAGTCGATAGTCGTGAGTCGATAGTCGTGACTCGATAGTCGTGAGTCGTGAGTCGATAGTCGTCAGTCGATAGTCCTGAGTCGAATGCCCTGAGTCGATAGTCGTGAGTCGATAGTCGTGAGTCGATAGTCGTGAGTCGATAGTCGTTAGTCGATAGTCGTGAGTCGATAGTCGTGAGTCGATAGTCGTGAGTCGATAGTCGTGAGTCGATAGTCGTGACTCAATAGTCGTGAGTCGATAGTCGTGAGTCGATAGTCGTCACTCAATAGTCGTGAGTCGATAGTCGTGAGTCGATAGTCGAGTGTCGATAGTCGTGAGTCGATAGTCGTGAGTCGATAGTCGTGAGTCGATAGTCGTGAGTCGATAGTCGTGAGTCGATAGTCGTGAGTCGATAGTCCAGAGTCGAAAGTCGTGAGTCGATAGTCGTGAGTCGATAGTCGTGAGTCGATAGTCGTTAGTCGATAGTCGTGAGTCGATAGTCGTGAGTCGATAGTCGTGAGTCGATAGTCGTGAGTCGATAGTCGTGAGTCGATAGTCGTGAGTCGATAGTCGTGAGTCGATAGTCGTCACTCAATAGTCGTGAGTCGATAGTCGTGAGTCGATAGTCGAGAGTCGATAGTCGTGAGTCGATAGTCGTGAGTCGATAGTCGTGAGTCGATAGTCGTGAGTCGATAGTCGTGTGTCGATAGTCGTGAGTCGATACTCGTGAGTCGATAGTCGTGAGTCGATAGTCGTGAGTCGACAGTCGTGAGTCCATAGTCGTGAGTCGTGAGTCGATAGTCGTGAGTCGATAGTCGTGAGTCGATAGTCGTGAGTCGGAAGACGGAAGTCGGAAGACGGAAGCGGAAGTCGGAAGACGGAATTCGAAAGTCGGAAGACGGAAGTCGGAAGACGGAAGTCGGAAGACGGAAGTCGGTTCTCAGTTGTTGGTAGTCGGTTGTCAAAAGTCGGTTGTCGTGAGTCGGTTGTCGTGAGTCGATAGTCGTGAGTCGATAGTCATGAGTCGATAGTCGTGAGTCGAAAGTCGTGAGTCGATAGTCGTGAGTCGATAGTCGAGAGTCGAAAGTTGTGAGTCGATAGTCGTGAGTCGATAGTCGTGAGTCGATAGTCGTGAGTCGATAGTCGTGAGTCGATAGTCGTGAGTCGATAGTCGTGAGTCGATAGTCGTGAGTCGATAGTCGAGTCGATAGTCGTGAGTCGATAGTCGTGAGTCGATAGTCGTGAGTCGATAGTCGTGAGTCGATAGTCGTGAGTCGATAGTCGGAGTCGAAAGTCGTGAGTCGATAGTCGTGAGTCGATAGTCGTGAGTCGATAGTCGTGAGTCGATAGTCGTGAGTCGATAGTCGTGAGTCGATAGTCCTGAGTCGATAGTCGTGAGTCGATAGTCGTGAGTCGGAAGACGGAAGTCGGAAGTGGGAAGTCGGAAGACGGAAGTCGGAAGTCGGAAGACGGAAGTCGAAAGACGGAAGTGGGAAGTCGGAAGAGGGAAGTCGGAAGACGGAATTGAAAGACGGAAGTCGGAAGGAAGACGGAAGTCGGAAGACGGAAGACGGACGTCGGAAGACAAAAGTCGGAAGAGGGAAGTTGGAAGTCGGTAGTCCTGAGTCGGTTGTCGTGAGTCGATAGTCGGAGTCGATAGTCGTGAGTCGATAGTCGTGAGTCGATAGTCGTGAGTCGATAGTCGTGAGTCGATAGTCGTGAGTCGATAGTCGTGAGTCGATAGTCGTGAGTCGATAGTCGTGAGTCGATAGTCGTGAGTCGATAGTCGTGACTCGATAGTCGTGAGTCGATAGTCGTGAGTCGATAGTCGTCAGTCAATAGTCGTGAGTCGATAGTCGTGAGTCGATAGTCGAGAGTCGATAGTCGTGAGTCGATAGTCGTGAGTCGATAGTCGTGAGTCGATAGTCGTGAGTCGATAGTCGAAGTCGATAGTCGTGAGTCGATAGTCGTGAGTCGATAGTCGTGAGTCGATAGTCGTGAGTCGATAGTCGTGAGTCGATAGTCGTGAGTCGATAGTCGTGAGTCGATAGTCGTGAGTCGATAGTCGTGACTCAATAGTCGTGAGTCGATAGTCGTGAGTCGATAGTCGTCAGTCGATAGTCGTGAGTCGATAGTCGTGAGTCGATAGTCGAGAGTCGATAGTCGTGAGTCGATAGTCGTGAGTCGATAGTCGTGAGTCGATAGTCGTGAGTCGATAGTCGTGAGTCGATAGTCGTGAGTCGATAGTCGAGAGTCGATAGTCGTGAGTCGATAGTCGTGAGTCGATAGTCGTGAGTCGATAGTCGTGAGTCGATAGTCGTGAGTCGATAGTCGTGAGTCGATAGTCGTGAGTCGATAGTCGTGAGTCGATAGTCGTGAGTCGATAGTCGAGAGTCGACAGTCGTGAGTCGATAGTCGTGAGTCGATAGTCGTGAGTCGATAGTCGTGAGTCGATAGTCGTGAGTCGATAGTCGTGAGTCGATAGTCGTGAGTCGATAGTCGTGAGTCGATAGTCGAGAGTCGATAGTCGTGAGTCGATAGTCGTGAGTCGATAGTCGTGAGTCGATAGTCGTGAGTCGATAGTCGTGAGTCGATAGTCGTGAGTCGATAGTCGTGAGTCGATAGTCGTGAGTCGATAGTCGTGAGTCGACAGTCGTGAGTCGATAGTCGTGAGTCGTGAGTCGATAGTCGTGAGTCGATAGTCGTGAGTCGATAGTCGTGAGTCGGAAGACGGAAGTCGGAAGACGGAAGCGGAAGTCGGAAGACGGAATTCGAAAGTCGGAAGACGGAAGTCGGAAGTCGGAAGACGGAAGTCGGAAGACGGAAGTCGGTTCTCAGTTGTTGGTAGTCGGTTGTCAAAAGTCGGTTGTCGTGAGTCGGTTGTCGTGAGTCGATAGTCGTGAGTCGATAGTCATGAGTCGATAGTCGTGAGTCGAAAGTCGTGAGTCGATAGTCGTGAGTCGATAGTCGTGAGTCGAAAGTTGTGAGTCGATAGTCGTGAGTCGATAGTCGTGAGTCGATAGTCGTGAGTCGATAGTCGTGAGTCGATAGTCGTGAGTCGATAGTCGTGAGTCGATAGTCGTGAGTCGATAGTCGTGAGTCGATAGTCGTGACTCAATAGTCGTGAGTCGATAGTCGTGAGTCGATAGTCGTGAGTCGATAGTCGTGAGTCGATAGTCGTGAGTCGAAAGTAGTGAGTCGATAGTCGTGAGTCGATAGTCGTGAGTCGATAGTCGTGAGTCGAAAGTAGTGAGTCGATAGTCGTGAGTCGATAGTCGTGAGTCGATAGTCGTGAGTCGATAGTCGTGAGTCGATAGTCGTGAGTCGATAGTCGTGAGTCGATAGTCGTGAGTCGATAGTCGGGAGTCGATAGTCGTGAGTCGATAGTCGTGAGTCGATAGTCGTGAGTCGATAGTCGTGAGTCGATAGTCGTGAGTCGATAGTCGAGAGTCGATAGTCGTGAGTCGATAGTCGTGAGTCGATAGTCGTGAGTCGATAGTCGTGAGTCGATAGTCGTGAGTCGATAGTCGTGAGTCGATAGTCATGAGTCAATAGTCATGAGACGATAGTCGTGATTCGGAAGTTGGAATTCGGAAGACGGAAGCGGAAGTCGGAAGACGGAATTCGAAAGACGGAAGACGGAAGTCGGAAGTCGGAAGACGGAAGTCGGAAGACGGAAGACGGTTCTCTGTTACTGGTAGTCGGTTGTCGTGAGTCGGTTGTCGTGAGTCGATAGTCATGACTCGGAATTCGAAAATCGGTTCTCAGTTGTTGGTAGTCGGTTGTCGTAAGTCGGTTGTCGTGAATCGGTTGTCTTTAGTCGATAGTCGTGAGTCGATAGTCGTGAGTCGATAGTCGTGAGTCGATAGTCGTGAGTCGATAGTCGTGAGTCGAAAGTCGTGAGTCGAAAGTCGTGAGTCGATAGTCCTGAGTCGAAAGTCGTGAGTCGATAGTCGTGAGTCGAAAGTTGTGAGTCGAAAGTCGTGAGTCGATAGTCCTGAGTCGAAAGTCGTGAGTCGATAGTCGTGAGTCGATAGTCGTGAGTCGATAGTCGTGAGTCGATGGTCGTGAGTCGATAGTCGTGAGTCGATAGTCGTGAGTCGAAAGTCGTGAGTCGATAGTCGTGAGTCGATAGTTGTGAGTCGATAGTCGTGAGTCGATAGTCGTGAGTCGATAGTCGTGAGTCGATAGTCGTGAGTCGATAGTCGTGAGTCGATAGTCGTGAGTCAATAGTCGTGAGTCGATAGTCGTGAGTCGAAAGTCGTGAGTCGAAAGTCGTGAGTCGACAGTCGTGATTCAAAAGTCGTGAGTCGATAGTCGTGAGTCGATACTCGTGAGTCGATAGTCGTGAGTCGATAGTCGTGAGTCGATGGTCCTGAGTCGAAAGTCGTGAGTCGATAGTCGTCAGTCGATAGTCGTGAGTCGATAGTCGTGAGTCGATAGTCGAGAGTCGATAGTCGAGAGTCGATAGTCGTGAGTCGATAGTCGTGAGTCGATAGTCGTGAGTCGATAGTCGTGAGTCGATAGTCGTGAGTCGATAGTCGTGAGTCGATAGTCGTGAGTCGATAGTCGTGAGTCGAAAGTCGTGAGTCGATAGTCGTGAGTCGAAAGTCGTGAGTCGATAGTCGTGAGTCGATAGTCGTGAGTCGATAGTCGTGAGTCGATAGTCGTGAGTCGATAGTCGTGAGTCGAAAGTCGTGAGTCGATAGTCGTGAGTCGATAGTCGTGAGTCGATAGTCGTGAGTCGATAGTCGAGAGTCGATAGTCGAGAGTCGATAGTCGTGAGTCGATAGTCGTGAGTCGATAGTCGTGAGTCGATAGTCGTGAGTCGATAGTCGTGAGTCGATAGTCGTGAGTCGATAGTCGTGAGTCGATAGTCGTGAGTCGATAGTCGTGAGTCGATAGTCGTGAGTCGATAGTCGTGAGTCGATAGTCGTGAGTCGATAGTCGTGAGTCGATAGTCGTGAGTCGATAGTCGTGAGTCGATAGTCGTGAGTCGATAGTCGGAGTCGATAGTCGTGAGTCGAGTCGATAGTCGTGAGTCGATAGTCGTCGAGTCGGAAGACGGAAGTCGGAAGACGGAAGCGGAAGTCGGAAGACGGAATTGAAAGTCGGAAGACGGAAGTCGGAAGTCGGAAGTCGGAAGTGGAAGTCGGAAGACGGAAACGGAAGTCGGAAGACGGAAGTCGAAAGACGGAAGTCTGAAGTGGGAAGTCGGAAGACGGAAGCGGAAGTCGGAAGACGAAATTGAAAGCGGAAGTCGGAAGACGGAAGTCGGAAGACGGACGTCGGAAGACGAAAGTCGGAAGGGGGTGGCTCGGTTGCTGGTAGTCGGTTGTCGTGAGTCGGTTGTCGTGAGTCGATAGTCGTGAGTCGATAGTCGTGAGTCGATAGTCGTGAGTCGATAGTCGTGAGTCGATAGTCGTGAGTCGATAGTCGTGAGTCGATAGTCGTGAGTCGAAAGTCGTGAGTCGATAGTCGTGAGTCGATAGTCGTGAGTCGATAGTCGTGAGTCGATAGTCGTGAGTCGATAGTCGTGAGTCGATAGTCGTGAGTCGATAGTCGTGAGTCGATAGTCGTGAGTCGATAGTCGTGAGTCGATAGTCGAGAGTCGATAGTCGTGAGTCGATAGTCGTGAGTCGATAGTCGTGAGTCGATAGTCGTGAGTCGATAGTCGTGACTCGATAGTCGTGAGTCGATAGTCGTGAGTCGATAGTCGTCAGTCGATAGTCGTGAGTCGATAGTCGTGAGTCGATAGTCGAGAGTCGATAGTCGTGAGTCGATAGTCGTGAGTCGATAGTCGTGAGTCGATAGTCGTGAGTCGATAGTCGTGAGTCGATAGTCGTGAGTCGATAGTCGTGAGTCGATAGTCGTGAGTCGATAGTCGTGAGTCGATAGTCGTGAGTCGATAGTCGTGAGTCGTGAGTCGATAGTCGTGAGTCGATAGTCGTGAGTCGATAGTCGTGAGTCGATAGTCGTGAGTCGATAGTCGTGAGTCGATAGTCGTGAGTCGGAAGACGGAAGTCGGAAGACGGAAGCGGAAGTCGGAAGACGGAATTCGAAAGTCGGAAGACGGAAGACGGAAGTCGGTTCTCAGTTGTTGGTAGTCGGTTGTCAAAAGTCGGTTGTCGTGAGTCGGTTGTCGTGAGTCGATAGTCGTGAGTCGATAGTCGTGAGTCGATAGTCGTGAGTCGAAAGTCGTGAGTCGATAGTCGTGAGTCGATAGTCGTGAGTCGAAAGTCGTGAGTCGATAGTCGTGAGTCGATAGTCGTGAGTCGATAGTCGTGAGTCGATAGTCGTGAGTCGGAAGACGGAAGTCGGAAGACGGAAGCGGAAGTCGGAAGACGGAATTCGAAAGTCGGAAGACGAAAGTCGGAAGACGGAAGTCGGAAGTGGGAAGTCGGAAGACGGAAACGGAAGTCGGAAGACGGAATTCGAAAGACGGAAGTCTGAAGTGGGAAGTCGGAAGACGGAAGCGGAAGTCGGAAGACGAAATTCGAAAGACGGAAGTCGGAAGACGGAAGTCGGAAGACGGACGTCGGAAGACAAAAGTCGGAAGAGGGAAGTTGGAACTCGGTTGCTGGTAGTCGGTTGTCGTGAGTCGGTTGTCGTGAGTCGATAGTCGTGAGTCGATAGTCGTGAGTCGATAGTCGTGAGTCGATAGTCGTGAGTCGATAGTCGTGAGTCGATAGTCGTGAGTCGATAGTCGTGAGTCGAAAGTCGTGAGTCGATAGTCGTGAGTCGATAGTCGTGAGTCGATAGTCGTGAGTCGATAGTCGTGAGTCGATAGTCGTGAGTCGATAGTCGTGAGTCGATAGTCGTGAGTCGATAGTCGTGAGTCGATAGTCGTGAGTCGATAGTCGAGAGTCGATAGTCGTGAGTCGATAGTCGTGAGTCGATAGTCGTGAGTCGATAGTCGTGAGTCGATAGTCGTGAGTCGATAGTCGTGAGTCGATAGTCGTGAGTCGATAGTCGTGAGTCGATAGTCGTGAGTCGATAGTCGTGAGTCGATAGTCGTGAGTCGATAGTCGTGAGTCGATAGTCGTGAGTCGATAGTCGTGAGTCGATAGTCGTGAGTCAATAGTCGTGAGTCGATAGTCGTGAGTCGATAGTCGTGAGTCGATAGTCGTGAGTCGATAGTCGTGAGTCGATAGTCGAGAGTCGATAGTCGTGAGTCGATAGTCGTGAGTCGATAGTCGTGAGTCGATAGTCGTGAGTCGATAGTCGTGAGTCGATAGTCGTGAGTCGATAGTCGTGAGTCGATAGTCGTGAGTCGATAGTCGTGAGTCGACAGTCGTGAGTCGATAGTCGTGAGTCGATAGTCGTGAGTCGATAGTCGTGAGTCGATAGTCGTGAGTCGATAGTCGTGAGTCGATAGTCGTGAGTCGGAAGACGGAAGTCGGAAGACGGAAGCGGAAGTCGGAAGACGGAATTCGAAAGTCGGAAGACGGAAGTCGGAAGACGGAAGTCGGTTCTCAGTTGTTGGTAGTCGGTTGTCAAAAGTCGGTTGTCGTGAGTCGGTTGTCGTGAGTCGATAGTCGTGAGTCGATAGTCGTGAGTCGATAGTCGTGAGTCGATAGTCGTGAGTCGATAGTCGTGAGTCGATAGTCGTGAGTCGATAGTCGTGAGTCGATAGTCGTGAGTCGATAGTCGTGTGTCGATAGTCGTGAGTCGATAGTCGTGAGTCGATAGTCGTGAGTCGATAGTCGTGAGTCGACAGTCGTGAGTCCATAGTCGTGAGTCGTGAGTCGATAGTCGTGAGTCGATAGTCGTGAGTCGGAAGACGGAAGTCGGAAGACGGAAGTCGGAAGACGGAAGTCGGAAGTGGGAAGTCGGAAGACGGAAACGGAAGTCGGAAGACGGAATTCGAAAGACGGAAGTCTGAAGTGGGAAGTCGGAAGACGGAAGCGGAAGTCGGAAGACGAAATTCGAAAGACGGAAGTCGGAAGACGGAAGTCGGAAGACGGAGTCGGAAGCGAAAGTCGGAAGAGGGAAGTCGGAACGGTTGCTGGTAGTCGATAGTCGTGAGTCGGTAGTCGTGAGTCGATAGTCGTGAGTCGATAGTCGTGAGTCGATAGTCGTGAGTCGATAGTCGGAGTCGATAGTCGTGAGTCGATAGTCGTGAGTCGATAGTCGTGAGTCGATAGTCGTGAGTCGATAGTCGGAGTCGGAAGACGGAAGTCGGAAGACGGAAGCGGAAGTCGGAAGACGGAAGTCGAAAGTCGGAAGACGGAAGTCGGAAGACGGAAGTCGGTTCTCAGTTGCTGGTAGTCGGTTGTCAAAAGTCGGTTGTCGTGAGTCGATTGTCGTGAGTCGAAAGTCGTGAGTCGATAGTCGTGAGTCGATAGTCGTGAGTCGAAAGTCGTGAGTCGATAGTCGTGAGTCGATAGTCGTGAGTCGAAAGTCGTGAGTCGATAGTCGTGAGTCGATAGTCGTGAGTCGATAGTCGTGAGTCGATAGTCGTGAGTCGATAGTCGTGAGTCGATAGTCGTGAGTCGATAGTCGTGAGTCGATAGTCGGAGTCGATAGTCGTGAGTCGATAGTCGTGAGTCGATAGTCGTGAGTCGATAGTCGTGAGTCGATAGTCGTGAGTCGATAGTCGTGAGTCGATAGTCGTGAGTCGATAGTCGTGAGTCGAAAGTCGTGAGTCGATAGTCGAGAGTCGATAGTCGTGAGTCGATAGTCGTGAGTCGATAGTCGTGAGTCGATAGTCGTGAGTCGATAGTCGTGAGTCGATAGTCGGGAGTCGATAGTCGTGAGTCGATAGTCGTGAGTCGATAGTCGTGAGTCGATAGTCGTGAGTCGATAGTCGTGAGTCGAAAGTCGTGAGTCGATAGTCGAGAGTCGTGAGTCGATAGTCGTGAGTCGATAGTCGTGAGTCGATAGTCGTGAGTCGATAGTCGATAGTCGAGAGTCGATAGTCGTGAGTCGATAGTCGTGAGTCGATAGTCGTGAGTCGATAGTCGAGTCGATAGTCGATAGTCGTGAGTCGATAGTCGTGAGTCGATAGTCGTGAGTCGATAGTCGTGAGTCGATAGTCGTGAGTCGATAGTCGTGAGTCGATAGTCGTGAGTCGATAGTCGTGAGTCGATAGTCGTGAGTCGAAAGTCGTGAGTCGATAGTCGTGAGTCGATAGTCGTGAGTCGAAAGTTGTGAGTCGATAGTCGTGAGTCGATAGTCGTGAGTCGATTGTCGTGAGTCGATAGTCATGAGTCAATAGTCATGAGACGATAGTCGTGATTCGGAAGTTGGAATTCGGAAGACGGAAGCGGAAGTCGGAAGACGGAATTCGAAAGACGGAAGACGGAAGTCGGAAGTCGGAAGACGGAAGTCGGAAGACGGAAGACGGTTCTCTGTTACTGGTAGTCGGTTGTCGTGAGTCGGTTGTCGTGAGTCGATAGTCATGACTCGGAATTCGAAAATCGGTTCTCAGTTGTTGGTAGTCGGTTGTCGTAAGTCGGTTGTCGTGAATCGGTTGTCTTTAGTCGATAGTCGTGAGTCGATAGTCGTGAGTCGATAGTCGTGAGTCGATAGTCGTGAGTCGATAGTCGTGAGTCGAAAGTCGTGAGTCGATAGTCGTGAGTCGAAAGTCGTGAGTCGATAGTCGTGAGTCGAAAGTCGTGAGTCGAAAGTCGTGAGTCGATAGTCCTGAGTCGAAAGTCGTGAGTCGATAGTCGTGAGTCGATAGTCGTGAGTCGATAGTCGTGAGTCGATAGTCGTGAGTCGATAGTCGTGAGTCGATAGTCGTGAGTCGATAGTCGTGAGTCGATAGTCGTGAGTCGATAGTCGTGAGTCGATAGTCGTGAGTCGATAGTCGTGAGTCGATAGTCGTGAGTCGATAGTCGTGAGTCGACAGTCGAAAGTCGTGAGTCGATAGTCGTGAGTCGATAGTCGTGAGTCGATAGTCGGAGTCGATAGTCGTGAGTCGATAGTCGTGAGTCGATAGTCGTGAGTCGATAGTCGTGAGTCGATAGTGAGTCGATAGTCGTGAGTCGATAGTCGTGAGTCGATAGTCGTGAGTCGATAGTCGTGAGTCGATAGTCGTGAGTCGATAGTCGTGAGTCGATAGTCGAGAGTCGAGAGTCGATGAGTCGATAGTGAGTCGATAGTCGTGAGTCGATAGTCGTGAGTCGATAGTCGTGAGTCGATAGTCGTGAGTCGATAGTCGTGAGTCGATAGTCGTCGAGTCGATAGTCGTGAGTCGATAGTCGTGAGTCGATAGTCGTGAGTCGATAGTCGTGAGTCGATAGTCGTGAGTCGATAGTCGTGAGTCGATAGTCCTGAGTCGAAAGTCGTGAGTCGATAGTCGTGAGTCGATAGTCGTGAGTCGATAGTCGTGAGTCGATAGTCGTGAGTCGATAGTCGTGAGTCGATAGTCGTGAGTCGATAGTCGTGAGTCGATAGTCGTGAGTCGATAGTCGTGAGTCGATAGTCGTGAGTCGATAGTCGTGAGTCGATAGTCGTGAGTCGATAGTCGTGAGTCGATAGTCGTGAGTCGATAGTCGTGAGAGTCGATAGTCGTGAGTCGATAGTCGTGAGTCGATAGTCGTGAGTCGATAGTCGTGAGTCGATAGTCGTGAGTCGATAGTCGTGAGTCGATAGTCGTGAGTCGATAGTCGTGAGTCGATAGTCGTGAGTCGATAGTCGTGAGTCGAAAGTCGTGAGTCGATAGTCGTGAGTCGATAGTCGTGAGTCGATAGTCGAGAGTCGATAGTCGTGAGTCGATAGTCGTGAGTCGATAGTCGTGAGTCGATAGTCGTGAGTCGATAGTCGAGAGTCGATAGTCGTGAGTCGATAGTCGTGAGTCGATAGTCGTGAGTCGATAGTCGTGAGTCGATAGTCTTGAGTCGATAGTCGTGAGTCGATAGTCGTGAGTCGATAGTCGTGAGTCGAAAGTCGTGAGTCGATAGTCGTGAGTCGATAGTCGTGAGTCGATAGTCGTGAGTCGATAGTCGTGAGTCGATAGTCGTGAGTCGATAGTCGAGAGTCGATAGTCGTGAGTCGATAGTCGTGAGTCGATAGTCGTGAGTCGATAGTCGTGAGTCGATAGTCGAGAGTCGATAGTCGTGAGTCGAAAGTCGTGAGTCGATAGTCGTGAGTCGAAAGTCGTGAGTTGATAGTCGTGAGTCGATAGTCGTGAGTCGAAAGTCGTGAGTCGATAGTCCTGAGTCGAAAGTCGTGAGTCGATAGTCGAGAGTCGATAGTCGTGAGTCGATAGTCGTGAGTCGATAGTCGTGAGTCGATAGTCGATAGTCGAGAGTCGATAGTCGTGAGTCGATAGTCGTGAGTCGATAGTCGTGAGTCGATAGTCGTGAGTCGATAGTCGTGAGTCGATAGTCGTGAGTCGATAGTCGTGAGTCGAAAGTCGTGAGTCGATAGTCGTGAGTCGAAAGTCCTGAGTCGATAGTCGTGAGTCGATAGTCGTGAGTCGATAGTCGTGAGTCGATAGTCGTGAGTCGATAGTCGAGAGTCGAATGTTGTGAGTCGATAGTCGTGAGTCGATAGTCGTGACTCAATAGTCGTGAGTCGATAGTCGTGAGTCGAAAGTCGTGAGTCGATAGTCGTGGGTCGATAGTCGTGAGTCGATAGTCGTGAGTCGATAGTCGTGAGTCGAATGTCGTGAGTCGATAGTCGTGAGTCGATAGTCGTGAGTCGATAGTCGTGAGTCGATAGTCATGAGTCGGAATTCGAAAGTCGGTTTTCAGTTGTTGGTAGTCGGTTGTCAAAAGTCGGTTGTCGTGAGTCGGTTGTCGTGAGTCGATAGTCGTGAGTCGATAGTCGTGAGTCGATAGTCGTGAGTCGATAGTCGTGAGTCGATAGTCGTGAGTCGATAGTCGTGAGTCGAAAGTCGTGAGTCGATAGTCGTGAGTCAATAGTCGTGAGTCGATAGTCGTGAGTCGATAGTCGTGAGTCGATAGTCGTGAGTCGATAGTCGTGAGTCGATAGTCGTGAGTCGATAGTCGTGAGTCGATAGTCGTGAGTCGATAGTCGTGAGTCGATAGTCGTGAGTCGGATAGTCGGAAGTCGATAGTCGTGAGTCGATAGTCGTGAGTCGAAAGTCGTGAGTCGATAGTCGTGAAGACGGAAGTCGAAAGTCGGAAGTCGGAAGTCGGAAGTCGGAAGTCGGAAGACGGAAGTCGGAAGACGGAAGTCGGAAGACGGAAGTCGGTTCTCAGTTGCTGGTAGTCGGTTGTCGTGAGTCGGTTGTCGTGAGTCGATAGTCATGAGTCGGAATTCGAAAGTCGGTTCTCAGTTGTTGGTAGTCGGTTGTCAAAAGTCGGTTGTCGTGAGTCGGTTGTCGTGAGTCGATAGTCGTGAGTCGATAGTCGTGAGTCGATAGTCGTGAGTCGATAGTCGTGAGTCGATAGTCGTGAGTCGAAAGTCGTGAGTCGATAGTCGTGATTCAAAAGTCGTGAGTCGATAGTCGTGAGTCGATAGTCGTGAGTCGATAGTCGTGAGTCGATAGTCGTGAGTCGATAGTCGTGAGTCGATAGTCGTGAGTCGATAGTCGTGAGTCGAAAGTCGTGAGTCGATAGTCGTGAGTCGATAGTCGTGAGTCGATAGTCGTGAGTCGATAGTCGTGAGTCGATAGTCGTGAGTCGATAGTCGTGAGTCGATAGTCGTGAGTCGATAGTCGTGAGTCGATAGTCGTGAGTCGATAGTCGTGAGTCGATAGTCGTGAGTCGATAGTCGTGAGTCGATAGTCGTGAGTCGATAGTCGTGAGTCGATAGTCGTGAGTCGATAGTCGTGAGTCGATAGTCGTGAGTCGATAGTCGTGAGTCGATAGTCGTGAGTCGATAGTCGTGAGTCGATAGTCGTGAGTCGATAGTCGTGAGTCGATAGTCTTGAGTCGATAGTCGTGAGTCGATAGTCGTGAGTCGATAGTCGTGAGTCGATAGTCGTGAGTCGATAGTCGTGAGTCGATAGTCGTGAGTCGATAGTCGTGAGTCGATAGTCGTGAGTCGATAGTCGTGAGTCGAAAGTCGTGAGTCGATAGTCGTGGGTCGATAGTCGTGAGTCGATAGTCGTGAGTCGATAGTCGTGAGTCGATAGTCGTGAGTCGATAGTCGTGAGTCGATAGTCGTGAGTCGATAGTCGTGAGTCGATAGTCGTGAGTCGATAGTCGTGAGTCGATAGTCGTGAGTCGATAGTCATGAGTCGGAATTCGAAAGTCGGTTTTCAGTTGTTGGTAGTCGGTTGTCAAAAGTCGGTTGTCGTGAGTCGGTTGTCGTGAGTCGATAGTCGTGAGTCGATAGTCGTGAGTCGATAGTCGTGAGTCGATAGTCGTGAGTCGATAGTCGTGAGTCGAAAGTCGTGAGTCGACAGTCGTGATACAAATGTCGTGAGTCGATAGTCGTGAGTCGATAGTCGTGAGTCGATAGTCGTGAGTCGATAGTCGTGAGTCGACAGTCGTGAGTCGATAGTCGTGAGTCGATAGTCGTGAGTCGATAGTCGTGAGTCGATAGTCGTGAGTCGATAGTCGTGAGTCGATAGTCGTGAGTCGATAGTCGAAGTCGAAGTCGAGTCGATAGTCGGGAGTCGAAGTCGTGAGTCGATAGTCGAGAGTCGATAGTCGGAAGTCGGAAGTCGGAAGTCGGAAGTCGGAAGACGGAAGTCGGAAGTCGGAAGAAGTCGGAAGTCGGAAGTCGGAAGACGGAAGTCGGAAGACGGAAGTCGGTTCTCAGTGCTGGTAGTCGAGTCGTAGTCGTGAGTCGGTAGTCGTGAGTCGATAGTCATGAGTCGGAAGTCGAAAGTCGGTTCTCAGTTGTTGGTAGTCGGTAGTCAAAAGTCGAGTCGATAGTCGTGAGTCGGTTGTCGGAGTCGATAGTCGTGAGTCGATAGTCGTGAGTCGATAGTCGTGAGTCGATAGTCGTGAGTCGATAGTCGTGAGTCGATAGTCGTGAGTCGAAAGTCGGAGTCGATAGTCGTGAGTCGATAGTCGTGAGTCGATAGTCGTGAGTCGATAGTCGTGAGTCGATAGTCGTGAGTCGATAGTCGTGAGTCGATAGTCGTGAGTCGATAGTCGTGAGTCGATAGTCGTGAGTCGATAGTCGTGAGTCGATAGTCGTGAGTCGATAGTCGTGAGTCGATAGTCGGAGTCGATAGTCGTGAGTCGATAGTCGTGAGTCGATAGTCGTGAGTCGATAGTCGTGAGTCGATAGTCGTGAGTCGATAGTCGTGAGTCGATAGTCGATAGTCGATAGTGAGTCGATAGTCGTGAGTCGATAGTCGTGAGTCGATAGTCGTGAGTCGATAGTCGTGAGTCGATAGTCGTGAGTCGATAGTCGGAGTCGATAGTCGTGAGTCGATAGTCGTGAGTCGATAGTCGATAGTCGAGATAGTCTGTGAGTCGATAGTCGTGAGTCGATAGTCGTGAGTCGATAGTCGTGAGTCGATAGTCGTGAGTCGATAGTCGTGAGTCGATAGTCGTGAGTCGATAGTCGTGAGTCGATAGTCGTGAGTCGATAGTCGTGAGTCGATAGTCGTGAGTCGATAGTCGTGAGTCGATAGTCGTGAGTCGATAGTCGTGAGTCGATAGTCGTGAGTCGATAGTCGTGAGTCGATAGTCGTGAGTCGATAGTCGTGAGTCGATAGTCGTGAGTCGATAGTCGTGAGTCGATAGTCGTGAGTCGATAGTCGTGAGTCGATAGTCGTGAGTCGATAGTCGTGAGTCGATAGTCGTGAGTCGATAGTCGTGAGTCGATAGTCGTGAGTCGATAGTCGTGAGTCGATAGTCGTGAGTCGATAGTCGTGAGTCGATAGTCGTGAGTCGATAGTCGTGAGTCGATAGTCGTGAGTCGATAGTCGTGAGTCGATAGTCGTGAGTCGATAGTCGTGAGTCGATAGTCGTGAGTCGATAGTCGTGAGTCGATAGTCGTGAGTCGAGAATCGTGAGTCGGAAGTCGGAAGTCGATAGTCGGAAGTCGGAAGTCGGAAGACGGAAGTCGGAAGAGTCGAAAGTCGGAAGACGGAAGTCGGAAGACGGAAGTCGGAAGACGGAAGTCGGAAGACGGAAGTCGGAAGACGGAAGTCGGTTCTCAGTTGCTGGTAGTCGGTAGTCGTGAGTCGGTAGTCGTGAGTCGATAGTCGTGAGTCGGAATTCAAAAGTCGGTTCTCAGTTGTTGGTAGTCGGTTGTCAAAAGTCGGTTGTCGTGAGTCGGTTGTCGTGAGTCGATAGTCGTGAGTCGATAGTCGTGAGTCGATAGTCGTGAGTCGATAGTCGTGAGTCGATAGTCGTGAGTCGATAGTCGTGAGTCGATAGTCGTGAGTCGATAGTCGTGAGTCGATAGTCGTGAGTCGATAGTCGTGAGTCGATAGTCGTGAGTCGATAGTCGTGAGTCGATAGTCGTGAGTCGATAGTCGTGAGTCGATAGTCGTGAGTCGATAGTCGTGAGTCGATAGTCGTGAGTCGATAGTCGTGAGTCGATAGTCGTGAGTCGATAGTCGTGAGTCGATAGTCGTGAGTCGATAGTCGTGAGTCGATAGTCGAGTCGATAGTCGTGAGTCGATAGTCGTGAGTCGATAGTCGTGAGTCGATAGTCGTGAGTCGATAGTCGTGAGTCGATAGTCGTGAGTCGATAGTCGTGAGTCGATAGTCGTGAGTCGATAGTCGAGTCGATAGTCGATAGTCGTGAGTCGATAGTCGGGTCGAAGTCGTGAGTCGATAGTCGTGAGTCGATAGTCGTGAGTCGATAGTCGTGAGTCGATAGTCGTGAGTCGATAGTCGTGAGTCGATAGTCGTGAGTCGATAGTCGTGAGTCGATAGTCGTGAGTCGATAGTCGTGAGTCGATAGTCGTGAGTCGAGTCGATAGTCGGAAGCGGAAGTCGATAGTCGTGAGTCGAAAGTCGTGAGTCGATAGTCGGAAGTCGATAGTCGTGAGTCGATAGTCGTGAGTCGATAGTCGTGAGTCGATAGTCGTGAGTCGATAGTCGTGAGTCGAGTCGTAGTCGTGAGTCGATAGTCGTGAGTCGATAGTCGTGAGTCGATAGTCGTGAGTCGATAGTCGTGAGTCGATAGTCGTGAGTCGATAGTCGTGAGTCGATAGTCGTGAGTCGATAGTCGAGTCGATAGTCGTGAGTCGATAGTCGTGAGTCGATAGTCGTGAGTCGATAGTCGTGAGTCGATAGTCGTGAGTCGATAGTCGTGGAAAGTCGTGAGTCGATAGTCGTGAGTCGATAGTCGTGAGTCGATAGTCGTGAGTCGATAGTCGTGAGTCGATAGTCGTGAGTCGATAGTCGTGAGTCGATAGTCGTGAGTCGATAGTCGTGAGTCGATAGTCGATGAGTCGTGAGTCGATAGTCGTGAGTCGATAGTCGTGAGTCGATAGTCGTGAGTCGATAGTCGTGTGTGAGTCGATAGTCGTGAGTCGATAGTCGTGAGTCGATAGTCGTGAGTCGATAGTCGTGAGTCGATAGTCGTGAGTCGATAGTCGTGAGTCGATAGTCGTGAGTCGATAGTCGTGAGTCGAATCGATAGTCGGAGTCGATAGTCGTGAGTCGATAGTCGTGAGTCGATAGTCGTGAGTCGATAGTCGATAGTCGTGAGTCGATAGTCGTGAGTCGATAGTCGTGAGTCGATAGTCGTGAGTCGATAGTCGTGAGTCGGAATAGTCGTGAGTCGAGATAGTCGTGAGTCGATAGTCAAAGTCGAGTCGGTGGTAGTCGAGTCGATAGTCGTGAGTCGATAGTCGTGAGTCGATAGTCGTGGAGTCGGTTGTCGAAAGTCGGTTGAGGTCGATAGTCGTGAGTCGAAAGTCGAGTCGATTGTGAGTCGATAGTCGTGAGTCGATAGTCGTGAGTCGATAGTCGTGAGTCGATAGTCGTGAGTCGATAGTCGTGAGTCGATAGTCGTGAGTCGATAGTCGTGAGTCGATAGTCGTGAGTCGGAATAGTCGTGAGTCGATAGTCGTGAGTCGATAGTCGTGGAGTCGATAGTCGTGAGTCGATAGTCGTGAGTCGATAGTCGTGAGTCGATAGTCGTGAGTCGATAGTCGTGAGTCGATAGTCGTGAGTCGATAGTCGAGAGTCGATAGTCGTGAGTCGATAGTCGTGAGTCGATAGTCGTGAGTCGATAGTCGTGAGTCGATAGTCGGGAGTCGGATAGTCGGAGTCGATAGTCGTGAGTCGATAGTCGTGAGTCGATAGTCGTGAGTCGATAGTCGTGAGTCGATAGTCGTGAGTCGATAGTCGTGTCGGTCGATAGTCGTGAGTCGAAAGTCGTGAGTCGATAGTCGTGAGTCGAAAGTCGCGAGTCGATAGTCGTGAGTCGATAGTCGTGAGTCGATAGTCGTGAGTCGATAGTCGTGAGTCGATAGTCGTGAGTCGATGTGGTCGTGAGTCGATAGTCGTGAGTCGATAGTCGTGAGTCGATAGTCGTGAGTCGATAGTCGTGAGTCGATAGTCGTGAGTCGATAGTCGTGAGTCGATAGTCGTGGAGTCGATAGTCGTGAGTCGATAGTCGTGAGTCGATAGTCGAGTGAGTCGATAGTCGTGAGTCGATAGTCGTGAGTCGATAGTCGTGAGTCGATAGTCGTGAGTCGATAGTCGTGAGTCGATAGTCGTGAGTCGATAGTCGTGAGTCGATAGTCGTGAGTCGATAGTCGTGAGTCGATAGTCGTGAGTCGATAGTCGTGAGTCGATAGTCGGAGTGGATAGTCGAGTGACGTGAGTCGATAGTCGTGAGTCGATAGTCGTGAGTCGATAGTCGTGAGTCGATAGTCGTGAGTCAATAGTCGTGAGTCGATGGTCCTGAGTCGAAAGTCGTGAGTCGATAGTCGTGAGTCGATAGTCGTGAGTCGATAGTCGTGAGTCGATAGTCGTGAGTCGATAGTCGTGAGTCGATAGTCGTGAGTCGATAGTCGTGAGTCGATAGTCGTGAGTCGATAGTCGTGAGTCGATAGTCGTGAGTCGATAGTCGTGAGTCGTGAATAGTCCGAGTCGATAGTCGTGAGTCGATAGTCGTGAGTCGATAGTCGTGAGTCGATAGTCGTGAGTCGATAGTCGTGAGTCGATAGTCGTGAGTCGATAGTCGTGAGTCGATAGTCGTGAGTCGATAGTCGTGAGTCGATAGTCGTGAGTCGATAGTCGTGAGTCGATAGTCGTGAGTCGATAGTCGTGAGTCGATAGTCGTGAGTCGATGATGTCGTGAGTCGATAGTCGTGAGTCGATAGTCGAGAGTCGATAGTCGTGAGTCGATAGTCGTGAGTCGATAGTCGTGAGTCGATAGTCGTGAGTCGATAGTCGAGAGTCGATAGTCGTGAGTCGATAGTCGTGAGTCGATAGTCGTGAGTCGATAGTCGTGAGTCGATAGTCGTGAGTCGATAGTCGTGAGTCGATAGTCGTGAGTCGATAGTCGTGAGTCGATAGTCGTGAGTCGAAAGTCGTGAGTCGATAGTCGTGAGTCGATAGTCGTGAGTCGATAGTCGTGAGTCGATAGTCGTGAGTCGATGGTCGTGAGTCGATAGTCGTGAGTCGATAGTCGTGAGTCGATAGTCGTGAGTCGATAGTCGTGAGTCGATAGTCGTGAGTCGATAGTCGTGAGTCGATAGTCGTGAGTCGATAGTCGTGAGTCGATAGTCGTGAGTCGATAGTCGTGAGTCGATAGTCGTGAGTCGATAGTCGTGAGTCGATAGTCGTGAGTCGATAGTCGTGAGTCGATAGTCGTGAGTCGATAGTCGTGAGTCGATAGTCGTGAGTCGATAGTCGATAGTCGTGAGTCGATAGTCGTGAGTCGAAGATAGTCGTGAGTCGATAGTCGTGAGTCGATAGTCGTGAGTCGATAGTCGTGAGTCGATAGTCGTGAGTCGATAGTCGTGAGTCGATAGTCGTGAGTCGATAGTCGTGAGTCGAAAGCCGAGTCGATAGTCGTGAGTCGATAGTCGTGAGTCGATAGTCGTGAGTCGATAGTCGTGAGTCGATAGTCGTGTCAATAGTCGATAGTCGTGAGTCGATACCTGAGTCGATAGTCGTGAGTCGATAGTCGTGAGTCGATAGTCGTGAGTCGATAGTCGTGAGTCGATAGTCGTGAGTCGATAGTCGTGAGTCGATAGTCGTGAGTCGATAGTCGTGAGTCGATAGTCGTGAGTCGATAGTCGTGAGTCGATAGTCGATAGTCGATGAGTCGTGAGTCGATAGTCGTGAGTCGATAGTCGTGAGTCGATAGTCGTGAGTCGATAGTCGATAGTCGAGTCGATAGTCGTGAGTCGATAGTCGTGAGTCGATAGTCGTGAGTCGATAGTCGGAGTCGATAGTCGTGAGTCGATAGTCGTGAGTCGATAGTCGTGAGTCGATAGTCGTGAGTCGATAGTCGGAGTCGACGGTCGTGAGTCGATAGTCGTGAGTCGATAGTCGCGTGAGTCGATAGTCGTGAGTCGATAGTCGTGAGTCGATAGTCGTGAGTCGGATAGTCGTGAGTCGATAGTCGTGAGTCGATAGTCGTGGAGTCGATAGTCGTGAGTCGATAGTCGTGAGTCGATAGTCGTGAGTCGATAGTCGTGAGTCGATAGTCGTGAGTCGATAGTCGGAGTCGATAGTCGTGAGTCGATAGTCGTGAGTCGATAGTCGTGAGTCGATAGTCGGGTCGATAGTCGGAGTAAAGTCGTGAGTCGATAGTCGTGAGTCGATAGTCGGAGTCGATAGTCGTGAGTCGATAGTCGTGAGTCGATAGTCGTCGATAGTCGGGTTGTCAAGAGTCGATAGTCGTGAGTCGATAGTCGTGAGTCGATAGTCGTGAGTCGATAGTCGTGAGTCGATAGTCGTGAGTCGATAGTCGTGAGTCGATAGTCGTGAGTCGATAGTCGTGAGTCGATAGTCGTGAGTCGATAGTCGCGAGTCGATAGTCGTGAGTCGATAGTCGTGAGTCGAAGATAGTCGTGAGTCGATAGTCGTGAGTCGATAGTCGTGAGTCGATAGTCGTGAGTCGATAGTCGTGAGTCGATGAGTCGATAGTCGTGAGTCGATAGTCGTGAGTCGATAGTCGTGAGTCGATAGTCGTGAGTCGATAGTCGTGAGTCGATAGTCGTGAGTCGATAGTCGTGAGTCGATAGTCGTGAGTCGATAGTCGAAGTCGTGAGTCGAAGAGTCGATAGTCGTGAGTCGATAGTCGTGAGTCGATAGTCGTGAGTCGATAGTCGTGAGTCGATAGTCGTGAGTCGATAGTCGTGAGTCGATAGTCGTGAGTCGATAGTCGTGAGTCGATAGTCGTGAGTCGATAGTCGTGAGTCGATAGTCGTGAGTCGATAGTCGTGAGTCGATAGTCGTGAGTCGATAGTCGTGAGTCGATAGTCGTGAGTCGATAGTCGTGAGTCGATAGTCGTGAGTCGATAGTCGTGAGTCGATAGTCGTGAGTCGATAGTCGTGAGTCGATAGTCGTGAGTCGATAGTCGTGAGTCGATAGTCGTGAGTCGATAGTCGTGAGTCGATAGTCGTGAGTCGATAGTCGTGAGTCGATAGTCGTGAGTCGATAGTCGTGAAGTCGATAGTCGTCGAGTCGATAGTCGTGAGTCGATAGTCGTGAGTCGATAGTCGTGAGTCGATAGTCGTGAGTCGATAGTCGTGAGTCGATAGTCGTGAGTCGATAGTCGTGAGTCGATAGTCGTGAGTCGATAGTCGCGAGTCGATAGTCGTGAGTCGATAGTCGTGAGTCGATAGTCGTGAGTCGATAGTCGTGAGTCGATAGTCGTGAGTCGATAGTCGTGAGTCGATAGTCGTGAGTCGATAGTCGTGAGTCGATAGTCGAGTGTTGATAGTCGATAGTCGTGAGTCGATAGTCGTGAGTCGATAGTCGTGAGTCGATAGTCGTGAGTCGATAGTCGTGAGTCGATAGTCGTGAGTCGATAGTCGTGAGTCGATAGTCGTGAGTCGATAGTCGTGAGTCGATAGTCGTGAGTCGATAGTCGTGAGTCGATAGTCGTGAGTCGATAGTCGTGAGTCGATAGTCGTGAGTCGATAGTCGTGAGTCGATAGTCGTGAGTCGATAGTCGTGAGTCGATAGTCGTGAGTCGATAGTCGTGAGTCGATAGTCGTGAGTCGATAGTCGTGAGTCGATAGTCGTGAGTCGATAGTCGTGAGTCGATAGTCGTGAGTCGATAGTTGTGAGTCGATAGTCGTGAGTCGATAGTCGTGAGTCGATAGTCGTGAGTCGATAGTCGTGAGTCGATAGTCGTGAGTCGATAGTCGTGAGTCGATAGTCGTGAGTCGATAGTCGTGAGTCGATAGTCGTGAGTCGATAGTCGTGAGTCGATAGTCGTGAGTCGATAGTCGTGAGTCGATAGTCGTGAGTCGATAGTCGTGAGTCGATAGTCGTGAGTCGATAGTCGTGAGTCGATAGTCGTGAGTCGATAGTCGTGAGTCGATAGTCGTGAGTCGATAGTCGTGAGTCGATAGTCGTGAGTCGATAGTCGTGAGTCGATAGTCGTGAGTCGGATAGTCGTGAGTCGATAGTCGTGAGTCGATAGTCGTGAGTCGATAGTCGTGAGTCGATAGTCGTGAGTCGATAGTCGTGAGTCGATAGTCGTGAGTCGATAGTCGTGAGTCGATAGTCGATTCTGAGTCGATAGTCGTGAGTCGATAGTCGTGAGTCGATAGTCGTGAGTCGATAGTCGTGAGTCGATAGTCGTGAGTCGATAGTCGAGTTGTGAGTCGATAGTCGTGAGTCGATAGTCGTGAGTCGATAGTCGTGAGTCGATAGTCGTGAGTCGATAGTCGTGAGTCGATAGTCGTGAGTCGATAGTCGTGGAGTCGATAGTCGTGAGTCGATAGTCGTGAGTCGATAGTCGTGAGTCGATAGTCGTGAGTCGATAGTCGTGAGTCGATAGTCGTGAGTCGATAGTCGTGAGTCGATAGTCGTGAGTCGATAGTCGTGAGTCGATAGTCGTGAGTCGATAGTCGTGAGTCGATAGTCGTGAGTCGATAGTCGTGAGTCGATAGTCGTGAGTCGATAGTCGTGAGTCGATAGTCGTGAGTCGATAGTCGTGAGTCGATAGTCGTGAGTCGATAGTCGTGAGTCGATAGTCGTGAGTCGATAGTCGTGAGTCGATAGTCGTGAGTCGATAGTCGTGAGTCGATAGTCGTGAGTCGATAGTCGTGAGTCGATAGTCGTGAGTCGATAGTCGTGAGTCGATAGTCGTGAGTCGATAGTCGATAGTCGATGAGTCGATAGTCGTGAGTCGATAGTCGTGAGTCGATAGTCGTGAGTCGATAGTCGTGAGTCGATAGTCGTGAGTCGATAGTCGTGAGTCGATAGTCGTGAGTCGATAGTCGTGAGTCGATAGTCGTGAGTCGATAGTCGTGAGTCGATAGTCGTGAGTCGATAGTCGTGAGTCGATAGTCGTGAGTCGATAGTCGTGAGTCGATAGTCGTGAGTCGATAGTCGTGAGTCGATAGTCGTGAGTCGATAGTCGTGAGTCGATAGTCGTGAGTCGATAGTCGTGAGTCGATAGTCGTGAGTCGATAGTCGTGAGTCGATAGTCGTGAGTCGATAGTCGTGAGTCGATAGTCGTGAGTCGATAGTCGTGAGTCGATAGTCGTGAGTCGATAGTCGTGAGTCGATAGTCGTGAGTCGATAGTCGTGAGTCGATAGTCGTGAGTCGATAGTCGTGAGTCGATAGTCGTGAGTCGATAGTCGTGAGTCGATAGTCGTGAGTCGATAGTCGTGAGTCGATAGTCGTGAGTCGATAGTCGTGAGTCGATAGTCGTGAGTCGATAGTCGTGAGTCGATAGTCGGAGTCGATAGTCGTGAGTCGATGAGTCGATAGTCGTGAGTCGATAGTCGTGAGTCGATAGTCGTGAGTCGATAGTCGTGAGTCGATAGTCGTGAGTCGATAGTCGTGAGTCGATAGTCGTGAGTCGATAGTCGTGAGTCGATAGTCGTGAGTCGATAGTCGTGAGTCGATAGTCGTGAGTCGATAGTCGTGAGTCGATAGTCGTGAGTCGATAGTCGTGAGTCGATAGTCGTGAGTCGATAGTCGTGAGTCGATAGTCGTGAGTCGATAGTCGTGAGTCGATAGTCGTGAGTCGATAGTCGTGAGTCGATAGTCGTGAGTCGATAGTCGTGAGTCGATAGTCGTGAGTCGATAGTCGTGAGTCGATAGTCGTGAGTCGATAGTCGTGAGTCGATAGTCGTGAGTCGATAGTCGTGAGTCGATAGTCGTGAGTCGATAGTCGTGAGTCGATAGTCGTGAGTCGAGTCGATAGTCGTGAGTCGATAGTCGTGAGTCGATAGTCGTGAGTCGATAGTCGTGAGTCGATAGTCGTGAGTCGATAGTCGTGAGTCGATAGTCGTGAGTCGATAGTCGTGAGTCGATAGTCGTGAGTCGATAGTCGTGAGTCGATAGTCGTGAGTCGATAGTCGATAGTCGTGAGTCGATAGTCGGAGTCGATAGTCGTGAGTCGATAGTCGTGAGTCGATAGTCGTGAGTCGATAGTCGTGAGTCGATAGTCGTGAGTCGATAGTCGTGAGTCGATAGTCGTGAGTCGATAGTCGTGAGTCGATAGTCGTGAGTCGTCGTGAGTCGAGAGTCGATAGTCGTGAGTCGATAGTCGTGAGTCGATAGTCGTGAGTCGATAGTCGTGAGTCGATAGTCGTGAGTCGATAGTCCGTGAGTCGATAGTCGTGAGTCGATAGTCGTGAGTCGATAGTCGTGAGTCGATAGTCGTGAGTCGATAGTCGTGAGTCGATAGTCGTGAGTCGATAGTCGTGAGTCGATAGTCGTGAGTCGATAGTCGTGAGTCGATAGTCGTGAGTCGATAGTCGTGAGTCGATAATAGTCGTGAGTCGATAGTCGTGAGTCGATAGTCGTGAGTCGATAGTCGTGAGTCGATAGTCGTGAGTCGATAGTCGTGAGTCGATAGTCGTGAGTCGATAGTCGTGAGTCGATAGTCGTGAGTCGATAGTCGTGAGTCGATAGTCGTGAGTCGATAGTCGTGAGTCGATAGTCGTGAGTCGATAGTCGTGAGTCGATAGTCGTGAGTCGATAGTCGTGAGTCGATAGTCGTGAGTCGATAGTCGTGTGAGTCGATAGTCGTGAGTCGATAGTCGTGAGTCGATAGTCGTGAGTCGATAGTCGTGAGTCGATAGTCGTGAGTCGATAGTCGTGAGTCGATAGTCGTGAGTCGATAGTCGTGAGTCGATAGTCGTGAGTCGATAGTCGTGAGTCGATAGTCGTGAGTCGATAGTCGTGAGTCGATAGTCGTGAGTCGATAGTCGTGAGTCGATAGTCGTGAGTCGATAGTCGTGAGTCGATAGTCGTGAGTCGATGGTCCTGAGTCGAAAGTCGTGAGTCGATAGTCGTGAGTCGATAGTCGTGAGTCGATAGTCGTGAGTCGATAGTCGTGAGTCGATAGTCGTGAGTCGATAGTCGTGAGTCGATAGTCGTGAGTCGATAGTCGTGAGTCGATAGTCGTGAGTCGATAGTCGTGAGTCGATAGTCGTGAGTCGATAGTCGTGAGTCGATAGTCGTGAGTCGATAGTCGTGAGTCGATAGTCGTGAGTCGATAGTCGTGAGTCGATAGTCGTGAGTCGATAGTCGTGAGTCGATAGTCGTGAGTCGATAGTCGTGAGTCGATAGTCGTGAGTCGATAGTCGTGAGTCGATAGTCGTGAGTCGATAGTCGTGAGTCGATAGTCGTGAGTCGATAGTCGTGAGTCGATAGTCGTGAGTCGATAGTCGTGAGTCGATAGTCGTGAGTCGATAGTCGTGAGTCGATGGTCCTGAGTCGAAAGTCGTGAGTCGATAGTCGTGAGTCGATAGTCGTGAGTCGATAGTCGTGAGTCGATAGTCGTGAGTCGATAGTCGTGAGTCGATAGTCGTGAGTCGATAGTCGTGAGTCGATAGTCGTGAGTCGATAGTCGTGAGTCGATAGTCGTGAGTCGATAGTCGTGAGTCGATAGTCGTGAGTCGATAGTCGTGAGTCGATAGTCGTGAGTCGATAGTCGTGAGTCGATAGTCGTGAGTCGATAGTCGTGAGTCGATAGTCGATAGTCGTGAGTCGATAGTCGTGAGTCGATAGTCGTGAGTCGATAGTCGTGAGTCGATAGTCGTGAGTCGATAGTCGTGAGTCGATAGTCGTGAGTCGATAGTCGTGAGTCGATAGTCGTGAGTCGATAGTCGTGAGTCGATAGTCGTGAGTCGATAGTCGTGAGTCGATAGTCGTGAGTCGATAGTCGTGAGTCGATAGTCGTGAGTCGATAGTCGTGAGTCGATAGTCGTGAGTCGATAGTCGTGAGTCGATAGTCGTGAGTCGATAGTCGTGAGTCGATAGTCGTGAGTCGATAGTCGTGAGTCGATAGTCGTGAGTCGATAGTCGTGAGTCGATAGTCGTGAGTCGATAGTCGTGAGTCGATAGTCGTGAGTCGATAGTCGTGAGTCGATAGTCGTGAGTCGATAGTCGTGAGTCGATAGTCGTGAGTCGATAGTCGTGAGTCGATAGTCGTGAGTCGATAGTCGTGAGTCGATAGTCGTGAGTCGATAGTCGTGAGTCGATAGTCGTGAGTCGATAGTCGTGAGTCGATAGTCGTGAGTCGATAGTCGTGAGTCGATAGTCGTGAGTCGATAGTCGTGAGTCGATAGTCGTGAGTCGATAGTCGTGAGTCGATAGTCGTGAGTCGATAGTCGTGAGTCGATAGTCGTGAGTCGATAGTCGTGAGTCGATAGTCGTGAGTCGATAGTCGTGAGTCGATAGTCGTGAGTCGATAGTCGTGAGTCGATAGTCGTGAGTCGATAGTCGTGAGTCGATAGTCGTGAGTCGATAGTCGTGAGTCGATAGTCGTGAGTCGATAGTCGTGAGTCGATAGTCGTGAGTCGATAGTCGTGAGTCGATAGTCGTGAGTCGATAGTCGTGAGTCGATAGTCGTGAGTCGATAGTCGTGAGTCGATAGTCGAGTCGATAGTCGTGAGTCGATAGTCGTGAGTCGATAGTCGTGAGTCGATAGTCGTGAGTCGATAGTCGTGAGTCGATAGTCGTGAGTCGATAGTCGTGAGTCGATAGTCGTGAGTCGATAGTCGTGAGTCGATAGTCGTGAGTCGATAGTCGTGAGTCGATAGTCGTGAGTCGATAGTCGTGAGTCGAATAGTCGTGAGTCGATAGTCGTGAGTCGATAGTCGTGAGTCGATAGTCGTGAGTCGATAGTCGTGAGTCGAGTCGATAGTCGTGAGTCGATAGTCGTGAGTCGTCGATAGTCGTGAGTCGATAGTCGTGAGTCGATAGTCGTGAGTCGATAGTCGTGAGTCGATAGTCGTGAGTCGATAGTCGT
The DNA here is from genome assembly GCA_018904165.1 of Zaprionus camerounensis. NCBI lineage: Eukaryota > Metazoa > Arthropoda > Insecta > Diptera > Drosophilidae > Zaprionus > Zaprionus camerounensis. Next base: position 215,133 of record JAEIFS010000602.1, read on the forward strand.
GAGTCGATAGTCGTGAGTCGATAGTCGTGAGTCGATAGTCGTGAGTCGATAGTCGTGAGTCGATAGTCGTGAGTCGATAGTCGTGAGTCGATAGTCGTGAGTCGATAGTCGTGAGTCGATAGTCGTGAGTCGATAGTCGTGAGTCGATAGTCGTGAGTCGATAGTCGTGAGTCGATAGTCGTGAGTCGATAGTCGTGAGTCGATAGTCGTGAGTCGATAGTCGGAGTCGATAGTCGTGAGTCGATAGTCGTGAGTCGATAGTCGTGAGTCGATAGTCGTGAGTCGATAGTCGTGAGTCGATAGTCGTGAGTCGATAGTCGTGAGTCGATAGTCGTGAGTCGATAGTCGGAGTCGATAGTCGTGAGTCGATAGTCGTGAGTCGATAGTCGTGAGTCGAGTCGATAGTCGTGAGTCGATAGTCGTGAGTCGATAGTCGTGAGTCGATAGTCGTGAGTCGATAGTCGTGAGTCGATAGTCGTGAGTCGATAGTCGTGAGTCGATAGTCGGAGTCGATAGTCGTGAGTCGATAGTCGTGAGTCGATAGTCGTGAGTCGATAGTCGTGAGTCGATAGTCGTGAGTCGATAGTCGTGAGTCGATAGTCGTGAGTCGATAGTCGTGAGTCGATAGTCGTGAGTCGATAGTCGTGAGTCGATAGTCGTGAGTCGATAGTCGTGAGTCGATAGTCGTGAGTCGATAGTCGTGAGTCGATAGTCGTGAGTCGATAGTCGTGAGTCGATAGTCGTGAGTCGATAGTCGTGAGTCGATAGTCGTGAGTCGATAGTCGTGAGTCGATAGTCGTGAGTCGATAGTCGTGAGTCGAGTCGATAGTCGTGAGTCGATAGTCGTGAGTCGATAGTCGTGAGTCGATAGTCGTGAGTCGATAGTCGTGAGTCGATAGTCGTGAGTCGATAGTCGTGAGTCGATAGTCGTGAGTCGATAGTCGTGAGTCGATAGTCGTGAGTCGATAGTCGTGAGTCGATAGTCGTGAGTCGATAGTCGTGAGTCGATAGTCGAGTCGAGTCGATAGTCGTGAGTCGATAGTCGTGAGTCGATAGTCGTGAGTCGATAGTCGTGAGTCGATAGTCGTGAGTCGATAGTCGTGAGTCGATAGTCGTGAGTCGATAGTCGTGAGTCGATAGTCGTGAGTCGATAGTCGTGAGTCGATAGTCGAGTCGATAGTCGATAGTCGTGAGTCGATAGTCGTGAGTCGATAGTCGTGAGTCGATAGTCGTGAGTCGATAGTCGGAGTCGATAGTCGTGAGTCGATAGTCGGAGTCGATAGTCGGAGTCGATAGTCGTGAGTCGATAGTCGTGAGTCGATAGTCGTGAGTCGATAGTCGTGAGTCGATAGTCGTGAGTCGATAGTCGTGAGTCGATAGTCGTGAGTCGATAGTCGTGAGTCGATAGTCGTGAGTCGATAGTCGTGAGTCGATAGTCGAGTCGATAGTCGTGAGTCGATAGTCGTGAGTCGATAGTCGTGAGTCGATAGTCGTGAGTCGATAGTCGTGAGTCGATAGTCGTGAGTCGATAGTCGTGAGTCGATAGTCGTGAGTCGATAGTCGTGAGTCGATAGTCGTGAGTCGATAGTCGTGAGTCGATAGTCGTGAGTCGATAGTCGTGAGTCGATAGTCGTGAGTCGATAGTCGTGAGTCGATAGTCGTGAGTCGATAGTCGTGAGTCGATAGTCGTGAGTCGATAGTCGTGAGTCGATAGTCGTGAGTCGATAGTCGTGAGTCGATAGTCGTGAGTCGATAGTCGTGAGTCGATAGTCGTGAGTCGATAGTCGTGAGTCGATAGTCGTGAGTCGATAGTCGTGAGTCGATAGTCGTGAGTCGATAGTCGTGAGTCGATAGTCGTGAGTCGATAGTCGTGAGTCGATAGTCGTGAGTCGATAGTCGAGTCGATAGTCGGAGTCGATAGTCGTGAGTCGATAGTCGTGAGTCGATAGTCGTGAGTCGATAGTCGTGAGTCGATAGTCGTGAGTCGATAGTCGTGAGTCGATAGTCGTGAGTCGATAGTCGTGAGTCGATAGTCGTGAGTCGATAGTCGTGAGTCGATAGTCGTGAGTCGATAGTCGTGAGTCGATAGTCGTGAGTCGATAGTCGTGAGTCGATAGTCGTGAGTCGATAGTCGAGTCGATACGTCGAGTCGATAGTCGTGAGTCGATAGTCGTGAGTCGATAGTCGTGAGTCGATAGTCGTGAGTCGATAGTCGTGAGTCGATAGTCGTCGAGTCGATAGTCGTGAGTCGATAGTCGTGAGTCGATAGTCGTGAGTCGATAGTCGCGAGTCGATAGTCGTGAGTCGATAGTCGTGAGTCGATAGTCGTGAGTCGATAGTCGTGAGTCGATAGTCGTGAGTCGATAGTCGGAGTCGATAGTCGTGAGTCGATAGTCGTGAGTCGATAGTCGTGAGTCGATAGTCGTGAGTCGATAGTCGTGAGTCGATAGTCGTGAGTCGATAGTCGTGAGTCGATAGTCGTGAGTCGATAGTCGTGAGTCGATAGTCGTGAGTCGATAGTCGTGAGTCGATAGTCGTGAGTCGATAGTCGTGAGTCGATAGTCGTGAGTCGATAGTCGTGAGTCGATAGTAGTCGATAGTCGTGAGTCGATAGTCGTGAGTCGATAGTCGTGAGTCGATAGTCGTGAGTCGATAGTCGTGAGTCGATAGTCGTGAGTCGATAGTCGTGAGTCGATAGTCGAGTCGATAGTCGATAGTCGTGAGTCGATAGTCGGAGTCGATAGTCGTGAGTCGATAGTCGTGAGTCGATAGTCGTGAGTCGATAGTCGTGAGTCGATAGTCGTGAGTCGATAGTCGTGAGTCGATAGTCGTGAGTCGATAGTCGTGAGTCGATAGTCGTGAGTCGATAGTCGAGTCGATAGTCGAAGTCGTGAGTCGATAGTCGTGAGTCGAAAGTCGTGAGTCGATAGTCGTGAGTCGATAGTCGTGAGTCGATAGTCGTGAGTCGATAGTCGTGAGTCGATAGTCGAGTGAGTCGATAGTCGTGAGTCGATAGTCGTGAGTCGATAGTCGAGTCGATAGTCGTGAGTCGATAGTCGTGAGTCGATAGTCGTGAGTCGATAGTCGTGAGTCGATAGTCGTGAGTCGATAGTCGTGAGTCGATAGTCGTGAGTCGATAGTCGTGAGTCGATAGTCGTGAGTCGATAGTCGTGAGTCGATAGTCGTGAGTCGATAGTCGTGAGTCGATAGTCGTGAGTCGATAGTCGTGAGTCGATAGTCGTGAGTCGATAGTCGTGAGTCGATAGTCGTGAGTCGATAGTCGTGAGTCGATAGTCGTGAGTCGATAGTCGTGAGTCGATAGTCGTGAGTCGATAGTCGTGAGTCGATAGTCGTGAGTCGATAGTCGTGAGTCGATAGTCGTGAGTCGATAGTCGTGAGTCGATAGTCGTGAGTCGATAGTCGTGAGTCGATAGTCGTGAGTCGATAGTCGTGAGTCGATAGTCGTGAGTCGATAGTCGGTGAGTCGATAGTCGTGAGTCGATAGTCGTGAGTCGATAGTCGTGAGTCGATAGTCGTGAGTCGATAGTCGTGAGTCGATAGTCGTGAGTCGATAGTCGTGAGTCGATAGTCGTGAGTCGATAGTCGAGTCGATAGTCGTGAGTCGATAGTCGTGAGTCGATAGTCGTGAGTCGATAGTCGTGAGTCGATAGTCGGAGTCGATAGTCGTGAGTCGATAGTCGTGAGTCGATAGTCGTGAGTCGATAGTCGTGAGTCGATAGTCGTGAGTCGATAGTCGTGAGTCGATAGTCGTGAGTCGATAGTCGTGAGTCGATAGTCGTGAGTCGATAGTCGTGAGTCGATAGTCGTGAGTCGATAGTCGTGAGTCGATAGTCGTGAGTCGATAGTCGTGAGTCGATAGTCGTGAGTCGATAGTCGTGAGTCGATAGTCGTGAGTCGATAGTCGTGAGTCGATAGTCGTGAGTCGATAGTCGTGAGTCGATAGTCGTGAGTCGATAGTCGAGTCGATAGTCGTGAGTCGATAGTCGTGAGTCGATAGTCGTGAGTCGATAGTCGTGAGTCGATAGTCGTGAGTCGATAGTCGTGAGTCGATAGTCGTGAGTCGATAGTCGTGAGTCGATAGTCGTGAGTCGATAGTCGTGAGTCGATAGTCGTGAGTCGATAGTCGTGAGTCGATAGTCGTGAGTCGATAGTCGTGAGTCGATAGTCGTGAGTCGATAGTCGTGAGTCGATAGTCGTGAGTCGATAGTCGTGAGTCGATAGTCGTGAGTCGATAGTCGTGAGTCGATAGTCGTGAGTCGATAGTCGTGAGTCGATAGTCGTGAGTCGATAGTCGTGAGTCGATAGTCGAGTCGATAGTCGTGAGTCGATAGTCGTGAGTCGATAGTCGTGAGTCGATAGTCGTGAGTCGATAGTCGTGAGTCGATAGTCGTGAGTCGATAGTCGTGAGTCGATAGTCGTGAGTCGATAGTCGTGAGTCGATAGTCGTGAGTCGATAGTCGAGTCGATAGTCGTGAGTCGATAGTCGTGAGTCGATAGTCGTGAGTCGATAGTCGTGAGTCGATAGTCGTGAGTCGATAGTCGTGAGTCGATAGTCGTGAGTCGATAGTCGTGAGTCGATAGTCGTGAGTCGATAGTCGTGAGTCGATAGTCGTGAGTCGATAGTCGTGAGTCGATAGTCGTGAGTCGATAGTCGTGAGTCGATAGTCGTGAGTCGATAGTCGTGAGTCGATAGTCGTGAGTCGATAGTCGTGAGTCGATAGTCGTGAGTCGATAGTCGGAGTCGATAGTCGTGAGTCGATAGTCGTGAGTCGATAGTCGTGAGTCGATAGTCGTGAGTCGATAGTCGTGAGTCGATAGTCGTGAGTCGATAGTCGTGAGTCGATAGTCGTGAGTCGATAGTCGTGAGTCGATAGTCGTGAGTCGATAGTCGTGAGTCGATAGTCGTGAGTCGATAGTCGTGAGTCGATAGTCGTGAGTCGATAGTCGTGAGTCGATAGTCGTGAGTCGATAGTCGTGAGTCGATAGTCGGAGTCGATAGTCGTGAGTCGATAGTCGTGAGTCGATAGTCGTGAGTCGATAGTCGTGAGTCGATAGTCGTGAGTCGATAGTCGTGAGTCGATAGTCGGAGTCGATAGTCGTGAGTCGATAGTCGTGAGTCGATAGTCGTGAGTCGATAGTCGTGAGTCGATAGTCGTGAGTCGATAGTCGTGAGTCGATAGTCGTGAGTCGATAGTCGTGAGTCGATAGTCGTGAGTCGATAGTTTGAGTCGATAGTCGTGAGTCGATAGTCGTGAGTCGATAGTCGTGAGTCGATAGTCGTGAGTCGATAGTCGTGAGTCGATAGTCGAGTCGATAGTCGTGAGTCGATAGTCGGGTGAGTCGATAGTCGTGAGTCGATAGTCGTGAGTCGATAGTCGTGAGTCGATAGTCGTGAGTCGATAGTCGTGAGTCGATAGTCGTGAGTCGATAGTCGTGAGTCGATAGTCGTGAGTCGATAGTCGTGAGTCGATAGTCGTGAGTCGATAGTCGTGAGTCGATAGTCGTGAGTCGATAGTCGTGAGTCGATAGTCGTGAGTCGATAGTCGTGAGTCGATAGTCGTGAGTCGATAGTCGTGAGTCGATAGTCGTGAGTCGATAGTCGTGAGTCGAAAGTCGTGAGTCGATAGTCGTGAGTCGATAGTCGTGAGTCGATAGTCGTGAGTCGATAGTCGTGAGTCGATAGTCGTGAGTCGAAAGTCGTGAGTCGATAGTCGGTGTCGTGAGTCGATAGTCGTGAGTCGATAGTCGTGAGTCGATAGTCGTGAGTCGATAGTCGGAGTCGATAGTCGTGAGTCGATAGTGAGTCGATAGTCGTGAGTCGATAGTCGTGAGTCGAAAGTCGTGAGTCGATAGTCGTGAGTCGATAGTCGAGTCGATAGTCGAGTCGATAGTCGTGAGTCGATAGTCGTGAGTCGATAGTCGTGAGTCGATAGTCGTGAGTCGATAGTCGTGAGTCGATAGTCGTGAGTCGATAGTCGTGAGTCGATAGTCGAGTCGATAGTCGTGAGTCGATAGTCGTGAGTCGATAGTCGTGAGTCGATAGTCGTGAGTCGATAGTCGTGAGTCGATAGTCGTGAGTCGATAGTCGTGAGTCGATAGTCGTGAGTCGATAGTCGTGAGTCGATAGTCGTGAGTCGATAGTCGTGAGTCGATAGTCGTGAGTCGATAGTCGTGAGTCGATAGTAGTGAGTCGATAGTCGTGAGTCGATAGTCGTGAGTCGATAGTCGTGAGTCGATAGTCGTGAGTCGATAGTCGTGAGTCGATAGTCGTGAGTCGATAGTCGTGAGTCGGATAGTCGTGAGTCGATAGTCGTGAGTCGATAGTCGTGAGTCGATAGTCGTGAGTCGATAGTCGTGAGTCGATAGTCGTGAGTCGATAGTCGTGAGTCGATAGTCGTGAGTCGATAGTCGTGAGTCGATAGTCGTGAGTCGATAGTCGGGAGTCGATAGTCGTGAGTCGATAGTCGTGAGTCGATAGTCGTGAGTCGATAGTCGTGAGTCGATAGTCGTGAGTCGATAGTCGAGTCGATAGTCGTGAGTCGATAGTCGTGAGTCGATAGTCGTGAGTCGATAGTCGTGAGTCGATAGTCGTGAGTCGATAGTCGTGAGTCGATAGTCGAGTCGATAGTCGTGAGTCGATAGTCGTGAGTCGATAGTCGTGAGTCGATAGTCGAGTCGAAAGTCGAGTCGATAGTCGTGAGTCGATAGTCGTGAGTCGATAGTCGAGTCGATAGTCGTGAGTCGATAGTCGTGAGTCGATAGTCGTGAGTCGATAGTCGTGAGTCGATAGTCGTGAGTCGATAGTCGTGAGTCGATAGTCGTGAGTCGATAGTCGTGAGTCGATAGTCGTGAGTCGATAGTCGAGTCGATAGTCGTGAGTCGATAGTCGTGAGTCGATAGTCGTGAGTCGATAGTCGTGAGTCGATAGTCGTGAGTCGATAGTCGTGAGTCGATAGTCGAGAGTCGATAGTCGTGAGTCGATAGTCGTGAGTCGATAGTCGTGAGTCGATAGTCGTGAGTCGATAGTCGTGAGTCGATAGTCGTGAGTCGATAGTCGTGAGTCGATAGTCGTGAGTCGATAGTCGAGTCGAGTCGTCGAGTCGATAGTCGAGTCGATAGTCGTGAGTCGATAGTCGTGAGTCGATAGTCGTGAGTCGATAGTCGTGAGTCGATAGTCGTGAGTCGATAGTCGTGAGTCGATAGTCGTGAGTCGATAGTCGTGAGTCGATAGTCGTGAGTCGATAGTCGTGAGTCGATAGTCGTGAGTCGATAGTCGTGAGTCGATAGTCGTGAGTCGATAGTCGTGAGTCGATAGTCGGGAGTCGATAGTCGTGAGTCGATAGTCGTGAGTCGATAGTCGTGAGTCGATAGTCGTGAGTCGATAGTCGTGAGTCGATAGTCGTGAGTCGATAGTCGAGTCGATAGTCGTGAGTCGATAGTCGGGAGTCGATAGTCGAAGTCGATAGTCGTGAGTCGATAGTCGTGAGTCGATAGTCGTGAGTCGATAGTCGTGAGTCGATAGTCGTGAGTCGATAGTCGTGAGTCGATAGTCGTGAGTCGATAGTCGTGAGTCGATAGTCGTGAGTCGATAGTCGTGAGTCGATAGTCGTGAGTCGATAGTCGTGAGTCGATAGTCGTGAGTCGATAGTCGTGAGTCGATAGTCGTGAGTCGATAGTCGTGAGTCGATAGTCGTGAGTCGATAGTCGTGGAGTCGATAGTCGTGAGTCGATAGTCGTGAGTCGATAGTCGTGAGAGTCGATAGTCGTGAGTCGATAGTCGTGAGTCGATAGTCGTGAGTCGATAGTTGGAGTCGATAGTCGTGAGTCGATAGTCGTGAGTCGATAGTCGTGAGTCGATAGTCGTGAGTCGATAGTCGTGAGTCGAAAGTCGTGAGTCGATAGTCGTGAGTCGATAGTCGTGAGTCGATAGTCGTGAGTCGATAGTCGTGAGTCGATAGTCGTGAGTCGATAGTCGTGAGTCGATAGTCGTGAGTCGATAGTCGTGAGTCGATAGTCGTGAGTCGATAGTCGTGAGTCGATAGTCGTGAGTCGATAGTCGTGAGTCGATAGTCGCGAGTCGATAGTCGTGAGTCGATAGTCGTGAGTCGATAGTCGTGAGTCGATAGTCGTGAGTCGATAGTCGTGAGTCGATAGTCGTGAGTCGATAGTCGAGTCGATAGTCGGAGTCGATAGTCGTGAGTCGATAGTCTTGAGTCGGATAGTCGTGAGTCGATAGTCGTGAGTCGATAGTCGTGAGTCGATAGTCGTGAGTCGATAGTCGTGAGTCGATAGTCGGAGTCGATAGTCGTGAGTCGATAGTCGTGAGTCGATAGTCGTGAGTCGATAGTCGTGAGTCGATAGTCGTGAGTCGATAGTCGTGAGTCGATAGTCGTGAGTCGATAGTCGTGAGTCGATAGTCGTGAGTCGATAGTCGTGAGTCGATAGTCCTGAGTCGATAGTCGTGAGTCGATAGTCGTGAGTCGATAGTCGTGAGTCGATAGTCGTGAGTCGATAGTCGTGAGGCGATAGTCGTGAGTCGATAGTCGTGAGTCGATAGTCGTGAGTCGATAGTCGTGAGTCGATAGTCGTGAGTCGATAGTCGTGAGTCGATAGTCGTGAGTCGATAGTCGTGAGTCGATAGTCGTGAGTCGATAGTCGTGAGTCGATAGTCGTGAGTCGATAGTCGTGAGTCGATAGTCGTGAGTCGATAGTCGTGAGTCGATAGTCGTGAGTCGATAGTCGTGAGTCGAAAGTCGTGAGTCGATAGTCGTGAGTCGATAGTCGTGAGTCGATAGTCGAGTCGATAGTCGTGAGCCGTGAGTCGATAGTCGTGAGTCGATAGTCGTGAGTCGATAGTCGTGAGTCGATAGTCGTGAGTCGATAGTCGTGAGTCGATAGTCGGGAGTCGATAGTCGTGAGTCGATAGTCGTGAGTCGATAGTCGTGAGTCGATAGTCGTGAGTCGATAGTCGTGAGTCGATAGTCGTGAGTCGATAGTCGTGAGTCGATAGTCGTGAGTCGATAGTCGTGAGTCGATAGTCGTGAGTCGAAAGTCGTGGAGTCGGTAGTCGGGAGTCGATAGTCGTGAGTCGATAGTCGTGAGTCGATAGTCGTGAGTCGATAGCCGTGAGTCGATAGTCGTGAGTCGATAGTCGTGAGTCGATAGTCGTGAGTCGATAGTCGTGAGTCGATAGTCGTGAGTCGATAGTCGTGAGTCGATAGTCGTGAGTCGATAGTCGTGAGTCGATAGTCGTGAGTCGATAGTCGTGAGTCGATAGTCGTGAGTCGATAGTCGAGTCGATAGTCGTGAGTCGATAGTCGTGAGTCGATAGTCGTGAGTCGATAGTCGTGAGTCGATAGTCGTGAGTCGATAGAGTCGATAGTCGAGTCGATAGTCGTGAGTCGATAGTCGTGAGTCGATAGTCGTGAGTCGATAGTCGTGAGTCGATAGTCGTGAGTCGATAGTCGTGAGTCGATAGTCGTGAGTCGATAGACGTGAGTCGATAGTCGTGAGTCGATAGTCGTGAGTCGATAGTCGGGAGTCGATAGTCGTGAGTCGATAGTCGTGAGTCGATAAGTCGTCGAGTCGATAGTCGGAGTCGATAGTCGTGAGTCGATAGTCGTGAGTCGAGGTCGGGAGTCGGTTGTCGTGAGTCGATAGGTCTCGGTCGATAGTCGGTTAGTCGTGAGTCGGTAGTCGTGAGTCGATAGTCGTGAGTCGATAGTCGTGAGTCGATAGTCGTGAGTCGATAGTCGTGAGTCGATAGTCGTGAGTCGAGTCGATAGTCGAGTCGATAGTCGTGAGTCGATAGTCGTGAGTCGATAGTCGTGAGTCGATAGTCGTGAGTCGATAGTCGTGAGTCGATAGTCGTGAGTCGATAGACGTGAGTCGATAGTCGTGAGTCGATAGTCGTGAGTCGATAGTCGTGAGTCGATAGTCGTGAGTCGATAGTCGGGAGTCGATAGTCGTGAGTCGATAGTCGTGAGTCGATAGTCGTGAGTCGATAGTCGTGAGTCGATAGTCGGGAGTCGATAGTCGTGAGTCGATAGTCGTGAGTCGATAGTCGTGAGTCGATAGTCGTGAGTCGATAGTCGTGAGTCGATAGTCGTGAGTCGATAGTCGTGAGTCGATAGTCGTGAGTCGATAGTCGTGAGTCGATGGTCTGAGTCGGATAGTCGTGAGTCGATAGTCGGGAGTCGATAGTCGTGAGTCGATAGTCGGGAGTCGATAGTCGTGAGTCGAGAGTCGATAGTCGAAGTCGGGAGTCGAAAGTCGTGAGTCGATAGTCGGGAGTCGATAGTCGGGAGTCGATAGTCGTGAGTCGATAGTCGTGAGTCGATAGTCGTGAGTCGATAGTCGTGAGTCGATAGTCGTGAGTCGATAGTCGTGAGTCGATAGTCGTGAGTCGATAGTCGTGAGTCGATAGTCGTGAGTCGATAGTCGTGAGTCGATAGTCGGAGTCGATAGTCGTGAGTCGATAGTCGTGAGTCGATAGTCGTGAGTCGATAGTCGTGAGTCGATAGTCGTGAGTCGATAGTCGTGAGTCGATGGTCGGGGAGTCGATAGTCGTGAGTCGATAGTCGTGAGTCGATAGTCGTGAGTCGATAGTCGTGGGAGTCGATAGTCGTGAGTCGATAGTCGTGAGTCGATAGTCGTGAGTCGATAGTCGTGAGTCGATAGTCGTGAGTCGATAGTCGTTGAGTCGATAGTCGTGAGTCGATAGTCGTGAGTCGATAGTCGTGAGTCGATAGTCGTGAGTCGATAGTCGTGAGTCGATAGTCGGAGTCGATAGTCGTGAGTCGATAGTCGTGAGTCGATAGTCGTGAGTCGATAGTCGTGAGTCGATAGTCGTGAGTCGATAGTCGTGAGTCGATAGTCGTGAGTCGATAGTCGTGAGTCGATAGTCGTGAGTCGATAGTCGTGAGTCGATAGTCGTGAGTCGATAGTCGTGAGTCGATAGTCGTGAGTCGATAGTCGTGAGTCGATAGTCGTGAGTCGATAGTCGTGAGTCGATAGTCGTGAGTCGATAGTCGTGAGTCGATAGTCGTGAGTCGATAGTCGGGAGTCGATAGTCGTCGAGTCGATAGTCGATGAGTCGATAAGGTGGTCCTGAGTCGATAGTCGTTGAGTCGATAGTCGTGAGTCGATAGTCGAGTCGATAGTCGTGAGTCGAAAGTCGCGAGTCGATAGTCGTGAGTCGATAGTCGGTGAGTCGATAGTCGTGAGTCGATAGTCGATGAGTCGATAGTCAGCGAGTCGATAGTCGTGAGTCGATAGTCGTGAGTCGATAGTCGTGAGTCGATAGTCGTGGGGTCGATAGTCGTGAGTCGATAGGCGTGAGTCGATAGTCGGGAGTCGATAGTCGTGAGTCGATAGTCGAGTCGATAGTCGTGAGTCGATAGTCGCGAGTCGATAGTCGTGAGTCGATAGTCGGGGAGTCGATAGTCGTGAGTCGATAGTCGTGGAGTCGATAGTCGTGAGTCGATAGTTGTGAGTCGATAGTCGTGAGTCGATAGTCGTGAGTCGATAGTCGTGAGCCGATAGTCGTGAGTCGAAGTCGTGAGTCGATAGTCGTGGAGTCGATAGTCGGTCGATAGTCTTGAGTCGATAGTCGTGAGTCGATAGTCGTGAGTCGATAGTCGGGAGTCGATAGTCGTGAGTCGATAGTCGTGAGTCGATAGTCGTGAGTCGATAGTCGTGAGCCTCCGATAGCTGTCGAGTCGATAGTCGTGAATCGATAGTCGTGAGTCGATAGTCGTGAGTCGATAGTCGTGGAAGACGGTAGTCTTGAAGACCGGAAGTCGTGAAGACGATAGTCGTGAAGACGCTAGTCTAGAGACGGTAGTCGTAGCGACGCAAGTCGCCTCCCGTGAGTCGATGTGTCGTGAGTCGATTGTCGTGAGTCGAATGGAGTCGTGAGTCATCTTATAGTCGTTCTCAGTCGATAGCCGGTGCAGTCGATTGTCGTGAGTCGATGGTCCGGAGTCGACAGTCGTGGAGTCGAAAGTCGTTAGTCGCTAGTCGTGAGTCGAGAGATATGAGTCGATAGTCGTGAGTCGATAGTCGTTAGTCGATAATCGTTAGTCAATAGTCGTTAGTCTATAGTCATGAGTCGATAAGGTCGTGAGTCGATAGCTGTGTGTATTTATTCAATGAGTCGATAAACGTGGAGTCGCGATAGTCGGAGTTGATAGTCGTGAGTCGAGAATGGAGGGCCGATGGTCGAGAGTCGATAGTCGTGAGTCGATCGTCGTGAGCCGAAGTCGGAAGTCGATAGTCGTAAGTCGATAGTCGTGACTCATTAGTCGGGAGTCGATAGTCCCGAGTCGAAAGTCGGTGAGTCGATAGTCGGGAGTCGATAGTCCCGAGTCGTGAGTCAAGAGTCGATAGTCATGGTGAGTCGATAGTCAGAGAGTCGATAGTCGGAATTGATAGTCGTGAGTCGGTTGTCGATTGTTGGTAGTCGGTGGTCGTGAATCGATGGATGGCAGTCGATGTTGGTCCTGGAGTCGAAAGTCGTGGAAATGATAGTCGTGAGCTTGAGAGTGCCGTGAGTCGACAGTCGTATTCAAAGTCGATTGATGAATGTGAGTCGATAGTCGGGAGTCGATAGCCGGGAGTCGATAGTCGTGAGTCGATAGTCGTAAGCTGATAGTCGTGACTCAATAGTCGGACTGGATAGTCGTGAGTCGATAGTCGTGAGTCCATATAGTTGTGAGTCGATAGTCGTAAGTCGATAGTCGGGAGTCGATGAGTCGAAAGCGATAGTTTTGGAGTCGATAGTCGTGAGTCTGATAGTCGTGAGTCGAAAGTCGTGAGTCGATAGTCGGGGAATGGATAGTCGGAGTCGAAAGGGGTGAGTCGATAGTCGGGAGCCGATAGTCGT